>OX411310.1:103842085-104439829 GCA_948150685.1 Rhaphigaster nebulosa | reverse complement strand
GAGAGAGAGATCGACAAAGCGGATCTTAATCGTTGAAAGCAGTGCTTTTGAAATGCATTCCGTATCGAAGACATTTTTTTAAAAGACGTATAGCGCCATTTAGCAAACTTTATAGAAAATACAAAAATCGTTTTTTCCCGAAATGATAATATATTTTATTTTGGAGCTTATTTAAGGTGGCAAAACGTTTATGATTACAATGTATTTTTAAGACTTTTATCACTGATCAAGGACAGAGTGGAGACTGAGAGCAGTCTGTTTTTCGTCTTACGTCATCAATAAATTATAGACCATCTTAAATTTTCTTTTTCGATAAATAGTGAGCAGGAATCGATAGTGGTGGTGTTTGCGCCCCATAATAAATTAAAATCTGAATTTCGAATTTTGTTGCTTAAGCCGTTTTCATAAAACGACGTCTCTATAATCTATCTACTATTTTCCTAACGCTTTATCTAAAAAATAGACTGTTTCACACCAGATAACAGTAATTCCAATCATCACATTATTGTTTACAAACATTTCGATTTTTCTATGGCTGTTTCGTAATAGTCTTGAGCCAGTTTTAAAATATCACCCAACAATTATCAATAATCACAATTTACAATTACTTCAACTGCATACTTGTGCCCTCACTTTTATACTATACGGACGTTCCACAGAAAGTCTACCATGATCACAATAATCACAGAATGACAGCCCTGAAAGGTTAGTTTCTCACAAACGCTGACTTCACGTTCCATCACTACTTCACCGCTTATTACAACAAAAGACAAATGCCGGCAATGAAGACAGACAAGTTCAACTTTATTGCCTTTGCGGTGGTGTAGCCTTGTTACAAACGAAACGAACGATCCTTGTGCACATCGAATTGATGGCGATGTAACAAATGAAACTGAAAGCAATGTTACACGTGATTGGCAAAGAGTTTGATGGCACTGAACTCCTATGTTCATGTCTTTATTACATAGAACGTTACATAAGTCATCTATTGATCTAAATTAAGTTGTTCATGTTGAGTTTATTACATCCGATTTCGTAACACTCAAACGAAGTTAAGTTTTCTCTAAGACTTGATAATAATTTTGTCCTTTTAACTTCCTTGTACGAAGTAAAGGAAGTATTATAATCGCGAAAATTTTCGGTTTCCAGATTTCAACGGAATTATCCATTTTGATCATGCCTGAATCCATTTTGACTAATTTCGTCGTGGCGTGAACGTTTTTTGTGAAATTTTGTGTTTAGGATTGTTGTAAAATCTAATTGTGAACCTCCCTTTTTGGTCACTCGTTTGATCACCGGAAGTGGTACTTTACTTGAAGGTCATGATTGATTTCCATCAAAAATTTTATTTAAAATACTATGCAAAACTTCTCACATTTAGTATTTATAACTTATATATATATTTAAATAACATACTAGTTTTTGGTTTAAATTGAAAACCGGAAGAGGTACTTTACTTGAAGGTCATATTAGACTTTCATCAAAAATTATATTAAAATATAATGTAAAACACTTCAAATTTGGTAAATAGGACTTTTATATCGATATGAATGTATTTACTATATTTTGGTTAAAATTGGTGAGCCGAAAAGGTCATAATAAGCTTACATCGAAAATTATACTTAAATTTAAATACATAAATCATATGTTACGGTAATAAAGGTTACAAATGCAATGTGGTTTCCAATCCAATTAAACATTTTTATAATTGTTTTAAATGTTAAAATTGAGTGTAAAATACTGGTTTTCCTCCCCTTTTGTGTGTGTGTATGTCAATAGATGGATGTCGCGACGCCGAGTGTCGTTTTTGAGATACTGTAATCTTCGGAAACTAGTAACCAAATTGAGGATCACTTTTTGAGCCACCGCTTTATAGTTTAATAGGCAAGTCATGTGTTGTCCACATCAGAAATTTTTTTTATTGAGCGTGGTTCAAAGCATGTAGGTTTAAAGCGTTCTTTCTCTCGCTCCGCCAGTTTTCCATTTCCCTTTCTGGATAACGATAGAGGTGAACTTTCCCAACTCCCTCCTCCTCGTCAATGTTAAATACTCACATAAAATTTGTCCGCATGCTACTCAGAAATCCCGTTTATTACTTAAGTCTAAAAGGTTAACCTACTGTACCCATGTTGCCCACGTAAACATTACCACTTGTAACTAAAGAACGACCTGTCCTAATAAGCAGTTAGAGCTCAAGCTACGGAAGTAACTGAACTAATTACAATTTCTTACTTATAACTCATTATAATAAATGACCATCGTAAACTCATGAATGTGAAAATCACTGTTTTTCAGGGGAGCAGAAAAACTTACATTATTCTGCGTTTAAGAGCCGATTTCGATTACTTTAAATATTTTTGTTTGTGTTGTATTTCTTTTATATCCTAGTTTCATGTGTAATTATTGGTTTACCATTATAATTATACGCAAATTCATTACTTTTAAATGGGAACTTTCAGACTTTTTTCATAATAATGCAACTGCTATTTCAGCACTTTCTAATGTCGTAACAGAACCGCAGGATGTATCAACCGAAATACTATCGAAAAATAACAAAAAATCTAATTATTCGCATTCGAAAGTTTAGCATGGGACCGTCGATACAAACCATTATTATCAGTAAGCTGAATTCAATAATCGTTTTTGGTGCTACTTTGTAATACCTGTAGTAAACTACTTTGATATATCTGTAGGCAAGAGCATTAACGTGCTCAGCATCATTTATTAGAGGGTACCCGAACGATTGACGTACCCTTCCATACTCCACATTCAGGCGAGGGGTAGGGGGGAATTCTTTACTCTCCTGGAAAAAAAGAATATGCTGTCAAGGAATAATTTTTGTTTTAAAATTAAACCAAAAATTTAATCTCTTGTGTTTCAAAAAACTTATAGTTGAAGTTTTTGAACTTTTATTCCAAGTAATAAGTTAATCGATGTGTTTGAAGCAAGTCAAATCTCTAAACTTTTCTTCTATCTATTGTTTTGTAGGAAAAAAAATATATTTCTGAGTGTCTGGCAAATGTGGCAATCCTCCTCTTCCTCTGTGTAAACGCCTAAGGGTCAGAGGTAAACAGCCTTAATAATAAGTCTTCTTATTTTAACTTTATTATCGTATTTTCATTATTCTGGTCATATTTTTCGAGTATAAGTACCGTAAATAATCTAAAAGAGTAATAAAATATGCAACACTTTGAATATAAATTTTGAACACTATCCATAGTTGAAATTTGATACTTGCAGTAGCATTTTTGCTCTATTGTAAGGCTTTGAACAAGTTACGTTAGTTTACCTCTGACGTAAAGATGTACATGTCGCTACATAATTGAATATGCTTTCGTCGAGTATAATAATCTAAAAGTATAGATGTTAAGAATTTCTGATTGTTGACGTTGATATAACCTATTGTGGTATATAAAAGTAAGCAATCAGACGCTGTCTATCTTCCTGGCAGCATCTTATTTAGTAAATTGTTATCCAATTCCGATTGTTATTCGATTTTAATTTTACATTGACAACAACTACTAATAATAACGGACAAAAATAACGCTTACCTATCTAAAAATACAATAACAATAAAAATAAAATATCACTCGTTTCCTCAAGATCCCATGCTAACAATACACTCTTATTAGGCTTTCTCTCTGCGCTTTTCAACGTGGAGAAACTCCTAGCCATGTTCACCAGCCGTGCCAGTTTCAACCCAACTTTTGTGTCTACTTGTAGTTCTTCCTCTTACCATTCCAAGCAAGACACACAATCTGTGTAATGAAGTCTTGATCCTCCAGTAGCTTATTTCTTAAACCTTAATTAATCAAGTTTAAAATGAAATTTTACTTGAAATTTTGATTTCCCTAGGTCAGGGGCTCCTTGATGGTAGTACGCAAGGACATTCCAGGTGGTATACGAAGTTGCTAACAACAGTAATGGAAAAAATAATATTTTTAACGCCTTCAGTGGGGAATAGCAATCGGTTTTTAATAATTATTGGATGCATCAATATTAAGATGAATAAACACTGTCTACAATTAATTAAAAATAATTCAGGACGATTGCCGTAGTAAAGGTGAAAGCACTCAGTGCTGAAGAAGACAGAATCTAGTTGAGCTCCATGAAGCCGAATGCTTCGATGGGAAATAAACAACATGTTTCCAACTTAAAAATATTTATGTTTCTCTCACTCTCTCTCTCTCTCTCTCTCTCTCTCTCTCTCTCTCTCTCTCTCTCTCTCTCTCTCTCTCTCTCTCTCTCTCTCTCTCTCTCTCTCTCTCTCTCTCTCTCTCTCTCTCTCACACACACACACACACACACACACACACACACACACAAAACACTCTCTCTTTCTCTTTCCTTTTAAGGCTACCGGTCAATAGTGTTCACAACGTCCACCAGACAGCCTTCAATAGACATACTTCCTGAAGGAATTTCATTACCCTCCGCTTCCCGTTGACACAGTGGTAACTCGCTCCTCTGTTCCCTAATAGAAGGGGGTAAAGGCCATAATAAGGTAGGAAGTTACGTGCGTGTGGTGTCAGCTGTGAAAATGGACAATGCCTCGCCGTCCAATTGGAGTAGCTACACGTAACAAGAGTCATAACGCGTGACGCAAAGGTATATACTCCAAATATCTCTTCGAACCTCAATCACCTAAAATATCTTTTGTCTAATTATTTAAAAAGTTCCATGAATATTATTTCAGTATTACGGAATTATTCAGCGGGGTGGGTACAAACCATCTGTTACATGAAAACTCAAATTAACGATAATACACGATTTTAAAATAATGTTAGCAACTAAATATTTTACAACCATTTATTAAATTTAATTAATTAGAATTATTGGTATCATGATAAGTCAATCAAACCTTGAAGAATCCGATAAAAAAATCAATATTTAGAAAACTCTGACATCAAATATTTTGAGTTCATGAGTTCAAATATATTTACATGTTTCGCATACGACATATCATCACTTAAACTGTGATAACTATTATACTAGTGGAAGAATAAACGTTTTTGAACTTGTATTTTCTGTATACTTTATTTATTTTCTGATTTAAGAGATGTCTCTAGAACAGTTTTGGGCAAAAAGCAGTTTAATTACAAATTATTTAACTACAACTATAGTAGTTAGGACGTAGTTGCAACAACTACATTTTGTAGTTGTAGTAGGCGGGACACAACTACTATTGGTCAACTACAATCAAAGTAGTTAGAGTTCACAACTACTACTACTGTAGTTATAAAAAGTAGTTGTGAGCTATAACTACAGTCATTATGCAGTGTATTGTTCAACACTAAATATTTTTGGAAACTTTTTGTTTGTGTGTTTGAATTGAACTACAATTACTAGTTGGTATTCGCCGTCACAACTACTTTTTGTAATTACAGTAGTTACAGTTGCAACTACTAAAAATAACTGCTGGTTGTAATTAAATAATGTAGTTAACTACTAATGTACTTAACTACTGCCCAACTCTGCATTGATCTTTTTTTTAATGGTATATAGATCGCATAATTTATTTTTTCGGACTAACGAGGTATGACTACCTAAGTGACGATACGGTACATGTTTAAAACTGTTGAAGGTAAATTTTGAACGTTGTAGGATTTTTTTTAAAGGATGGAAATCATAAATCAAAGGATCAAGAACATAGTATACAAACTTTTCCTCATAAAAAAAAAAATTTCTAAGACGATTTTTTTAATACTGGTTATTTATCATATAAAATTCATTTATTAATTGATAAGTGGAAGTCTATCATAAGTGGAAATCTTCACTTCAGACAAAAACAAATTTCGATGAGTTCTGATAGATATGGCAAAGTTGTAATTAATGCTAGCTCCACTTCTGTCAAATGTGTTTTTCTTCATAGAAATGTGAATGGAAAGTTTGTTTTTCAAGTCAAAATGAAGCTCAGAATGGTGAAAAAATTAGTCTTACTCTTACTTTGCAAGCATAAGTGGAAATGGAGATGTCTACTTTTCATAGAAAGCTCCTCAGTTGCTGTTTCTATATTTTAAACATGTTGATATGTTTAAAACATAGAAACGGTAAGATACGGTAATATTTTAAACATATTGATATGTTTAAAACGTAGAAACGGTAACGAAGAGGCTCAGTAGGTAAGGCAACGGTATGTTCAGGCATCTTAAGGACGGAAAAAATAAGATAACATTCGTGCAAACAAAATGCAGAACAAAAAGACCTATAACAAGAGACATCTTAGAAGGAAGCCATGCGTAACTATCAGTTTCCAATCCGAAGTCGGCACAGTATAACTTCTTTCCTCCTCGAGGTTCTGGAGCTTATGATCCATTTGCTACAATCAGATTTTACTTCTGCTAGCTTGAACTCTTATCCTTTCTAACTCTAGTCCAGTAACCTATTCTCTGATTATTGCTCCCAGTCTTCGAAGGTAACATCTTGCCGCTTAACTGCTCCTGTTGCTTCTCCCTTTGTAGCCAAATGGGATGCTTGGTCAGCTTTATCATTGCAGTGGGCTGGAATCTGCAATCGCAGCTCTGTTTTTTTTTGTCTCACTATGCGTTTATTAATTCCCTAATTAAGGAATTGCTTGACAGTTGGCTGTCGATGGGAGCAGTCCATGACTCCGCTGCATGACTCCGCTGCAGAGCCTATTATCTATATACGAGTATATTAGGACTTTCATGTAGTCTGTAGCTTCTGCTTCTCGGCCTATTGGATTAGACCAAAGTGTAATGCAATTATTTTTCATCTCTTGTTGAGTTTTTACTATTTTATTTTAATTTATAATCATTATTATTATTATTGTTTTGTAATGACATTTGGAAATATTTGAAATATATTCTGAATTATTTGCAATTTAATCTTAAAATTTCAGATGAAATATTTTATTTTATGACCGTTCGCTTGTTTTATTGACCATTTTCAACTTCGTAAGTCACACTGCCTGGACTTCAGAAGATTCAGGCTTGATCTGTTAAATTGATTCCGAAGGATATTGCTTTATATTATGTTCATATATCATATTATGTTCTTGTGGTGTGACTTGAGTCTTTTATCAGCGTATTGGTATATGATATTTGAAATGTTTTTTGTTTTTTTTTACTCCCTACGTTTTTTCTATTGTTATACTCATTTATCGGTCTTTGATTTATATGTTATGGTTGGTTCCTATTTACTAGCTCAAAATATTATTCTTAGAAATCTGTCAAGAATAATGATCTACCTACACGGATTAAAATAATATTGTATTTTTTATAATAACCTTAAAAAAATACGGGTATGTATTACTCAAGAGTAATGAACTTAAAATTGAATAAAACAATAATTGCAATTTACGTGATCCTAAACACAAAAATAATAATGTGTGTGTAAATATCTAATTTTAAACAAATACAATAATTCATATCAAAATTTTGATTATTTTCACTTAATTTATACTCAAATATAGCAACAGCGAAGCATTCCCGGATCAGCTAGTATTATATGTGACGTGGAGATGCAAAAGGGAATGAATCCAAATTTGTAAATTTTTTTTAAAAAACACTATGAATAATTCAGGGATTTTCCGAAGCTTTAAACGTAAAATTAAATTGGATTTAGTATGGTGTTGAGGGCTTTAGTTTGTATGTACATGTACATTACTCCTTACCTTAAAGAGGATGCTCAACTATGTGGAAAACATACACAATGACAAAAAATGGATATATCCCCTTTTGTATCTCCATCCCTCATATTGTTGTATATACAACTATAAAAAATTTAAAATTAAGTTCGAAACATTGACTGCATAAAGAAACATTCTCATAGCTGCTTTCCGTTGAGAGTCATGTATCCATACGTAAATTAATTAATTACTACTGGATGTAAACTGCAGAAGATGCCTGAGGATAGGAGTGCCAGGAAGGCAGCCAGCTTCCCGAGCAGAGAGCGGCAGAAAGCGTTACGTCGGAGGATGTCATCGTCTCCCAGCAGCGGCGCTACAACCCTCCCGCTTGACCACTTTAGGCTGGCCCACATGTAAGCATATTGTCCTTCTCATTATCACTAAGTAACCAAGTTCTATGGCGCATATCAAATTGGTCACTATAACTAACAAGCCAGTCAATGAGTGGGTTGTAGACGGAAATGTCGGGACGGTCGATATTGACTTCAGGGCTTTGTTTAGATTGGCTAAGAGGTAAGCATACTCAACCAGAACATAGGTGAAGAGGCAAAGAGGGGAGGAGGAGAGAAGGTCATGTTTTTCGATTTTCATTTATATCTCGAAAACGGTTGGTCCTAGCTCAAACATTATAAGTAAAAAATTAAAGATCATTAAATTGCCTACAAGAATGTTTTTATTAACTTTTTTCGTGCCTGTTATAGTTTAGGAAATATACGCTCTTCGATGTAACATATTTGAAAAAATATTTTTGACTCCAAAATATACTTCAATATACTTTTCCTTTTATCGACTTATCCGTTTGCTACTTCGAAGAGCGCATATCTTAAACTATAACAGATTAAAAAATAAATTAATAAGTACATTATTGTATGAAATTTGCTGCTCTTTAGTTTTTAGATTAAATGTTTTAAGATAGGAACAGCCGCCTTCGGAATATGAACGGAAAACCGAGAAACATGGCCTTCAACCCTTCACTTCTCTCTTTGCTTCTCCTCCTAGATCCGGAGACTTTTATTATGTTTACCTCTTAAGTAGCACAAACAAAGTTCTGAATTCAACTTTGGCCGGTCCGTTATTAATAAATCACTTGGTATAAACATCTGACGGCAAGAATGATTTATTTGGTACTCAAAAATTAAGGTAATTGTGCTGTTCTATATTTTAATTTTTCTTATGTTGGTCATGGAAACTTGATTTGTAAATATTTGTTTCGATTAAGAAAATCTAAAGTTAGATCATATCACTTCGTAGATTTTTTCAAAGGCATCCTGAATTTGAAAAGAAAGAAAAAGAAAGTTCTTATGTAAACAAAATAATTACTTAGATCCGGAAGTAGTTGTTTGTATATGTTCTACTAGCCTTAGCTATAAATATTTTGGCCAAGTTAAGGAATTTAGAATATGATTAACCCCAGTATTTTTACTAGTTTTAATAGTTAATAGATGAATCTTTATGATTAGAAAATTATCAAATAGCTTAATATTGTAATATAAATAATTATTTAAAATAAAAGTTACGCTGTAAAAAAAAAAGAGGTTTTTAAAATAAACATTATTATTTGCATCCAATTTTTAAAAAAAATAAAATTAGAACTTACCCTAACAAAACATATATCTATAATTGCTAACCGAGCGTAAGCTAGGTTCTGTTTCAATTAGGGTTGGAATATCGACACGCGATATATCGATATATCATAGTTGAAAAACCGATATATTATATCGATATCTTAACATCCGATATATCCATGATATCGATATTTTACAACGATATATCGATCACACCATATGCTAAACTATATTACAGTAGAATCTCGGCAATTCATATCCCAGTAATCCGTATAGATTTTCTGGGCTATTGAAAGTCTCCCTTTATTTCGTATAAATACACTGCAATCCGGTTCCACCTATAATTCGTATTTATTTTCGTCTTCCAAGTAATGTAAACGCCTTATAATTCGAATTTCCAAATAAAAAATCTGGTTAGCTCTTAATCTTTTCAAGAGGAGAGAGGAATCGTTTCTATGAATTTCGGTCGGTTTACCCTTTTTTTTTCTTTTCTATTCAGATCTCTTTAAATAAAATTGTAAAAAAAAACCATACTGTTAGCCGACAATATAGATTGATCTGAAAAATTAAGTTTTCTCATGACTGGCAAATCCGCGAATGGATGTTGCTTTACAAACAAAAACTTTACCGAAAGCCTATCGTGCAAACATAAAAGCATGTATCATAAGTGAAATTTTCAACGAATGGGTGCATTATGGAATATATAACAGCGAAAATTGTAAACTGTTTATTGATAATTGTACGGCCCACAACAGTACCATATCATTCAGCGATGTTTGTCTTCTATGTTTGCCTCCCAGCACAACCTCTAAGCTGCAGTCTCTAAACTTGGCCATAATTAAACGATTTTAGATATTTAACGCAAGGAAGTAGTGATGCAACTCTTAGAAAGCAGTTAGGTTTTGAAGATAGAATATGGTTTTGCAATATATCAAAATCGATATTCCAACCCTAGTTTCAATTCGATCTTTGGCTTTTCATTTGTTATGCAATTACAACCGAACGCGTCGTTTGGTTTTAGTCAAATTTGGCACAAATGTTCCTCGAAGTCAGGAAAAAGGACGTATGTATAGCGATTTTTATTTTATTAATTCCAATCCAAGATGGCGGTCGTTTTATTTGTCTCATATCATCAAAAATATATTTGTTTCGCAGTCACGACCAAATTTGACATGAATATGTATGGGAGGCATTTGATGAATTATTTATTTAGTTACATCCGCATGATGGTATAGATGGATCAATCTAATTAGGGATTGGTAAATTACTTGCCACTTCTATAAATTTTATTTTATTGAAAACTAGTTTCGAATGTTATACATTCATCCTCAGTTCTAAAAAAACACAAATAATTCAAAAATAAGCAATTCAATTGATATTACACTTAATTTAATATGTATAATCATACCAAACTTTATTTTTAATCGCTGATTTTTATGTGTTTTTAGAAGTGAAGATGAATATATAACATTCGAAACTAGTTTTCAATAAAACAAATTTATAGAAGTGACAAATAATTTATCAATGCCTCATTACATTTTTTATTTATCTATTTATTTTTTATAAGCATTGGCTCCGATGATGAAGGGGAAATAAAATGAGATAATTACAATAATGGTGGAGATTAAATTATTTTTTTAATGGAAAAATTTGATCAATTCTAAAATGGGGTCTGTGATTATTTGTGAATTGTCTTTGATATCCCAATCTTAAATCTTGTAGAACCTGCCGATTTTTTAGCATTGAGAGTTGCAGTGCTATTACTGTCAATATTGCATCATGTGACATATGTGAACTGAGGCGACAAAGGTTTAAGCCTAGTCGCATTCGTATTCTAAAGATTTGTGTTGTGATTGGATTAGACGGATGAAAACAAATTAAAAATGCCTAAATTGATTCGTGAGGTCTACTGTTCACAGAACTACTAGTATGTCTTTGATAACTTATTTATACTTAACTGAGACTTATTACATAACACAACTAATATAAAATATATGATTTATATTTAAAAACACAATCTATGTGTTTTAAGCTACTACTCTATATGCTACGGTGATTCCTAAATATACTACTTACTGATAATATTTTGATAGTCTGGTTATAAACCTTACAATTTAAAATTCCTATTATATTGTATGGAGAAACGGTCTTAGGCCCGACATTTTTCTGTGATTTGATTAATTTAATTTTTTTTTTTTTTAGATACAATTTTATTTTATTTTATTTAAGTAGATCACTTAATGTCTTTAATTATTTCATTACGGTTTTATCTATAAAACCATTTTTTATATATATTAGTGTTTTATTTATATGTTTGCGTATAAAGATTATTAATCACCTTAGTGAGATCACTATTTTTCCTAAATGAAATAAAAGTGAAAAATAAGTATGCCATTATAACAATAATTTATTGACTTTTTCAATGATTTTTCAGTTCAATTCTTTTTTTTTTTTTTTCATTTTTATTTTTATTTTATTTTTTATGTTTATTTATTTATTTTTTTTAATTTTATATATATATATATATATATATATATATATATATATATATATATATATATATATATGGTTAAAATGTATTTTGAGCATAGGACATAAACACACACGTATATATATATATATATATATATATATATATATATATATATATATATATATATATATAGTGTTTATGTGTTTATGTCCTATGCTCAAAATACATTTTAACCATATCAAAGCCGTTTCAATCTTCGAAAGCAAGTACTTCATTGAAATAATGAAGCAACAGCTAAGGCTTGCTACGGTTGTGATGTGGGAGACTGTTCGTAGCATAATATTTGTTTAGTCAATTTTTATTGACATTGATAAATATTGATTGATTACTTTTTGTCTGATATCCATCATCATATAACACAACCTCATAATAATATTATAAGCAAAACAATAACTCGGTTACAATATATCATGCTTTTTTTTACTAATTAAGTAAGGCTTAAGGTTAAGATTTTAAATAAAGTTGCTACTTTAGAATAACAATACCTTTTAGGTGCGGATGTGGGACGTGGAAGCCAACTAGTTAGGAAATAAAACCTTTCGTAGATAGGTCCATGGCATGTAGCAAAGAGACTGAGTCCAAGTTTGTAAGGTCTTGCATTTCCATTTAGAGGCACAGGTGTAAGTATGGCTTTAAAAAAAAAAAAAAAAAAAAAAAAACCTTACTGTAACATCGTTTCATGTTCATTTATCCGAATTATCTAAATTGGTTTGTTTGTAAATTTGAAAAATTCGAAATATTTTTGTAATAATATTTTCATCTCTTGTTTTTTTTGAAGTTAGAATGACACTTTTTAGGGATAAACACTTTTTATATGACAATCAGATAAAAAGTCAAACGTCAAAACGAATTGAAACATTTCTTTTATGTTGAGGTTTACGTGAAATATAATGAACCATCCGCAACTCCATGTTTTATTTATGTATATTCATCGCTAAATACTCTCAAGAGAAAAACATAAAGACCGCAGAATTTAAATTATACAGACATCAATTAAATAGAAACGTTAGGAATTTCTATGTTTTTTCGCACGGTAATTTTCATTAATTTATTTAAAATTAAATGTAAAAAAGACAACCGGAGGTATAATGTTTTTTTTTTTAATTTCTAATCGCCGTCACGCTTTCATTTGACGCTTTCTCGATATTTTAGCGTTCGGAGATGTCGTATACTAAATTTTAAATTGAGGAAACTAAATCATCATTTCTTACATTATTTTTATGGCTTATGAAACCAATATTTTTACAGAAAATTCAGAAAGTAATGAATCGCTTTTTTTCCTTATTTACTCGGTCGTTATGTGCAATCGATACTCTTGTTATCAATCACAATTATCTTATCTATGAAGAACTTCTTTGTATAACAGTAAGAAGTTTTCATTTTCGGCAAGGAAAGTGTTTTATAATGCTATTTTTAATTTTAGCACTGAGAATTAAGAAATGGAATTTATGATAAAATAAAATAATGTTTTGTTTTTTAAATGAAACATATATGTAAAAAAAAAATATTTCCTAATAATTATACATAAAAAAAAAATTGTTTAGCCTTTGGTATAATAATGGCTAAAATGAAGTCAAAGAAGAGCTTATGGGCCTGTGACGTAACTTATAATCGGTCGTTATTTCGGGACAAAACGGCTGATGGTAAAGCCGAGTTCCGTGGATCATTCTGGGTTTGCCTGTGACCTTGAGTTCAAATAAAAATAAAAAATCGGCCCATGGAGAAAAACCGCGGACGGCGGACAGACGGATTTTTTTTCTCGTAAAATCTCAAATTTTGAGTGGGGTTAAAATTTTAGTTATAGCAGATATCCTTAGATATCCAAAGGGATAATATTAAATCTTTTGCCCAATTGTAATCTGTGTTTCCTCAATTGACTTTAAGATTGGCCATCTTAAAAGACGGATTCTATCATTGTACCATAAAACGTCGGAAGGCACGCAAAGGCGATGTGGTCACACACTTGGCCCAGTCTTGGCAAATAGTTGTCAGCGATTTGACAGGGAGAAAAAAGAAAAATATCGGGGAAAAAAACCGAAGCCCGTTGAGCAAGAGCCGCTTGCAGGTCGCCCTTGGTCAGACAATACATATTGTCACACGGCCGCCCCAGTTTACTGTGGGTCCACCCCGCTTGCTAGGGATATCTCGTTTCTAGGGATATCGACACAGATATCTTCAATCGAAATTGATTCTAGTAAGAAAATCAATCATCGACGGGCTATAGGAGAATGCAAAAAAAAAAAATCAATTAGGAAAAGGCATTGTTTTGAGTGTTTGTCTCCCCTTTAGAGTGATTCTGAAGGACGGAATATGTTTCCATAGAATTATGTACATTTATAAAAAAATAATATTTATTTGTTTGTTCGGGGGGTGCGGTCAAACACTTTAATAAGTAATACTTATTTATTTTATGCCAACGTTTCGGCCTAAGTTTTAGGCCGTCTTCAGGGCAGCGAGACGTCCAATCGAGCGCCAACTCGACTAAAAGCTATTTCTGTTGACGTCGGCATGATAGAAGGATCAATCTAATTAGGAATTGATAAATTATTTGCCACTTCTATAATTTTGTTTTTATTGAAAACAAGTTTCGAATGTTATACATTCATCTTCAGTTCTAAAAACAAACAAAAATTCAAAAATCAGCATTTCAAAATAGTTTGGTTGATTTGGCTGATTAATCTACTTAAATCTTTGTGAGTACCAACATATATTTGATTTCTTGTCTTAATTAAATTCATAATTCAGAAATGTTTTATAATACTAATTTATATTACACCTAATTTAATATGTATAATAATACCAAACTGTATTTTGAATTGCTGATTTTTGTGTGTTTTAGAACTGAAGATGAATGTATAACATTCGAAACTAGTCTTCAAGAAGAACAAAATTATTGAAGTGGCAAATAATTTATCAATCCATCATAAAAACTATAGTTTCATTATCACACAGAATCTCATTCAAAAGAAGACGGTAAAAAAGAATACATGTGCTCGTAAAGTTCCATTTCAAGACTCATTAATTTCGCAATCATAGCGTTGAAATTCTTCAATAACGTGAATGGAACGCCCCATTGTCAAGTATTTCTTGAGTGGTTTTATTTCAAAGCACGAGTTTCGTGTGTTATTATTTTATGGCATACTGCCTATTTATATAAATTGTGATCAGGGTTTGGTACACACCTAATAAAACGTTTAGTCACTCTATTATCTCTACATCTGTTCAATGAATAGGTTTGGAATCAATGAATAATTACTCCAATCAGTAGTAGAAAAAATTATTTCATTTAATTTGATTTTTTATTTAGGTATTATATTATTTTCAAAAAAGCCTTTTATTAATGTCATTAATTACTTATTTCTTTTTAATGGATTTTTTTTCAATCCTTTAAAATTAAATTTAACTTTGGAAAAATTTACGCCTGAATAACCAGAAAATTGATTCCCGTTTTAGTTGTTCATCGTCTGCCCTTTACACGCTTGAAGGATTGGAGCCTCCCACCTTCCTTCTTTGTCCAAGAGCTATATTTATTATATGGCCTTTTCTTGATAAATTTATCAGGGTCTGTATGTGGAAATGTTTTCTTAGAATAAGAATTGTGGGAGGATCCAGTAAAAAAAAAAAAATTGCATATGTTCTTTCAGTTAATCCAGTGGAGTAGGAAGGTTTATTCAAAATATGAATTTATTGTCTTTGTAAAGTGTATTGTTTAATATTTTCTGAATGTGAACTCAATGCCGTTTTATAGTTTATATTCTTCTTTAGTAAAGAAGTTCTATGAAAGGACAGAGCCCGCTGGGAAAGGCTTTGGTTTCCTGCTCCAAACATGGTATACTATACAAAGGCTGCTTAACAAGGGGTGCATGTGCAGTATGTAGGCTACTTACAAATTGGGTCATTGGTAGAGTCGCCCTATATCTCTTGGTTATCCACGGTGTGCGAAGGTCGCTCCTATCATTTTCTGTGGGGTAAGACCGTGTCCAGTGTAGGGGCTGCCGGAGGTTGCCCAACAGCCAAGGGTGAAAGTGATATTCCACTCTTGGCTTCCATGCGTTCATTTTTTAAAATATACTTGGGTCATTAAAAAAATAATGAAATTTATCTTTTACAGTAGATTAAGTTTCTAACTCAGATTAATCCGCTTTTCCAACATGATACACTTAACAAGCTTCGGCAATCATCATAAAAGGAAAATGTAGATTTATTGAATTGACTATCATAAATCTTTCTTGAATGGTTTTTTTAGATTATTTCGTTACGTAAGAGACAACATAAATTGTAAGCAACTAATTTTTCAAAAAAAAAACTACAATTTGGTTTGCATACAGCAACAGTGAACATTAAAACAAATAAAGACTAAACTATTGAACAATGCATTAAAATAAAAATTGTAATTTACTAAAATTAATGCTCGAAATACGTTTTTTTTATATTCAGCTGCAAAGATTTCTGATCTATTTTCACCGCATTATTTATCTGTACCTCCAGTGTGAATTACAAGCGCCTGCAAACATGTCAGTCTTATATTGTAGTCCAAGAGGGTTAAATTTTTTATTTGAATTCAACACGAAATTTTGTTTAAATACGTTTTAGACAGCATATTCTTTAAACGATTTTCCTAGAGAGTAAATAATATCCCCGGACTCTCGCCCGACTTGAGATTATCGAAGGACCCTTGGTCCAATGGTTCGCCCTCGAATATAGGATGTTGTGCACGCCTATGGTCGTAACTGGTATTTTTAAAGTTTTACAGGAGAGTAAAAAGAAGTTCAGATCGCACTGTATTCCTTGTTATGGATAGTGTTCAATCTTTATATTTCAAGTATTTGCATATCTTATTACCCTTTTATCTTATTTACTATTATTATACTCTAAAAATATGGCCAGAGTAATGCACAAAATTGGACCTACCACAGTTTACCCCTGACGTATAGGAATGTGAGGCATAAATAAACTGAAATTGCTCCTCCCATCTCCCCTCCTCACATCCTAATAGCCAATTTGTATGTTTTTCGGTTAAATAACATTTTTTTTTTCTTTTCCATTTGCTTATACTAATCTTCTGGGCAACGTCATCAACTGTCGTGAGTGTTCATTTAAACGATTGCTGACTACGTTTAACTTTGCCATCTTTTAGACTTTTTTATGTATGATAATTTATTAATGTATTAATGTTAATATTTTTTTTTTATATAATTTTATATAATAGTATGCATTATAACTTTCAAATTTTATTTATTTATTGTAATTAAAGTTCAGTTTTAATGTAGCTTTAGTGTTAATATTAGATGAATTTTCATAATTAGATAAGCCTTGAAGTTGATGAATTAATGTGATATCTTATTGTAATTGAAAATATTGGGGTGAATAGAGATTTTTTTCAATGAAAAAAAGGAGGAAAAAATTTAAATAAAAACGATTTTAAATTTTAAAAAAAATATATATGTACTATGTACTTTGAAATCATACCATATTTTATAATTCTTAAAAAATCGTCTACATAGATGCTTATAAAGTGTGAATAAGTATGCTTTCTTTGTATGCAGCAACCCAATACCGTTTGGCAGCACCATTTTTATAATAAAGTTTTTCTCTCTGAAAAATGCAATTTAATTTTCAAGAGAAATTCATTGCTTTGAGTTCCTTTAATTTTGACAGTTCGTGTCTGCAGACTAATTTAGTTATAACCATTGTGTTATAATTGTTCAAAAATTCACTGAAGGTTTTCTTTTTTACCATATCGATTTCATAATGATGTTATAGTTTGAGAATCACGTTTCAAAATGCTTCTACATGTGGTAGAGTCTTGGTACAAAATTTATTTGTAGGCCATGAAGTTTTATGGGGTAGATCTGATCCTAATGTAGACATTTTCGTTCAATATTTCGAAGATGCCGCCAATGTTTAAGAAAACTAATAAGGTTCTGTATATAACATCGGCTCTTATTCTGAACGTATATTACTTTATTTATTTCTGTTTTGAATTGTATTTCAACAATGATTATGAACATGACCAGTTTAAAAAGAATGTTTTCACGTCCTGTCGTATCCAAGTTTTTGTGAAAGCTCCTCTGCTTTTATATCGAAAAGGACTTGGATTTTCAACATTTTCGTTGCTTCTTCATAGCTTTTCCAAAAGTCATTGTCCGTGAGAAAGCCTCCTTCATTGTGTTTCACATATACAACTTTTCTAGAGGCATGCTACCACCTTACAGCTGCGTGGTTTTTATTCCAGTAAATTATTATATTGTAACACTATTCTTAGCTTCAGATGTTCTTTACACATTTGTATCAAAGTTTGGGGTTTCTGATGAAGATTATGGGCAGCGGTATCCATTTAAATTCATGTTGGCGAAATCAAGCGACGCCTGTAGGTTAAAGTTCAAGTTACTCTTAATTTAGCGGTGACTGCGATAGAATAGACTTTGTAATTGATAATTCCAGTCAAAGGTTTCAACCGATTTTCAAGTTTAATAGCTCTAACTCGGTGAGATTCCGTGAATTTTTTTTAACAATTTGATATCAAAATGCAGAGAAATATTTAGGGTAATTAACGATTTTTTTTGCAAATGGCTCGACCGATTTTTAAGCTTGATGGCTCAAATTAATTAGGAAATTCCTGTGATTGCTTTGAAACAATTTTAGCTCAAAATGCAGAATAAATGTTTTAAGTATTCTCGACTTTTTGTGATGTTTCATATCATAATATCATAATAGTATAATATATCATAATGTTCATGATCGTATGTAATAAAATATAAATTGGCAATACTTGATAACTAAAAATAAACAAATATTTAATTTTAAAAACTAACGAATACAGGAATAATCTTAGTCCCACGGGACTGAATCTACTTGCATATCTAGTTAAATATTGTTGGGTTGTTATTCAGGTTGACGTCAATGAATATCGAAACCTGGTGTAGAAGTCGGATGTCTTCGTCTACATGCAACGGCTCTTTACATGAATTTATACATGTATATAGTATATAGTATATAGAAAGCTCTTTGCATCTGTGCATTTAAACAAACAAAAAGTAAATTAATGTTTTGTCTGAAAAGACCTAAGTTTCGTTCGGGTATGGAATACACCTGACTACAAAACGAAGTTTCGATGTTAATATATGATACATCAACCTCATTAACAACTCTCCCTCCCTCCCCCCCCAATATGTTTGAGTAGATAAACAACTACATTCCGTATCTTAAGACGGGTAAGGTTTTTTCCGCAGTCGGTTTTTTTTAATTCTTTTTTTTTATTTTTTTATTTAAAAATAATAAATACAGGGACTGTATTTGTAGTATTACCAATTATTATTAGAGTTTATTTTATTTCTTGTATTAGATTTGACGTTTAATTGACTAGATTTTCAGTTGATTACTGAAAGAATTTTCAATATCGTTATGCTAGATTTATCCTTAACAGTTGGAGTGACTTTGGTAAAGTTCGAATCTGTTCGTCTTGATGATAAATAGCGTATATGTCTGGGCTAAGTGATGGTCATTTGTTTTTCAATTATTGAGAAAGAGTGTCCACTTCTTTCTCTTCTGAGTATTGGTAAAGTAGGATAACTTTTTTTCAAAGAATGGTACTTGTTCATTCTGATCGAGTGAAAATAGTTCATATCGTCGCCAACACGTACTTCAATCGAGATGTCTGAAAGGTAATTTTTTTATTACTTTTTTATGTGCTGGGGATGACTTATTGTACTTATATCTCCACCATAAATGAGACGCAGGATAAAACCGAATAACTGCCAAGCTGACTTACTGTAGATAAGCAGAGTAATGACAAGTCTATAGAATTACAGCTGACGCAGCTACAGCCAAGTAACGACCTACAACGGCTCTCTTAAAAGTAGTAGCTCTTAAAAGTAGCTCTTCTCTTAACCAAGAGTGATCAACAAGTGAATTATGACGAAAGAATATTTAATAAAATATCAAATAAATTCTTCAGCCTGCATATCTATTTAATAGGCCTATTTAATCGATTTTCCAATAGTACTTGGCATACAAAATTTTTGTCATGTTCGCCTTAATTTTCTTATAAATTTTTATTTTTATTTTTAAGAGTGGACCACGTATTCTGTATGCAATTAGCTACTTTAGTTTTTCGTACAAGAATGAACGAACGACTTTAAAAAAATCGGTATTCATGTCTTTATGCGATCTAGTCATAGTTGCAATATATCCACCACATATAAGGTCATATCATTAATTTTTTTTAGATTGACGGATAAATAAACAAACAAAAACATTTCATGGACTAGGTCCCTAGAGAATGGCATACATGCATAAAAATCATATATGGTCAAGATTAAATTGATATACAACCAACAGTTATAAACATTAAAACAAGAAATATATTATAAACAAAAAACAAATTCTTCTGCTGAAAAAATGTATCAGTTATTAACAAAAAAAATAATAATAAATATTGAATTTATTTACTAAGTTAAAACTTAAATAAATACCTAATATAAAAATAAAAACCGTTTTTTATTGCTGATATTGTTAAAACTGAATTTAAAATCTTATGATTAGCGGGCATATGATTAGAATGTGAGAAGGAGTTGGAAAAGAAGGGGCCTGAGTGAGCATAGAGAAGAAATATTTTCTAGATATTTTACTGTTATTTTTTTATAACTTTTTCTTAATGTTAGAAATAAATTTATGCGTCAGGAAATAATCGAATGCAGGATTATTTTTTTTTTATAATTAATTACATTATAATTATAAAAAGAAAAAAAACGCACTGATTGAACTATTCAACTGTATTATTGATAGAAGACAATATCAATTTTATTTTATACCATTGACTTTAACAAATTAAATGTTATAATAATTCCTTATAATAAAATACCACCATTGAAATACAGTTTCTCCCTCCTCCCCCCAAAAAATATTAAGAATAAACATCAAGGCGTCACTTACCAGCTTTCGAAATTAAAAAAAAAAACTAAAATGATTTTTTTTTCTATAATATCCTAGGAAACATATTACAGCTTCAATTTACAAGCATTTAAATAAATATGTATATAATTTTAAGGACAGACCTTTCATTCAACTGAACTTGAAAGTATTAAGTAAAGATAATAAACAATCATTAATAATTGCCAAATATTTGTACATTGATTAGAACTTGAATTAGCGTTATTTTAGTAGCAAACTTATATTTCTGATAATCACGGAACTGTTATTATGGTGATGTTAGACAGGTGCGCACTAAATTTTACCAAGTTCAACTTTTTATTTTTGAGCATAAACTAAACATGTAAATCAGGATATTCCATTTAACCGGAACAGCTTTGAAAATTGATTTTTTAACATAATGAATTTAAAACAATAAATACTATTTTATTTCATTGGTTGTGCTGAAAGCTATTATTGAAAATAAAAAGGCCAGTGATAAAGCTTGGACAAGAGCATTCCGTGACCTAATATATTTGCTTGAGTGCAATTTATCATCTTTTTTAATCTTCACTTTGATACCAGTGTTCAAGTTTTATCTGTTCATATGGAACTCGTACACCTTATCTTCGTTTTATTGAAAATTAATAATCATTTATAACTTATAATTTACTTCAATCCGTGAATTACTAAAATCAAGAACATCTCTGTTTCTGTTGCAATAATACGCTATTATTTTTATATGTTGTAGGATTAATATTTTCTTTGAAAATCTTCATAAATGAATGAACAATTAAAAAAGGATTTTAAAAAATTAGTTTCAAATAATATTTTGGTTCAGTATTGATTTAGGTTAAGAATGTTAAATCTGGAAATAAAGTTTTTGGTAATTTATTAATTTTTGGTATAAGAAAATAGTGAGAATAATTGACACTGAAACCAAGAGTTTTCCCATGAACAAAGGAGTAGAACAGCGAGACAGTCTCAGCCCACTACTCTTTATAATCTTCATGGACGAAATCCTAAAAATATGCAAAAGAAGAACTACGAGAACTATAAATGGGCATTGAGAATATGCGGGCCATATTAACACAAGTTACAGTATATGCTGACCATATAACCCTGATCTCAGACACTTCTGAAAATCTGCAATGGACCATAACCGAATGGGCAGCAGAGCTTGCCAGGAAAGGAATGATTATAAAAGTAAAATCTTGCAAGGTGGAAGAAATCCTGAAGATGTACATATTGTATGCAACGGACAAGAATTGGAAGTCGTTGAGGAATTCACATACCTGGGCACAATAGTTAGCAGAAATGGGAAAGTAGAGCAAGAGATTTTAAACAGGATTAAAAGCAAACAATTTATACTACCACATCTGCTAGGCAAAACAGAAGTAGGAAAGCACGTAAAACTCCGCATATTCCAAAGTATGTATTTGCCAGTTCTCTTGTATAAGATTGAGATAAAGGTACTCCTGGATAGATGAAATGAAATTTCTCCGGCGCGTACCTTCCAAGATAATAAGAGATAGGGTCCGAAACGAGACCATTAGAGATGAGCTACACATTGCCTCCCTGAAAGAAACTCTGGAGAAGCGTCAGCTCAAATGGTTTGGGTATGCTCACATAATGGGGCTAGACAGGGATCCAAGAAAGTTAATGGAAGCTAAACCTGCGGGCACCAGACCTACAGGGAAACCAAAGCAGACCTACTGCAATTACATTTCCAAGTTGGGACAAGCAAGAGGGGAGAGTAAACAGGATCTGAGGATTCTGCCGAGAGACAGAGACATATGGAGATCCTGGGTTGATGCGGTACTTCGACGCTGAAAGGCACAAAGAGGAAGATAAAGAAGAAGAAGAAGGTAATTTATTATTAATATGCCCGAATGAAATCGGCGGAGGGTGAAGAAGAGTTGGACGAATGGTTTCTTTGTCTTGAGATGGTACCAGGTCTGATTGTTATGTTAAAATAATTTATAATATTATTATTAAAATAATTAAAGTCCGAAACTCATCTATTTGGCAAACTCATCTAATTCGCAAAGGCATTTTTATAAATAAAATATTATTAAATATCACCCAGTCCGCCTTTTGTATTAGTAAGTTAGCGGCTGAACGAAATAACTATTGGAAAATATCAGAATCACAGGCAGCCAATTTAAAGTCCTGCTATAAATTCTGATTTCTTGTCTGAAAATTTGGTTTCTCTCTTTTTCTGACAATAGAATATTAAACTTCAATCGTCAGCCTAAGCACATTCTTCTTCACTTCGATTTTTAAATCTTTTTTAATTAAGGCTTTTGGTTACTTATAAAAAAAAATCCTATGTAATTTCCTATTTGATTTATCATGTTAGTTTACAATTCAAGAAATGACCTCCTGTTAACAATTTGTGTACTTCAGCGGTAGGGAGTTGATCATGAAACACAAAATCTTCAGACATGAATTTTTCTTTATTTTATATTTTCTCTCTACCTTTCCCCTCCTTCTCTCTTTTTCACAAACTTTTGTCCTTCATCATGTAGTGAATAAGTCCAGACTCCACTGCCATGCCTTTTATCTAACATTTTATACTATTGTACATTTGTCATTTAGATTCAGAAATCCCAAAACCCCTTAAACTATTTCAATTTTTCCAATTTTCATCGTTCTTTATATAATTAGTATATTAAACCTACCTTTAATCAGTAAAGTTCAATTTTCACCCTGCATATCGTGTTTTGGCTCATATTAAAAAAAAAAAAAAGTCCTAAAATTTTTCATATTTCTACAAATATGTAAAAAATTATTAAAACAGTTATTGAAACCGTGAGATATTTTGAGAAAAGGGGCGCTTTCCGCCATTCGATAAAAGGGCGGAAGAAGTGACACCTCAAGACGCTAAATGCCGTCTCCATGGCAACGGTTGCCGAAGAAATCCGCCCTTTGCGCTAGTGTGCCAGCCCGTTGACAGTCTGTACCTCTGGCAGTCCACATAGAGGGCGCTCCTTTCGAATACCATAGCACAAGGTATTCATTATGAAATATTGTTAAAGCTTCTCTAAATATCTGTCTCATATGCCTTGCTCGCTGTTTAATAAATATTTCTCATGTCGCCTCGTTTATATCAAGTCGAAATTCCAAAATTCAAGATCCTGTTTGCTGTAGAATAAGTTCCAACATCGTCTTTAGAAAATATCATATCGATACAGAGTGAAGTCAAAAATAGTACGCTTACCAGGAAAACAAATTTATCTATGTGTTAAGTTGGCTCATGAACCTTCATTTATAAAATCCGAATTAACAATTAACTAAAAATACTCGATTTTGGGTTGATATGATTTTGATCTAGATGTGCGATATTGCATATATTGTTTTTTTAAATAGCATTAATTTGTTCCAAATTATGTTTTTATATTTTTCCCATAATTATCATATTGTCTACCTAACTGTTTCACCATGGAACTTAATTAACTAGTGATGAATTTTTTAGAAATTATCATAGAAAATATCATATCGATACAGAGTGAAGTCAAAAAAAGTACATTTACCAGAAAAACAAATTTATCGATCTGTTCAGTTGACTCACGAACTTTCATTTGTAAAATCCTGATAAACAATTTACTAAAAATACTTGATTTTGGGTTGATATGATTTTGATCTAAATGTAAGATATGTTTTATATATATATATATATATATATATATATATTTTTTTTTTAAATAGATAAAAAAAATTAAAATAGTTAACTATTGATGTAATTTCTATCTTTTTGTTTTTTTAAATAGATGTTTTCGATTCTTTTTAAATTAGGCTTATGTTCATTCGTAGAGATTATCAATTCTCATCCATCCAAGAAATTAGTAACAGAAAACTTAAAATTTTTAGTTTTTAATTTATCATAACACAACCATTTTTTCTATGCTCAAATCCTTTTAATATAGTCATATTGATATTTAATATTTAAAACTATGTAAAACATCCATAAGATTCTCGATTATTTTTTTAACATTATATAATATAATATAATTAACGTATATTTTAATTCTTAATCTTCAAGTTGGCCATTAATAGAGTTTTTATATGCTTATTTATTAAGTGAACTGATTTTTTTAATCATTATTAAACAAAAAAATATTATTGAATGTGATTTTTTTCCAGTTAAACGTTCTAATTTTTTTTCTTAATCTGCCTACCATGCTTATTTAATGGATATTTCACTACAATTCATTATCATTTTATGGTAATATCTAGGAATATATTGGTAATATATAACGATTTCAATAAAAGCGTTTTTTTTCTTTATTTTTTTTATAATGATTCACCTAGCGCCAGTGTTTGATTAGTGATATTCCACTTCTTCTATTTCTATGATTCTTCTAATGATAATCAATACAATTATGATTGCAATTAAACGACAAACGAACGAACGATAATTTATTATCCGCGTCGATCGACCAAGAGATCAACTGATCTTATTGAATATATACTTAATGTTTAAATAATAAATCATTCTGATATTGCCCAGGTGGAATATCTTATCGTCAGACCTGACATGATTAGATTAGCGGAGACGTTGGGTATTTTTGGATAATATGAAAATTTCATGGTTATCCAAAAATGAGAGGTCATGCTGTTGTGTGAGATGTTAAAGAGAAGAATATTGTAATGATAATATAATTATAATTTTAATATTAAAATACACAAAATAAAGAGTTAAATTAAAACGTCATTTTAAATCATATAGATACAATTATTCCTTTTACTTGAAAATTCTGAAGAAATTTTAAGATTCGGAATGTTTTCTTACATATAATTAGCAATAAATAGTAAGCATTATTAATTCGCATAAATAATTAATAACATTAAAATTATTATGAAATTATACTCGTCTCTACTTTTTATTTCCATGAATTTTTATATTGTATAAAAAACAATTATAAATTTTGAGTTTGATTGAAATAATTAACTTTATTTCTTTTTATTTTATTTTACATTTAGATTTAAATATTAAATTCTATGAATGTTCTGCAGTACCACAATAAGTATTTTACCGTAAAATTTCTTTTCTTGCATTAGGTTTTCATTGTTAAATAAAATAAAATTAATAAAATTTCCGGGTAAAAGTCTATACTTGCAATTAAGAATGTTTATTTTTAGTGACAAGGAAATTCAATAGTTCGTAAAACATTGCTGATTGATTTACCGAAATTCTTCGAATATACACTTATGTGGCTTTGCTTAAGATAATTTAAAAGTTATTTTTCAAATTGGGATGGAGATAAACTACGTTCATTCATCAGTTTTTAAATCCAAATTAGACTTAGTAACAAAATCTAGGAGTCAATTAACAAATCTTTCCACAACTGACTTTGTTTTAAATATTTTAGGGTTAAACAAGAAAATGTTTTATGTTTGTATATATCTGTCATACGCAATTGCAATAATAGTTTCTGTATAATGAAACCAATTATTAATTAATTATGGGTCATTAATTTATTTTTATCACGAATTACTATTACATCATGAATTACTTTAGCTTCTTGCCTCACTATCGCTAAGATGGTTTATTCTTAATGTCTTTCTGATAAAGATAGATTCCACGTGTAATTTTATAGGCAGTGAGATGGAAAAAAGAAATTTGTTATGTAAAAAAAGGAGTTTATTTATCCTTGCTCAACATCCCCTTAGAATAAATAACCAGATATTTAATAATAGACCTAAAGCTTGACCGGAATCATAAGAACAGATAAAATATCACGTTTTTTCCATAATACAGAATAATAATGATAATTCTATTCATTGATTTCCTGATATAAAACTATATCTCAAATTAGAAAATTTTAAAAATAAATAATATATGCATCCTGCAGTATGTACTAAAAAATTATTTATTGTGCATTCAAATTGACCAGTGATATGTTTCAGAAACTAACCTCTGTGAAATATCTTTTTCTCAGGGTCCGATTCATTCTGAAAAAGCCTTTAAATGAATATGTATAGGTAAACAACTTTTAGTGCGCATGTGTCTTAAATTAACTTTTGTTTTTGAAATAACAATTAACTTACGAATTAGTGCCCGCAATTGAAAGAATGTAAAATAAATCAAACAGTTAAAAAATAAAAAAATTCAAGAAGGTATATAAAATATTCAAGAAAGTGTAACAAGCTTGCTGTCTGAAGTAGAGAGAGACGGCCTTTCCCTCTTTGTGCGTAATCTTTCGGTCTATGCTCCGCCTCCAAGGCTCATGCTTAAGTTGTAAACAAGAGGTTTATCGAAGCTAATGATCAAAAAAATATTGAAAATGTATGCTTTTTACCTTGGCATGATATTTATTTTGTTGAACTTCATAATCGAAATGTATTTTTGAAAATTTGATTAAAGGTAAAAAGTATTTGAAGAATTGATAACGTGAAATGTACGAAGGTATTTTCGCTTTGCTAAGAAAACAAATTTACATGGACAAGCGCGGCACGTGTGACCCAGATGTTGAAAGGAAAGTCTTAAAATTAATCCGACTAATCAAGGAAGCAGCGGTGTAATGTTGTCATTAGAGTGCTCCGACTCGATCTGGGCTATCGATTTCTTACTTTAATCTTCTTCAATGAGTTCCTGTTTCTTTCAACCGAACTATTCTTGTGATCAGATAACTTTGTTTCGAGTTTTATAGAAAATATCTGACGTCTCCCTCTAACACAAGTCATGATCCATGAAGCTGTATGATGAGGTATCATCTGTCATTATCGATTGGCATCTGTAGTGTATTAATACCCCACTCGACAACATTATCGGCTGATTAAAAGAGGGTTGGAGAACACGCTCTTCGACCGGACATCCCTCCATCAGTCAGTCCTACCATTCCATGACCTAATCATCACTTCAGCCACTTCTGTCAGGGTCAGGGTCGCAGTTTGTCGTTCGATAACCTCTTTCCATATTGGTCTCAAGGCGGGTCCATTCGTTCTGGCTAAAAAAGCTGCATCATTAGCGAACCGTTTAGTCTAAAACCTTAAATACCTCGGTTACATAATGGTTTGGACATTAAGAAAAAAATATCTGACAGTACATGATTTCCATGTACGCTTATTATACTATAAACCGGTGGCTCAAAATATGATCTTGAATTTGGTTACTAGTTTCCGAAGATTGCAGAATTTCAAAAACGACACCCGGCGTCGCGACATCCGTCTATTGACACACACACCCATAAGCTCTTGTTTCTGGAAGTCTCATTCCGTTATAATATGTCGTTTTCTTTCAGTAGTTAACAAGTCTCTAAGAGACTTCTTCGTGTTCCGTGACAACATTAGAACTGTCAATGTTACTAGATAAAGCATTGTAAATCGACGGTTTCGAAATTTTAAGCGGAGGAACCCACTTAGCTTAAATCTTATTCTCCTCCTGCAGACTTGTTCAGCTCACAAATGGGGAGGAAAACAATTATTTTACACTCAATTTTAACACTTGAAACATGTAATAAAAATGTTTCATTAGAGTGAAAAAAAATCGCGTTTGTAACCTTTATTACCGAACCATATAATCTCTGTATTTAATTTTAATATACTTTTTGATGTAAGTTTATTACGACCTTCAAGTAAAGTACCGCTTCCGGTTTCCCAATTTAGACCAAAATCTAGTATGTTATTTAAATCAATATATAAGTTATAAATACTAAATTTGAGAAGTTTGAATTATATTTTAATATTATTTTTGATGGAAATCAATTATTACTTTCACGTAAAGTACCACTTCCGGTGATCATGCAGTGACAAAAAAGGAATGTTCAAAACTATATTTTACAGCAATTCTAAATACAAAATTTTAACTTTCTACGGCTAACCGTTTTTGATTTATGCTAGATACGCACGTACGAACATACAGATGTCACGACGAAACTAGTCAAAATGGATTCAGGGACGGTCAAAATGGATATATCCGTTGAAATCTGAAAACCGATTTTTTCTTGATTACAATACTTTACAAGGAAGTAAAAATATTAAATAAACCTGTAAATAAAACCGTATATGTAATCCTACAATGTATATAAATATGGCTTGCTTAATTTCTTCTCTAAAAGTATAAACAATATTGCAATATAAGCAGCGCTCTAGCAAGTGAAATGGGATGATTATAAATTACTATATATTCGATTGAAATTTGAGTTTCTAATAGGTATGTTGGAAAAATATGGATTTATCGTCTGTTGTTCTTTTTAAATGTATCGACATTTTTGTCCGATAGTTTCTATCCAATATATTGTAATAACTAAATTAAAATTCGAGTGTCGAAAACCGGCATTCTTTCCAACAAAAAAAATAAATAAATAACAAAGAACGGCGGGTTCGACAAACAAAGAACCAAATAAAATTGTGCTGTGGTGTGTTCGTATCACTATCTATAGTGTGTGTGTTCAAGTTTGCCATCTTCTTAACGGTTTCTGGTTAAGGATGTAAATATCAAACAAAAAATCGATATATACCTTATAGAGAGTTTTCAAGGTGCCTTTACTTATTTGCCAAGTCTAGGCAAGTCAAACGCCTATCCAAACGGCAAACATGTTAAGTGGGTTTATAGAAGCAAAGTAAATTAACCTATCCGTAAGCTACTATTCTAACTTTCGCCGGCTATTAATTTCGGTTAGAATAGTTTCATTTTATAAAGATAAAATTAAAAATATAGAATAAAAATATATAATTTATATAAATACACAAATATGTGGATGCAACGCTGTGGCGGCGCTTTCCGCAAGAACCAGATCGGACTCAAACACTGAGAAGCCAACTCAAGCCAAGCAAAACTACTCTCATTACAAATTTGATTTTCCCAGGCTTGGCAAATGTGTAAAAGAACCTTCAAATATTTCGAAATAGTACTTCGATATATCAATGAAAAATATCGATATTTCGAAAAATCGGAACTAGATGTATTCAATCTTTGAAAGCAGAATAAGAAGGCGGTTTTTATATTGAATTGAAGGATAGGGTAATATAAATTAACAAGTTCTAGATTTGTAATAGTTTAATAGCAACAACTGAACATAGCTTATCACAAAAAACTGTATTAATTTATTAACATATGTAAAAAAAAATATATATTACATACTAGGAGCTAGAGAAAACATTAATTAAATTGCTTAGAAATAAAAAAAAAAATTAAAAAGGACGGAAGTGAATCAATATTAAACTTATTACTTAAAACCTATCAAAGCAGATACATATTAGCATTTCTTATTAAAAAGAACAAGTGAAAAATTAATTAAATTGCCTAACATAAAAAATTTAAAAAAAAGAAGCAAGAAAATCAAATTTCAATTAAACATGACTGATACCTAAAACTTATGGATCTTGTAGACATACTTTTATTTATTTGGTTAATTCCTTTTTGAAAAAAATGTCGGTTTCCGATATTCAAATTTTAATATCGATATTGTGATATCGAGTTAATATAGCACAAAAATATCTATATATGATCTTTTAAAATATTGATATTTCCATATATCGATATTATCCCAACATCCCTAAAGCCCCCTCGTTTAAAAGGAGGGAGTTCAAAAATTAAAAACATTGAGGTTCGATATAACGAAATATCAATATTTTTTCGATATAAACTACTAGTTCGATATATTCCTAAACTATCGATGCGATATACGATATATATATAAATATATATATATATATATATATATATATATATATATATATATATATATATATATATATATATATATATATATATATATATCGATCATTTTTTTTCGATATTGATATTCCTAGTTTTTGTATGTCTTATTAGTGAATAGTAATCTATCTATTATGGGAGGAATTAAATGAATCCCTGCTTTAGCACAAATTACTTTTTCCATTCATTCATACTGTCATACAGTACATTCAACGTAGAACAGATCATAAGATGAACTTCGACGGAAGGACGACTCACGAAAAATCCTCGCACTAGAGCAGAGGTTTATGACCACTTCCACTTTTCAGATAACTTGGCCTACCACTACCTGATCTTATCATATTAGTACCTTTTAATGGTCCATCTTAAAATAAAATTCAAACAGATTTACAAATTTTTATTTAACAAAAAATGCAATACATATAAGTGTAAATTTACTTAAAATAATAAATATAATAAATAATAAATAGAAAATAAAGTTGAAAAATCAAAAGTTTACTTTCACATAATAGCAACAATAGTAGAACCGAAAATTTTGCAGATAAAAGTATATCCATTAAATGTAAGAAATTTGGGAATTGTGATAAAAAGCTTCAATATCTAAGGCAGCCATCGTAGATTATTTTTATTAATTTTAGATCCTGTTTATTCATCTTATAACTGATACATTCAACAATTATTTTTAAAAAAAATTGATATCCCTCATTGAATGTATTAAAAAAATAGTTTTATGCATGTCTTTTTTTTGGCTTGTTGGCGTGCCATCTGGATCATCCTTTTGTGGCCACCGTCTGGGAACCCGTGCACTAGACTATAACGCTCGTAAGAATCTGCTCTTCGTTCCTGATTGCATTAGCAGTTACCAGGCAAAAGCCACCCAAAATCCTTTGGAAAAGCATCATCATTTATTGTGTCATTAGTCAAAATATCTACAAAAAACATTTTGTATTGGATAAACCTATGTTGTGGATTTGGCCTGGGAAGATCTGTATGCTTTAATTAAAAGCTTCATACTCACTAACCCATACTCATTAGTTTCTAGTCTACTTCCCAGACATTTTAATTTCAACCTGTGGGAGAACCCGTACTTTCTGCAAAATAAATAAATAAACGATCCATGGATGTAAGAAGCGGGGTGTTATTTATTCTGTTACATCAGCCGTGGATCGACCCTGGTGCCTCGTGAGACCCTTCTGGGACCATCCATCTTTTATATAATGGGTGCCCATAATTGGAGGAAAACCTGGTGGTTGAGCGTGAACGTGGTCAAATCACCTCCTTGCACAACCCCTGTCCTAGAAACTGTACGTCCTTACTAAGTACTGAACCTAACTATATTCTTGGGTTGTCGAGGTACTGATTAGAAAAAGATTCATGCATCGAATCTGTTGCTGTCTGAAGGTACCTGTATTTGTGTCTATTGAATTTGTGACAGACACTTCAAGCTAAGAAATGTAGAAGGCAGCGCTTGGTTGGTAAATGTTCACCACGGGAGTACCACGTTGTCCAGGAACCTGGGATGCGATTATCTCTCTCCCCTCTCTTCCCTAGAACAAGTTTTTCCTACCGACCTACTTGAGTGGTGAAGATCTTACACATTGCATCTTGAATTTTGATGTCGTTAGAATGTCCAACTGGACGTTTTTTCCTTTAAATTATTTTTTGGGAAAGATTACATCAAGAATCTAGGAACTAGATAAATTCTGATCTGCATTGCCAATCCATATATAACTTTCTTGTATTTTTTTCTCTTGACTTATCTGACTACTTAGATCTTCTGTTGACTTAATTGTAATTTTCTCTTTGCGAGAGTTTTATTTGTACTTTAATCCTTAGTTCGTGTTAGGTTTCTCAACTTCGAATTCCCATTCTAATAATATATACTTTCGTTAACTTTATATTTATAATTAATTCATTGTTATATTACATATTTAATTAATCTGAAAATTTCATTTTATCCAAAACATTGAAAATTATTAGCTAAGATATTATTTTTTATTTCCGTTTTATAGCAACCGACATCTAGTCAACGCAGTTTTGAACGATCCTTAAATTTTGCTGAATAATTGTGAAAGGCATGGTTGTCAGTTTTCGTTTTTTTTTATTTTTTCGATGAATTTTCGTATTTATAAATTTCCTTCAATGACTATATATTAAAATTAAACTGTTATACAACACTTTTAGTCACAGCTGATTTATGTTTCTCATTACATAACCTGAAATCAAATTTATAATTTAAAGATGTTTTTACTTCCTTATACGAAGTAAAGGAAGTATTGTAATCGCGAAAATTATCGGTTTTCAGATTTCTACGGAAATATCCATTTTTACCATCCCTGAATCCATTTTGACTAGTTTCGTCGTGGCGTGTGTACATAGGTACGTTCGTATCTCAACTTATCTTAACTCAAAAACGGTTAGCCGTAGAAAATTGAAATTTTGTATTTAGGATTGCTTAAAATCTAGTTGTGAACCTCTCTTTTTGGTCACTACATGACTACCGTAAGTGGTACTTTACTTGAAGGTCATAATTGGTTTCCATCATCAATTAAAAAATTAAGAAATTAAGATACTTTGCAAAACTTCTCAAATTTGGTATTTATAACTTATATATTGATCTAAATAACATACTAGATTTTGGTTTAAATTGGAAAACCGGAAGCGGTACTTTACTTGAAGGTCATATTAGACTTTCATCAAAAATTGTGTTAATATATAATTTAAAACATTTCAAATTTGGTAAATAGGACTTTTATATCGATATGAATGTATTTACTATATTTTGGTTAAAATTGGTGAGCCGAAAACGGTATTTTATTTGAAAATCATAATAAGCTTACATCAAAAATTATATTTAAATTAAATACACAAATCATATGTTTCGGTAATAAAGGTTACAAAAGCGAATTTGGTTTCCAATCCAATTAAACATTTTTATTACTTGTTTTAAGTGTTAAAATTGAGTGTAAAACACCGTTTTTTCTCCTTATCTGTGCGTGTGTGTGTGTGTCAATAGATGGATGTCGCGACGCCGAGTGTCGTTTTTGAGATACTGCAATCTTCGAAAACTGGTAACCAAATTCAGGATCACTTTTTGAGCCATCGATTTATAGTTTAATAGGCGTACAAGGAAGTCATGTGTTAGCCACATCAGATATTTAATTAAGCAGTTGCGTCACGTTTAATCAATGATTGTTATTACTTTCTTTAGCACTAATGTTTTTTTTTTTAAATTGAATCATTAAATGAAGCATTAACGTTAACACCGGTAAATCGTTTAAAGTTGATTTTAATATCAGTCATTTTTCTTTCTCTATTTTTTTTTTTTTTTTTAGAGCTTATTCCTTTTTTGATTTTGTTCCTTTTTTCTATTATATTGCATTACTATGTTACGAACCATACATTAACAACATAAGATAAGAATGAAAAAAAAATTATCTTACAATATCGCCGGCAAATGTTTGATACCACGTAACTGTCAAATCCCATTCTTTTAAAGAGAGACAAAAAAGGTTTAAAAAATTAAGTTTTCATCACTTTGAGATGGGATTTTTTTAAATATTATGTAAAAGCAGATAATATACAATCCACTAGAAAAAAAAATAAAAATGAACTGTTTTGCACAAAATTCACGCAAAATAAAATAATAAAGTAGCTCTTAATGAAACCCTTATGTACTTACGTGGTTTCTAAAGTTCCTCATATTTTCTTTCAATCTTCTTCCAAAAGCATCTGGCATATCTCTTTGTCCCGTAAATGGATTGCTCAACTTCTGGGTGAAGCGTCAATAATAATTTTCCATGATATTGATATTTCAGCGACCTTGATATCATCTTTCCATTTCTGAGATAGTTATCACGGTGAAGACATTTTTGTGTATGGATAAATAAATAAAAAAATGAATGTATTTATCTCAAGAATTATGTTGTCGATTCACCTTTATAGTGATGAATGGTTTTTATATGTAGGTACGAATAAATATATTTTATTATGAAAAAGCATTAATAATGATCAACAGATTTTCTTTTATGAAAGATTATTCATTTTTAATAAATTTGAATTGTAATGAAGTTTAAAGATAATTTTGTTTAAAATATCTTTACATTTAATAATATCTTTACATATTTTGCGATATGATCAATTGTCTTATTTTAACGTTCTGTAGATAGTGCTCTACTGTATGCATATATATTTTCATTATGAAATATTAATAAATTTGAATTATAATGAAGCTTATAGGTAATTATGTTTAAAATATTTTTGCATTTAACAATACTTTGTACATCTATTAGCCCTATTTTGCCTTCCTGTAGAATGTGCTCTAATTTTATATGTACATGTATATGTATATGTGTGTGTGTATGAATATATATATATATATATATATATATATATATATATATATATATATATATAATATCACAGGCAGGGTAAGCCTGTAACTAGCCTTAGTAACTAGCCCCGCTACTTTTCAACATCATACTTCAAACTATAGTAGCAAGAGCCTATCTGGATGAGGGAGGTAATATCTTCTACAAAGAGGCCCGATTATTAGCATATGCCGATGATAGCTGGAAGATCTCTTCTTAATGTGAAAAATGCTTTTAGGAAGCTGGAAAGGGAGGCCAGGAGATTTGGCCTAGAAATTAATTAGAGAAGACAAAGATTATGATCTTGAGAAAAAAAGAAACCCATGCGACCCCAGATGTACTATACAATTGGAAACTACACATTCCAATGTGTTGCTAGTTTTAAGTATCTTGGTGCACAGTTTAATGAAGCATTAGAGGAGGAGGAGGAGATCCAGGCACGCATTATCTCGGCCAATAAAGCTTTTTTCTCAATAGCTCATCTTATGAGAAGTAGATTAGTTAGCCGCTTAACCAAATTAAGGCTATATACAACCCTCATTAGATCAGTGGCAGCATATGCAAGTGAGACATGGATATTAAAAAAATCAGCAGCTGAAAAGATCTTTGAACGCAAATATTAAGGCGCATTCTGGGACCTGTGAAAGAAAATGGGGTATACCGTCTTAGAAAGAATAGAGAAGTATATTCCCTATATGACGATGTGAAGTTCTCCGACTATGTCAGAATACAACGTCTAAAGTGGTTGGGTCACCTCCATAGAATGGATGATGGCAGAACCGTCAAAGAGCTATATAAGGATTGTCCAGAAGGAGTGAGAGCTCAAGGGAGGCCACGAGGCAGATGGAAGGACAGCGTCTCAGAGGACCTCCGAAATCTTAACGTGTCTCTGAGATTTGCTACGGACCGACAAGACTGGGCAAGAGTGATTGAGCAGGCCAAGGACCGCCTTGTGCGTCTGTCGCGCCTATGATGAAGAAGAAGATATATATATATATATATATATATATATATATATATATATATATATATATATATATATATATATATACAACAAATTACGATAACTCAAGATAGGAGGGGGCGGTAAGAGTTAAGAGCCCATCGGTATGAACGTTTCATTGTCACTTGGGGTGTGTCATACCCTACCTCCCCAGTTATTGGTTAAAACTTTACGGTATCAAAAAATAAGTTATGTTCGCTGAAGGCGGAGATATATTTTTGCAGGGTACCTGAAACACACTTTTACATCTCTTATAATTTTATTCAGTTTTATTCTGATATACTATTAATATTGTGATATTAAATATAACAATTATATTTTATTTTGTCCTCACATTTATAAATTTTATAAGTTTGATAATAAAATAAAACAATAAGTAAATGGAAGCTAAAGACGGGGAGGTAGATAGGTTACACAGATAGTAGCGATAGGGAGCTGATTCGCCATTAGCCTGATGCAGGGCACTTTATCTTCACCTGTAAACTTTTTATATTTATCTCGGCTTGAGGTCAAGGTTTATTACCCCTCTATATATAATTAAACTATTTTCGCTACCCTTAAAGAAGTTTTTTTAATTTCACCCAGTTTTTAGCACCTTTGGTGCACGACTGATAGTCATCGCTTAACACTTTGGTTTTCATCAACGTTAATATTGAATTATTATTTTTTTTAGCTTCTAAACTTGTTTCTATATAACTTTTAATTTGACATTGACAAGAATAATTTTATCTAATCATTGGCTATAAATGCCCAGTATAAATTTATACAATACTATAGATCCAAGTGCATGCACACATGAACGTGACTTGAATACAGGGACGCTTTTATTCTATAAACCGTGCTTATATTCTTTATACATTTTAATTAATGCTTTAGGCAATCACTCAAATACGTCTACTCCAAGATACAAACACAAAATAACAAATCACATTCTGTTTTGAGCATTGTATCGTGAGAGACACACGGGCCTGTCTATCCGCTTCTTTCTAAAGTAGGGTTGATTATTTCTTTTAAATAGTTTTTTTTTTTTTTAAATAGTTAAATTTTTTTATTTTTTACCAAATATGGATGTTTGTAATAAGTCTTTGTTAATTTTTTATTGTAAAAGGATTAATCCAAATTAAATTATAAACCCCTATTTTAATAAATTAAAAAAACAAAAACATTATCATATATAGAAGTATGTCGAGTTCAACTTTATCTGTAACAAAGCACACAACTAAATAAATAACTTTTAAAATGTTTTGGGTTTTTTTTATGCTTCATTAATATTTATGGTTTTGTCGCTCACTTCGCGTCTAGCTAAATTTAAACATTTATTGTTGAAGAAAAATCTTTCTTAGTTTGTTATTTCTTTCATGTATTAGTTATTTCGTTGTATTATGTTCAAGGGTCTCCAATCTAGTTTATTTTGATCACGGGTAAAATTTATAATGCAATTGCATCATACAAAATAATAATCAAATGTTTCCATTCAAGACCAATTAGGAAACTCATTTTAACTCTGATTAATGATAGGAGTATAATAGTATGATAAGCTGGCTAAGTCTTGGGTCCTTACTCGGTCGAATAATTAGTGTGTTCCATAAGACAAAGAGTTTGTATGCCTCTTTTATGTATTATATATGTACTATGTTAATTCTAATGAAAAAAAATAAAATAATAATAATCAAATATTAATTTTAATGTATTGTGTGCATGGTATGTTTTGTGTACAGTTATTAACAGAAGACCAGACAAATAAAAAGATACAGTGAAATAATACATAATCGTTGTAATAATAATATAATGGTTAACCTCTCTCTGCACCAAGGCACAATTGATGCTTAGAAAAGTTTATAATAAAAACAGATAATTATAGCACACAAAACCTTAGGTTGCATCAAAGGATATCTGCTATGAAGGATAAATATATATCTTGGTAAAAGGTTTACCTGTTATGAATGATTAATACAAAACTATAATACTGGTACATATACATCAGGAAATGAAAGTATATATATGTATATATATACATATATATATATATATATATATATATATATATATATATATATATATATATATATATATATATATATGATATATATAATTCTAATATAAAGAGTCTCCTAAAGGAGTAAAGGATTCATTTAAATTAAATATGACTGTTTTTTTGAAGAGAAAGAAAAAAAAAATTTACTCAAAATTATTGATATATGTTATTTATTACCATTATAGCTCTCCATCAGAAATAGACATTATAATAATTGCCTATATTACAATATTATATAGATACATTTTAATTAATTATTAATATATTTTAGATATGCAAAATTATAATATATATCTTAATATATAATATTAAGATTTCTCTTTTTTTTTCTTTATCTCTCATTCTTTCTTTTTAGATTGAACTGTAAAATTGCCATGGTACAAACGAAAAACTTGTAAATAAATGAATGATAAATATTCTAAAAACAATAAAGTTTTAAATTAAGGAAAAAGCAGTCTAAAAAATCAATTACATTATATTAGTTTGCGCCACACTAATGACAATCATGTAATTAAAAGTTAAATAAAAATATTATTACATCATAAAAATTCCGTATATTAAAATTACTCACTTATAATTATAATAAAAACAATAGCTAATTTTCAATAGAACTAATAGATAACCATTAATTTTCAGTCAACCATTACAAAACCTTAGAAATCCAGCTATTTCTCACATTCTTTCCTCTTTTTTTTTTTTTTTTAATATTTATTGCTGGATCGATTTTTTATCTTACCGTTCATTAAAAAGTTGGTTGATTGTTTCACAACTAATTAAAAATAAATCTCTTGAAACAGCGTTGCCCTGAATTGTTGCTTTACCGGTTGGTTACGGCCTTTTTACTCTTGGCCCAATATTAGGTCAATAATTAAGTCATATTCTATCAAAGAGTGGGTTGAGGTGACATTTTTACTTTTTTTTTTTTTTCTTTTTGTTAGTCTCTAAGTATAAAAATAAAAAAAGGTATGGTGTAACACTTTTCTCTATTATACTTCTCCTCAATGCCAGGCCAACTTGAAACTTTTGAATAATGAGTTGCAGCGTTCATTACAATGGATCTGGTAGCTTAAGGTTTCATTAAACATGTTAGATTAGAGATCTAAAATTTTTTTTTTCGGTTACCGAAGAAAAAATTTACTTTCATTATCTCTTGAGAAGGAAACTCTGGGGATCAAGAAGAAATATATAAGAATTTTGTTGATAGGCAAATAAAAAATTCCTTTATTAAACATTTTTAAAATTTTCTCGACCACACTAGTAAGAGAAGATACGATTGTACTCTAAAGCGTTTTGAAAATATACACATTTAAATATCTCGGCACCTTAATAGCATTTAAACTTGTTCAACTATTACAATAACTTTTTCTCAATCTCACGGATTCTGAAATCCGGTAAGATCTCTGATAGATTAGCTTTGAATACTGAAAAAAAAGTAGGGCATAAAATGTTGGCATTTGCTCTATTAGATGTAATCAATTTTTAATATTTGAAATAGGGACACAATATATTTGAAACGTGCTTTTGCATCATTACAGCAACCATCTGGGATCTAAGCTTAATTTTTTTTTTATTCAATCCTCACCTGTGCCTATAGGTACAACAAACAGAAACCTAATTTAATTTATAACGAAATTTTGTACAAGAAACAGAAAAGATAATAGGGAAAAAATTAAAAGTTCATTATAAAACAATATATATATATATATATATATATATATATATATATATATATATATATATATGTATATATATATATATTTAATATGCTCCTTTTTGGTTGCTTTTAAATATAATTACGAGTGTTTTGAAAAAAAAAAAAGAATAATATTTTGAATATGTTCTTTATAAACTAAAAATTGCAGGTTTGTTATCTCCAGATCCTTTTGAGTCTTTGTTGAGGTTTCAATGAGGTGAAAGCGTCTGCATTTTATTTACGAACGAAAATATAATGATATCGGTGCGATTTGCAGTTTGTGATATTCGTTGCTGCCAGCGCAATCATACAATATGTAATAGAGAGAAGAATAAATAATACATCTTAACAAAAGGAACGGGAAAAAATCTGGCGAGGTGCGCAAAACTTTCACTTACCCCCTTTAATCATTAGCGTGTTATAATAATAATAATAATCGCGAAGTTAGCTCATTTCTACTCTTATTTGCCTGTTGGATTGAACAGAGCGTATTGTTGAGAACACGTATTGGAGTTGGAGCAGCTAGATGAGGAAGGGGTGGTGGGAGTTGCATCCGACTGCTTTCGGACATACTCGGCGTTCCATCTTTGATCCAGTATTGCAGTCCAATACGATACTCTACATCTTTGCTAATATTGGTTCGATTTCGATGATTTTTTGTTTGTTTTTTTTTAGAGAATTTCATATTTGCCGTATAATGCTTATTTTTTACGTAAATAAAATTTCCGTTAAATACTTCTAGTTTTTGAGCGAGGCCGTTCACACACAAACACACAAGTATGCGTGAACGCACACTCAGGCCATTTTGTGAAACTTGGTTATTTGTACTCATGGTACCTTAAATGTGATTTTCCGTTGATAAATCGGATTTGAAACTTTTCTCGATCGCAATACTTTCCCTTTCTATGTATTTCATTTAGACTATGGCTTCGAGGAAACATGAATCTTCATCTTTAAACTGCCAGTAGATTATGAAACATCAAATTCCAGTCGTACTGAACTAGCAACAAAGGTTACATTGATCGAAGTTCTACCTACTTTAAATAAATTAGTATCAATATGTCTAGCTGAAACATTGAACTCTTCATTTTTATTTTTTAAATAAATATTTTAATATTTAACTATTTAAAAAAATATTAATTCGAACTACGTACGTCAATGATGGCAGAATTGATGTTTTCTAGCATAGGTATGTCTTCTACGATAATAATTTTTTGTTTCTGATTTGTTCCAAATATATATACTTAAAATATTCCATACTTTTTAATTTGGTCTGTTCGACTTATCAGTATGCTGTGTGAATTAGCAACTCTACATGGTTGAGTAACCACTCCCAATTTTTCGAGATTTCCTAATTTTAACAGATGCCGATGAAGAAATGAGTTTTCTATCGAAAGTCAATATTTCCACTTTTGGAAAATTATTACAACAAATTTAATAGGGGGGCTTCTCATGGAGATAAGGCAAATTTTTATTGAAAATGTTGATTTTTAACACCTATTTGATAGGGGAAAATTTAATATTTGAAATCAACAGAATAAATTTTAGGTTTAGGTTATTAATTCGTCAAAAAAAAAAATTATTTTTGAGAAGTGCTTATATTAACATTTGATAGAAAACTCAAATATATCAAATTTCTAGGAATTAAAAATTTATTTCAAATAGTATAATTAGGTTGTTTTATTATATTATGTATTCAATAACAAAAGGCTCAAGATGAGGAATGTTATGATTTCTTAATATATAAATAAACTAATGTTCTTTCCTCAATATGATGAATTATCACACTTTGTTTCAAATTATGTATCATAAATAATCTGGTTTAATTTGATAATTAAGTGTGAAAATAGTCACAGAAGATCTGATTCATACGACGATGCTTAAACAACGTTTTCTAAAAAAATAGATAGATACTGGTATCCTTTTATATTATTTTTTTTTTGGGGGGGGGGAGGGGAAAGGGAAGGGACTATTCCAGCAAGTGGTCATATTGGTTCTTGTTTTTCAACCCCAGACGATAGCTATAAGTTGATAGGTCACATTGACTCTCTGGAAGCGTCAAGATTTGCACCGTCATGTCCTCAAATAGATAGATTCATTATCATAGATGTATTAATTTATACAAACATTATTTACTGATTTACGCCGTTCAGTAATATTTACAAAGTGAACAGACATTGGGAAACATACCATTTAAAAGTTACTAAGTACCTATAGTTCTACTGTGTTAATAAATGATTATTTACGTTTTTTAATTAATCTCTAGTTGCTGCATTATTTTAATCATGTACTCTTTTTGTATTTTTTTCGAATTCTAAAATAACTTTGATTGGCTATTCTGTGTACTTAAAACTATGATGTATTTGTATGATTCATTATTTTGCTATTGTGAATCTTTCTTGGAAAATGCATATATATATATATATATATATATATATATATATATATATATATATATATATATATATATATATTTATTTTTTCAAAAATAACATTTACCTTTATTTTATTCACATTTTCACTTCACGTGTTGCCAATATAAAATGCATACCCTTTATGTATTTTCTTTGTAATATACTTTTCAATCTAACCTATAATTTTCCCTTAGTCGTAGGTGTATAGTGTTAGTCCTAATATAATCTGGGCCTTGGGTGTTGCTATATATGTTGTGGTTTATCTATCATTGAATAAATTAAACGGGTCTTACTACCTACATAATATGCATATCACTACAACGGTTGTCAAATTATCGAGGGCAGGCCAAGTCGAAATGTTTCGTAACATTATAGGATGAATTTTGAAATACATGAGAGCCTAATGTATGTAGACTAATGGACTGTTGGACAGGGTGAATTAAATTAAATAAGTAATATTAAAAGGTAGGCAGTGGCCAGTTACTAAAAAGATTAGTAAACATTTGTTAATTATGGAGTTGAATGTTCGCGACACTACTAGAAGGAGTTTTATTTTGATGCAGAATTAAAAGAAAGAATGTTTTGTGAAATTCTTACAGAAAATTACAACAGAGCTCATTCATCTAAATGAGTCTAACCAGTATTTGCATTTCTATAGTTATCTAACGCGAACAATTACAATAATAGGAATTTTGAGAAATGATAAAATTAATTCTTACGTACACATTTTTTTGTTTATTGACCAAGTAATTTAAGAAAACAAATGTGAAATTTTTTACATTTTTTTTTCTTCAAAATACTTAATACTCTCCTATCTTTCATTTTTCTTTTGATATATTTCAATTACTGCAAGGGCCTGATTGGCTTTTATGATAACTTCATTAGTACAATTACTCCTCAGCTAGCAAGGAGATATTACAGAGATTTAACGCCATAATTATTATTGTAATTGAAATTATTATTATTTTATTCATCTTTACCATTCAATCCATGCTTGTGCCTTTTTGTATATAAATTGCCACGGCACTTTCTCAATGTGTCAATGAAGAGAAAAATAGTAAAACAAATTTTATATGTTTTAGATGAAATCAGTATGTAAAAAATAATACCTAATAGCGTTTAAAACTACGAAAAAAAAAAGTTTTAAACAATTGATGATGATCAACAACTTTTCCCCCAAAAAATTAATAACCGCGAAATATGGCCATTTTTGGTTATTTTATTATCATACAGGGCTTGTAATTAGCACAGGAAATTGTTTTGGGACTTAAATTGTGGCTACCAATAATAAAAATTTTATGCAAAAATGATTAACTTTTTTCCGGAAATTGAGAAAATATAAAAATAGGTGAACTCTAAAAAAGATTTTAACATGGGCCAAAATGGTCCTAGAGCCATTTTTTAAAGCGCCATTTATTCCCGAGAAGTTTCTCTACAAGCCAATTTTCATGAAGCATATGTGTGGTTCGATTAAATACCTTATAAACGCGTTTGAACATAGGGCTGTTTCTCGATTTGCGAGGCAAGACTCTCTCTATCCTTCAGCAATATTCTATGCCCGGCCGTTAAAGAGCCTTCCCAAATGCGTTTTTTTAGGTATTAAATCGAACCTCACAGATATTTCATGAAAAAAGGGTTGTAGAGAAATTCCTCGGGAACAAACAGCGCTTTGAAAAATGGCCCTAGGACCATTTTTGCCCTTATTCAAATATTTTTTCGAGATCACCTATTTTTACATTTTCTCTATTTACGCGATTTTTTTTTTTTTTTTTTTTTTTTTTTATATTTTTTTAATTATAGATACCTACTACAAAAAGCGAAAATTTAAATCCTAAACTAATTTCCAGCAATAATTAAAAGCTCTATAATAAATAGACCAAAAAATGGCAATATTTCGCGGTTTTTAATTTTTTTTTTGTAAAAAGTTCTTGACCGACTTCAATGGCTTATAACTCATTTTTCCGTATTTTTAAACGCTATTACGGATTTGTTTTTCTTAAACAAAATTTGTTCACATCTTAAACGTGAAATAAACATTTCCGGCACCTTTATGATTTTTTTTTCACCATGTTGCTACATACCGGTTTTATCTAAAACATATATAATTTGTTTTTACTATTTTTCTCCTAATTATCACGTTGAGAAAATCCTGTGGTAATTTATTTTTAAAAAATGAATATATTTACACTATCGCGCCTGGATTATATTGGAACAACCAGACGAAACTGAATTTCATTTACAATAAAATTGAGTATGAGAAGCTTAGAAAAGGATTAATAATAAGAAAACATTAAAAAGTTTACAAAGATTTAAAATCATAATTAGTATTGTAATATGTAAAAACATAATTAACACATTGTGTCATTGGACGGTAAGCGTATGAGTTTATAAATTAATGGTGTTAGTGAAGGGAAACAACTTAATGGAAAACTTAAATTCTTTCAAACAATTCTTACTGTAGCATAAATAATGCTTTAAACTTCTTTATCTTTAAATCAATCTTTAAATTTCTTATTATCATATGACATTCCCAGTCGTATGAAGATAAACTGCTCTACAATGTTCTTTATAATATAACAATAAAAGGTGTTGGAATTTTATTAATAAAATTGTTTGTTTTTTTTTATTTATAATGGTACTATTAATGGTCCTATGATTAATTAATTATTTTAGAAACAAACCGTTTCGAAAAGAAACATGCTATATTATTATTTATCTATGTTCTAAAATGACGGAAAAACATGATTTATACAGATTCCGTACCTGCCACGGAATTTGCATTTGATTAAGAGTATTAAAGTCGAGCGGACTATTTTTGAAATTAATTTGACCTACCTGGAATAAATAGTTTAGCTGTGTAGGTAATTACCCTTTCCGGTCCGTGTATGCTGCAGGTTATGCAGTTGTTATATAACTTGAGTTGTGTAATGGACTTTTGGCAGGTTGGCCTCTGTTATAACAGGCCAAACGGTCCGGGACGGTTTGGCGTACCAAAGTTACATGCATACCACCATTATTAACAGCCTTGGTCGTTCCTTTGTGCGCCAAAAATATCATCAGTATCAAAGCTTACAAAATTTAACATCTGTGATCTAAAAAGTCTGCCAGATTATCCATGCGATAATATATTGAAACTTTATTCAATTTTCATGCTTATTAATTCCTAGTACGCAGTAAAGGAAGTATTGTAATCACGAAAATTTTCGGTTTTCAGATTTCAACGGAAATATTCATTTTGACCATCCCTGAATCCATTTTGTCTAGTTTCGTCCTGATGTCTGTACATACTTTCGTACGTTCGTACACTCGTATGTTCGTACGTATCTCGCATAACTCAAAAACGGTTTGCCGTATAAAGTTAAAATTTTATATTTAGGATTATTATATAATCTAGTTGTGAACCTCTATTTTGGTTACTGCATGATTACCGTAATTGGTACTTTACTTGAAGGTCACTACTGATTTTCATCAAAAATTATATTAAAATATAATGCGAAACTTCTCAAATTTGGTATTTAAGAATTTCATACTAATATAAACAACATAATATATTTTAGTTAAAATTGGAAAACCGGAAGTAGTACTTTACTTATAGGTCTTGTTAAACTTTCATCAAACATTATATTAAAATATAATGTAAAACATCTCAAATTTATTAAATTAGACTTTTATATCAATATAATTAATATAATAGATTTTGGTTGAAATTGAAGACCCGAAAGGGGTACTTTACTTTAAGGTTATAATTAACAAATCAAAAGATATATCGACATTTAATGCAGAGATCTTATGTTCGGTGATTTTCGGCATTTTAAAAGTTTAACAGGAGAGCAAAAAAAAGTTTCAGATCGCACGGTATTGTTTTTTTTAGACTGTGGTCAATCATTATATTTGATGTGTTTCATATTAAACAACCTTTTTTAGCTTATTTAGCAGAATAATGCAAATACGATTGCAAAATCAAATTCTGCAAAATTGGATTCACGATTATTAACTTCTGCCATACATGTGCACTGAGTGTCATTTTTAATTGGTTAATATTAATAAAATTAATTTATTAAGAATAAAAAAAAAATATAATTTTTTAATACATAAAAAAGCTAGATTTTGAATATTGTATATCACGCCAGACAGTATTTGGAGCTAAATGAGTAAAATTTAGCTCGAACAGTTGTAAATTTAAATATTATACACTTACCTTTTTAATTTCAATTTTTGTTTGTTTTATTTTTACCAACGATACATGTTCTTTGTTTAAAAACACAACTTTTTTCTCTTTACACATTTTCCTATCACTCTTAGTTTTTAAAATCAGAAAAAAGTGTGTGTTTTTTTTTTACAAAAATAGTCATTACTTATGTTTAAAAAAAAAAATACGAAATCGATCTCTACACCGCTCATTTTAAATCAAAAGGGATATTTTTTCAACACCCGTTAGTTTTTTTTTTTTTTAATATCTTACTATAACTGCTTCTAGTTCTGCCAGCAATAAAACAAGAGCAAAAATTTTCGACTTCGATGGAAACATTTTAAGTCTGTAACATCATTATTGAAGATTTTTACCTGTTGTCTCAAATGCTGTCGGAATTTTTTAGTTGCGATAACTTCTTTAAAGTTATTAAAATTTTTACGTACTCCGATTTTTGCTTGGGATGAGCAAAACGGAGAATGATGTGACATACGTGTGAAGGGGAGAGCGTAAATATTTATACACATTTGTGTGTGTGCCTATATATTAAAGAAATTAAATTTAAATAAATCATAATTTGACTCATTTGGTAGTTGAAGAAGCAATAACGTAGCACAATATAAGCGTATTAATGTATATGTGTATTGATGTTTACAATTTGGATATTGTTGTTATCCTATATAGCTTCAAGGAAGGAAAATCTCTCGTCAATAATAAATATAAGAGCTTAAGTATTACCGATCACATGATCGAGTATAAACATTATCATCACAAGTAAATTTATCTCTACTTAGCGGATAAACTAGTTATGTTTGACATCATTTTTTTTTCGTTTGATTGCAAGAGTGTGTTCTGAGTCTTTAGATAAACCTAGTAGATTACAATTACCGATGGCTACCCAATGGTAGATAAGAATCGAAACTAATAGTTAGCGAGTTGTAATTAGCCGAGTAAGTGGCGGTTATGAATAGTAATCACGTACTCGGCTCGTTAGCGCATATTAAGTTCTGTGTATCCAATACTTATCTACTTCTGTCCTCTGCTGGCTGATTGGAAGGAATCAGGGAGCTTAAGGCCTAAGGATCATTCGGTGAGGCGAGCGGCATATGAGACATGCGAGATATATTTTGATAGAATTGCCTGGATATAAACAAGTAGATTGGTGGACAGGTGGACCATGATGAGCGGAATATAGATGCTGGAGCGAGAGCGGTGCTCACTCTACTCGGCCCTGGACACTGCACTCGTCCCCTGGCCGGGGATGAAGCACGCCTGTGTCCGGGTCCTCGAGCTCTACGGCAAGGTCTTCGATCAATCCGAGCTCTGTCAGCTCATTGTCAGGTAGGCACAATTTCATTATCAGCATATTAACTTTTTTCTAATCTATTAAGAATATCAGATAAGTAGAGGCGTTTATTTTTTCAGATGTAATTACAGTCGAGTTCATTTAAATTTATACATAGAAACCAACTTGAAATGGATGGAGTTCAATTTTTTAATTTTTTATTAATTTTGTTACATCAATAAATAAAAAGTTTAGCCATTAGAAGTTTCTGCTTTTTTTTTTTGCTTATTTTTTTATCACACTTGGAAAATAATTCAATTTTTGTTTAGGCTGTACAAAAGGTACAGCAAATGACCTTGAAGTTAACGCCACTTGAAGTTCATTTTATTCAAGAAAAAAACCTAAAATTTATCTTCTAGTCGTTTTATTAATTTTCGGTGCTATTTTATTAGATCAGTAATTAGAAAGAAAAAAGGCCATTCGGTCACCAAGTTTTTTTATTTTATTTTACATTATATCGACGTTTCGGCCATCTTGGGCCATTCTCAAGTGTGAAAAAGACACTTTTGTTTAGTCGATTTTTTATTAACATAATATATTTTTTCTTATATAATGATTAAAGCATTTATTTCATTTCAAAATACCTACTATGAAATGAAATGTTTTAATAATTACATAAGAAAAAATGTATTATGTTAATAAAAATCGACTAAACAAAAGTGTTTTTTTTTTCAGGCTTGAGAATGGTCCAAGATGGCCGAAGCATCGATAAAATGTAAAATAAAATTAAAAACTTGGTGATCGAATGGCCTTTTTTCTTTCTAATTACTGACCTAAAAGTTACGCTAATTTTTCATTCATTACTCAATATCTTAAAAACTACCAACCGCCCGAAAAACATTATAAATACATTTTTTAAAGGAAAATAAATTCGCTAAAATTTGTACCCTTATAGAAGAGCTCCCGAGATAAAAAATTTCGAAAAACAATTTATTTTCAAAAACAATTTGCTCAAGACTCATTTTCATAATGTCAAAGTCCGTGTACAATGTGTTTTTTCGAAAAACTTTATCTCGTGAATTGTTTGACGAGCAGGGCCTTATTTCATAGTAAAGTACAAGTGCAAGTAGACCTATGATTTACTACGCACATGGCACACTGTGATTTCTTTAAAGATGAAGTAAATAGCAAACAAGTAAATGTCATTGAAATGTTATTAGAGTTACTAAGGGATTAAGGATGCAACACGAACAAACATATTTTGCTAGGAATGATTTTTATTCAATCTACTCGGCGTTTTTGTCGGATCTGTCATTAAAAAGATTGAGTTGCATAATTGTACATTTTATAATATTTGGTATTAAATCTATATTAAAATGGTACAATTCGAATTCTGAAGTACCATTCATTTAACCAGTTCATAATTTATTATCATTTCATTTCTGCTTGTTCATATCTTTCAGATATATCTCCGCCAACTTCGTCAGCTATAAATTATTTTTTATTACAGTCTGTCTTAAGGAGTTTATAAAATCACACATAATTTGTATTATCGTGTATTTTTTTTAATAATAAAATAACCAAATTGATAACATTATATAAATATCCTCCTAGCACTGGTTGATTATATTTCTGAAGGTTCTCCTATTTTAAATATCCCGAACACCGTGGAAAACACCATCATATCCAGACCTGTTTTCTAGTTAAAGCTAAAATTTATAAACATCCTGTATATTTATAACTTACCTCTCCTCGGCTTAGGAAAGTCGAAAATTACTTTAAAACAAAAGAGAGATTGCTTTTGAATAAAGGAACATTATATGGTTGAATGAGGAACAATATATTGTTTCTTTAAGGAACTTCACGTTGAGTAATGTTTATTTTTTTATTGGAACTATAAATTGAATAGGTATGGAACTATTTCTGTTGTTTGCAAACATATTTTTCTATCTTTAAAAATCTAATATTGTAGGCATAAACGCCCAATAAAATTTTTAATATCGTTTTTGCCTATCAAATGGTTACCACATTTATAAATACCATTCAGGAATTTATCGCATCTAAAGGAGTTAGTTACCTTTGAGGGTTACCATTTCAGAGTTACTGAGTTACTAATTTAATCTAACAAGCGTTTATTTTTATTTTAGTTAGATAAGTGAACAATCGTTTGTTTTCCATTTATTAAAAAATGTAAGCCCTATTTATCCTTATTCATCGAGCTTAATTTTAACTTCATTACTGACTTATAAAGAAAAAATGGAATGAAGTAAATAATTTTTTTAAAATGTGGTTCCTTGCTTATGCAATAATTAATGCTTTTGGAATCCTCTTGGGTCCCAGGTTTTTATGAACTATAGTACTCATTGGCTATTCAAATCCATCTATTTATTAGTCTGTATAATGGCAACTGTTATTTATTGGTCAGAAATAATACATCCTATATTTCGCCACTGTTACAGCACTAAATACAAATGAACAGCTAATTGCACAAGTTAGTAGGAAGCACTTTTAAATCCAGGAGCAGCATACTAGTAAGTGATATACCTTAGTAATTAGTGGTAAAAATTTTTTAACTTCAAAATAATTAATAATAATTAGATGAAACTAGTTATTTTTACATCAAATAAGCTCTTTTTTTTCCACACTGGCAATGCAGCTGAAGATTATAAAAGGGCTAAAGTATAGCCCTTTGGTTCCTGGCTGGCCTACTTTCCTTGAAATGTCAACAGAAGGAAACGTCAGTTCCTGGAAGGGTTCAACGATCGCTATTTTTAGCTAACGACATTAACTTCCATCGGCCATATAAAGGATAAACATATATTAAAAAATAAAACATATTCTCTCATGTATATATATATACAGATGTGTTTTGCATGCACATGCATTTGTTTTATATAAAATAACTGTATTTTATTCTCCTTTTATTCTGTACTTTATTCTTTTCTCTATATTATATGAATGATATCACACAATTATGATAATTATTCATGATATTATAATTATGGTATCCATTGCATTTTTATGCACTTCATACTATAACATTTATTTACCTCCTCCCTTCATCTTGAAATATTGCCTGTAAATAGTTTTCTTTAAGTTTATTAGTTTCTTCAACATTTAAAAATATACGAATGAGATACCCATGAAGCATAGTTTGATAGAATGCATGTAATCAGATATAAATCCGTGAACATCAGTATTTAAATATGAATGCAGTTTACCAAATATACCACAACGATCCTTGACATGTACAATATATACAATGAATATTCCTATAAAGCTGGATACGCACCTTGTAAAGCTGGATACACACTTGTAACAAATTTCCTCCGAACCAACAAATCCTAGTATCGAGGCGGCAAAACTTCAAAGAAATGATGTTCGGAAGAACGAATCGGAGCCGATCACGCCGTTGGCAGTTTTTCACCGTCGCACCTAAAAAATGTTCGGATCGGGGTGATACTAGTGTGGACGGGATCGAAGGTGCACCGTTCCGTTCCTCCATTCTTCGGATTCCCCTCTCCCGCACGTCTTCCCTGTTCTCTTGTGTGTTCTGTGAATTTTCATTATTTTATCAGTTTGTGTTTGGGCGTGATTGGTTACCTTTCCATGATAGAAAAGGCTAATTAAGCATGGGGTGGGAAAAAGATGAACTCCTCCACCAATTCGGTTTTTTCTTCCTTTTTTTTCAAAATGTTCGCAAATCCTAGAATCGGGGTGGCAAAACTTCAAAGAAATGATATTCGGAAGAACGGATCGGGGTCCGTCGATTTTTTAATTAGGATGCGTCTTAAAAAAATGTTTGGCTGTTTTCTACTTAATTCAAAAATAATTTTATTTTAACATAACTTTTTATTTAATATTTAGTAAATTCCGTTATGTTCAATGGTTTGTAGCCCTCCTGACGCTAGCATCTGTTGGATTTTAACCGGAAGAATTCTGCAACTCCATTCTGATCCTCATTCCAAGAAGCTTTTCCTTGAAGATATCCGTGACCGGAATAGATGGTAGCCGGAAGGTGCCGGACTCTAATTAGGGTGGTTTAGAAGCTCAATCCCACCCAATTTTGTAATCTCTAAATTCGTCTAACGAGTAATGTGTAATAACATCATGATTTCTTTTTAATTGATCCCTTAAAGCTTTTGGATCAATGGCTTGATATTCTGGAATGATTTATGCCTTAGTAATTCCAAAATACTGAGAACGTCTTTTATTCGAATTGTCCTTGCTTAGAGACGATTGGCACAGCATGCTGATTGCTGCCTGAACACTGTTTCTTGCCCTTAAGGTTTCCCCAATGCACCGTAAAATTCACGCTATAAAACCAGCTAATGGTATTGAAAATAAATTGAACTGGTTCCCTTGGGAAAAACATGGTTCAATTTTTTTAATGCACCTGTATATTATTAATCACAATGAGGATTACTGAAATCTAAAAGATTTTTTGTAGAATTTTTGTCAGAATATTTTTATCTCCGATGCAATCCACGTATTGTATTTTAAAGTGGTATTGATTGATTCGTCACTACCATGAAGATGCTTATTACAAACTTCTACGGAAACAATAGATTATATTGAACCTAAGAAGAGAATACAATCGTTTCAGGTCGACAACACAATCACAATAAAACTATCACAACACATTTTCATTTTGATCTGAGAACTTTCCTGCATTCTATCTGGGAAAAGAAAAAATCCTCAATCTGAAAGACAATATCGGTCTCGCAGATCACTGCAAAACGAAAGACACTCAACGATTGCTATTATTACATCCCCTCCTGAACTGTCGTCACAAATTATACGAAATACAAAAACAATATGCGTACACTTATTTATGAAAATCTCACAAATATAAGAAACTGCTAAAAAAACAAACAAAAAAAAAAGCAAATTAATAAATTAGATTTTTTTTTGCAAAAGCTTCGTGGATATTCAATAAGGACTTACCTATGCCGATCGTCAAAACCAAGAATTATTAAAAAGATTCATGAAATGGCCACAATATGCTCGATAACATCCGTAAACAGGAGCCGATTTGTTGTACTCCTGCTCAAAGGCGTGGCACATATATTCTCCCTCCGAAAAGTACGAACAAATATAATTTTCATACCCACCTACATAAGGTTGGTATGTTGCGTAATATTTTTGGTAATTCCAACATTTTCATGATTATTCTTTAAACTTAAGCTAAATTTTGCGATTATAGACATTTTGGTGATTATTTGCCTTCTTCCTATTAAATCCTCCCCTCTGAAAAAAATTTAAGTATCCTCCCGACAATTTTTTTACGAACGCCGCTGCGTGGTTCTACTGGTAACAATTAAACAGTTTAGGCTCTACATTTTCTGTAAAACATTGGAATTCTTCATCATCTTGTTCATCTAACTCCGATTGTACATCAGAAAATACTTCCGTTGGAATAGAATTTAAATCATTCTACCAACTTTATTCACACCAATAGACCTAGTTTTTCAGTTATTTATTTTAAATATTAAAGCTGTTCAATTCTTTAAAAATCGTTTAATTTAATAAATTTAACTGTAAAATGTGAAGAAATTGTGGGTGATACAGCTTTTTTAATATCATATTTGGATTCAGCACCCTAAAAACTATAGGAATAAGGTATTTTCAGTATAATAGTTTTTTCATCGTTGGCCTGTGCGTAGTTTACTCATCTATTAACACTTGAAAGCTAAAAGCTTCCTCTTCTTCTTACGCCATATGCACTGAATAAAAATGGAATAATAACATCCAACAAACTAACGTTCAAAGACTCACTTCCCACTGTGCAAACGTTTGTTTATGTCGTCAGTCAGACGGAGTAGGGTGAGGGGGAAGGAGGGGACTGTGGCGGAATGAACTGTTGAATTCTTATTTTGCAATATAAAAAATACCCTTCAGTAGCTCCCATTTAATCTTCTGAAAACTTGTGTGGCGTACACTTAAGTTTTGGTTAATGTTCTGAAGATTTTTCCGCCCTTGGCGGCCGCAGATGGACCAGCTGGGAACAAATTTCCGCCCCTGGCATGTTCAGGGCTGTGCCACTGTCACTGCCAAATCCGCCACTGTCCATAGACGGCTGAAAAAGAGCTAGATGAGAGTGAAGGTGCAGATGGGAAATTCTCTTCATCGTACTAATAACACAGGCCAACGATGAAAAATCTTTTTTACTGAAAATATCTTATATCCTATATTTTATTCTCATTTACTGGTTTTCAGTTCACTCCAACAGTTGTGAATTTAATTATAAATAGAAATATTATAATTAAAATAATAATAATATTATAAATTGAAATAATCACAGAATATTTTTTACGTATCTTTGACCATATACTCACAAGGCACAATATGAATCAGAACTGAACAAGAAAAATTTTCGGGAGGTTGATGTCTTGAGGTGTGGCATTGACTCCACGTGGGCTGTATATGCAGAAGCTATATCAGATACAGCTATTAAACTGCTTGGAGCACAAGAGAGGGAACCGAGATTTCCATGGTTTGACTAGGAGTGTGAAAGCGCAACACATCTGAAGAATGAAACGTATAAAGCCAAGATTCTGCGAGCGTCGAGGAGGAATGTCGAGTAGTTATGAAAAGAAAACCTTTTGAAAGCAAAACTATCTACTACTTGAATGAAGACGGAAAGCTCCTCACAAGCATGGTGGATGTACTTGGAGAATGGAAGAGGCACTTCTTTCAGCTTCATAAAAAAGATCTACCGGATGAAGTGTAGGACAACAACCATGAAGATTTTCCTAGTTATCAGTCTATGGAATCCCTAGATGAAGAGGAGATTCTGGACTCTCTGACAAGGCTTAAAAATAAAAAGGTGCCAGGTGCTGACGAACTACCTGCAGAATTACTCCTATTCGATCTAGCTCTGGAGAAGGCCATTAGAGAATCTGATATTCAAGTGGGCGGAACGGTATTTGATATTGATATCCGCTGGAGGCTCCTTTCAGACTGTCTCTAATAGATTCTTTAAACTATCAGAAGCCGCAAGAAAAATGGGGCTTAAAGTAAACGCAACAAAGACCAAATACATGGTCACAGAGGAAATCCCCAGGCCTGCCGAAGAAATCACTATCGGAGAGTATGCTATTGAAAAATTCTCCAAGTTTGTCTATCTCTGGTCCCTCATAACTACAAAACATGTTGTGGATTCTGAAATTAAACGAAGAGAGCTATGCGCCGACCGTTGTTATTATGGCCTCAGTTAATATTTTAGGAGCCGTGCATTGACTAAGAACACAAGCATTCTCATATACAACCCAATTATCCGACCAATTCTTCTTTATGGCTCAGAAACGTGAACTATCTCTAAAACTGATGAGCAGAATTAGATGGTCTTTGAGGGAAAGATTCTGGGTAAAATCTTTGAAGATGCGAAGGTTGACCGGTATTTTGACGTCGAACAAACCAGGAGCTCAAAGATTTATTTACGGAACCAGACGTGCTCCAGTCTACGAGACTCAGTAGATAGAGATATGCCGGACACGTTGCTCGGAGGACTGAGAATGATCTGCCAAAGAAATTTTGGCGGAGGTAATACATGGAACAAGGCGCAGAAAAAGACATCGGCTTAGTTAATAAATTAATTAATCGACTTAATTAAGTAAGCTGCATTTTTATTACCTTCATTCTTCTTTATAGCCGTCATAATGGGTTGTATATGATAACTATCAGAGCGCGGCGACAATATAGAGCTGGGAGAGCTGTTGGCGAAGCTAGTGTCCAATTAGCAGAAATGAGATAGTGGGGGAGCGGGGGATGAGAAATGGCCTAATCTCGTTAGCGGTGTGGACAGTGGACATACCTTGTTATCTTCTTCGCCTCTTCTCTCTAATCTATACTTCTCATGGGAGCGTCTGCCCCTAGCAGTTAAAAGGGATTGCTTCCGATGCTCGGAAACGATTCACCTCTCCCCACTCTCTCCAAAAAAATAAGAAAAAGTATATAAATATACAACATACATAATATGTATTAAAGTAAAATTGTTCAATTGAAATGTAACTACTTATTTTTAAGAGCTGTATTTAGGACGAGCTTGTAGGTAAATAGGGTTATAATTTTGTTAAATTTTCTTTATTTAGGCAACTTAGGCAGTATTCTTATTATTGTCAATACACTGCTTATAAAGTACTCGTACTTCACATTACAAGGGGAGGGTCCATCTAAGTATCTACTTTAAAGAAACCCATCCCAATCAGGGGATGTATATTGTTAATTTTTTAATAATAATAATATATTCTATTAATAATAAATAAAATTGTTTTCTTGTTCTACATTTGTCATATATGTAAGTATACGAAGAACTCCATAATCTATATCTTTAATTTTAACCAATACTACATAGAGTGATGTGGTGCAAGCGCGCACAAAATTTTACAAACTTCACTTTATAGGACTGTAAAGGTTTCATTTTTTAAGCCAGATTATTCATCTTTTTTTAAAAAAATGCTCCTCAGACGATTATGTTTAAATTTTGTATTTGCATGCAAGCCTACGTTTAAACCACGCCCATTTTTATGCGTACACGGTATCTGGAAGACTAAGATGTCAAGCTAGATCCGTTTTGGGGAAAATCCAAAATAATTCTGTTTCCGAAGCATTATTATACTGGTGTAATCATCAGTTATGAAAATGGGATGTAGAATATAATTGAATAAATGTATTGAAAAAAAAAATGATTTTTGTCTCAATTCACTAATTAAAACATTAGAGCCTCATATAAAATGCTGCAATTTTACCTCAATATTTGTCCTAGACTCTTTCTACTTGGGAGGTATTCTGTACCTTATTAGGCCAGTTAATCTAGACCTTTCGGGCTTGGCGGTTAGAAGTAAGTGTTGGAATGCTAACAATGGTTTTAATCTGTTCATTCGACGTCAAATAACAGTAACCTAAATTTGCCCCGTTTTAAGTGGAGGAAGGAGTTAACCACCAAATTTTCGGACTTTTTTCCGTTTTTGCTCTTTTAACATTTAAACGGCGCACTATAGCGAGAACTTTATTCTGTTATAAATTAAAAAAACATTGAATTAAAATGAATTCCTCAAACGTTGAATTCGGTTTGACAGAAGAATCAAAATCGAAAAACTATTGGACCAGAAAAGAAATCTCGGAGAAAAGTTTTGGAGAAGTTCATTTATGTTCTGTAGAGTACTAATTAAGAATTTAAACACTACGTCGAAAGTTTTCCGGAAGTATAAAAAAAGAAAAAAAATTTTTTTTTTTGCTCATACTTGGAAACAATGCATTATTCGAATAAATTCTAATATTTATTTTATACCAAATTAAATAAGAGTAAAGTATCTACAATTTTGATTCTAAAGATTTATCTTGTTTTAAAGCGAACGCGAGTCGAAATTATGAGGCAGAGTTTTGGAGAAGTTCTAAGAATCTGATCAGATATTTTTTAAGGTATTGATTAACGAATTTCAGCTTTGTTACCTGGAATTTTTCTGAAATTAGTGAAAAAAAAATAGTTTTGTTTTTGTTTTCGTTGCTTATTCCTTGAAGAACATGTATTATTCGAATAAATTCAAATGTTTATTTTATACAAAATTAAATAAGAGTAAATTCACTGCCATTTGATTCTAAAGATTTGTCGTGTTTTAAAGCGAACGCGAGTCGAAATTATGAGGCGGAGTTTTGGAGAAGTTCTAAAAATATGATCAGATGTTTTTTTAAGATATTGATTATGAATTTCAGTTTTGTTATCTAGAATTTTTCTGAAAGTAGTGAAAAAAAATATTTTTGTTTTTGTTTTCGTTGATTATACCTCGAAGAACATATGTTATTCGAATAAATTCAAATATTTTTTATATACTAAATTATATAAGAGTAAATTACCTACAATTTTGATTCAGAGAATTTTTTTGTTTGGCTGCTCTGTTTTGTGTGAGCGCAATTTGAAATTATGAGGCAGAATGTCGTCCACAGTTTTTCGATTTTCAATTTTGATTCTTGTGTCAAACAAAATCCAACGATTGAGGTACTCATTTTATGCATGATTTAATCTTCCTAAATTTATTACAGAATAAAACTATCGCTTGAGTGCTGTTTAAAAAGTTAAAGCTGAAAAAAGTCCGAAACTTTGGGAGTTTCTCCCACCCCTCCCTGCCTTGCTCACCACTTATAACGGGACAAACTTAGGTTTCTATTACCTGACGTCTACTGAACAGATTAAAATCACTTCCGGCTTTCCAACACTTACTTCCAGCCAGGGTCCCAGATTAACTGGCTTATAGGCTCACTTGCCAGATTCGTTCCCCCCACCATTCCCAGTACCATTACCAATAAACGCCTAACCATAGGATGCCTCTCAGTGTCGTAGCGCCCAAATCCGCCACTGGGTGTAACGTTTTGGGTTAGCTACTTCCTCACATATGAAAAAAATAACTTTTTGCATCTTTTTTTTTTTTTTTTTACATATTTCATGCCAAAAATTGTCTTGCTGTTATTTTCTTTTAAAGGGGTATCGATTTAACTCTTAGTCATTTACACGGCAGATTTCCTGAAACGAATGAAGTTTACATCGAAATTATGTAAATCATTTTTTTTACGATTAGATGTTTGCGAACACCAAACAAACAAACAATAAATCAATACGATAAAGACGAAACCTCTCTATTTTAATCCACTGAATCATTCTATATACTCGGAAAGATGACATAATGACAGTGGCCTTAGTCTTTCATTTTAGGTATTTGACTTCATGACCTAACTACGGATGAGCCAGCTTTTATCCTCTGTTGCCATAATTGTACAGGTAACAGACTAGATTAAAATCATTTCAACAATCGATATTTTAGCGATGAATAAATTAAATTTATGTCTACAATTAAACTTTATTACTGTTCCCAAACTTTTCGAATCCTACCGTTCACTTTCAAGTGCTACAAATGACAAAAATCTAGTTGTGTAGAAAAGTGATAGACATAAACATAGACATAGACATAGATAGACTGAACCGGAATGCAATTGATACCTACACATTTTTTAATCGCGGAAATATGAAGGCCTTGTAGTAGTGATGCTGAATCTATCTATAGAAATATAGATTTTTTTAGAAAAAATATTGATATTTTTGCCCAATAGTTTTAATTCTATATTTCGTAACAACGATATTAAAATTTTAAAATTGAAAACCAATATTTTTTCAACAAAAAAAAAAAAATAAACAAAAAAAAATATTGGTTTAATTAATTTATTTTCTATCGTAGTACTATAATCTTTTTCTTTTTGTTTTTAATGAAAGTTTTAAAAATGCTCTTGACAGTTTTCAGTCATTACTAATTTAATTTTGGTTTTCTTCCTTTTTTTTGTTGTGGAATTTAATTAATTTTCTATAGCTCTTATTAATCAGTCTTTTTAATAATAAATGTTAATACTTTGATAAGTTTTTAATAGTTCATTCGATATTAATTCTCTTCCTTCCTTTTTATTTTTTTTTTTTGTTCATATTGAGCAATTTAATAAGTTTTTTTTCTGTAGTTCGTAGTATTTTTTTTCTTTTTTTTTGACAAATATTGATGAATTATACTTCTTTTTATAATCAATGTCAAAAATCATATTTAATTAATGCTATTATAAATCTAAGACTTGTTATTTTATAATACCCTATCCTTCAATTTAATGTAAATTCTCTTTCCCTTCACCTCCTTTCGGTTAAAAACATCGAGGTCCGATTTATCGAATACTCTTTCGATATATGTATATAAAAACTATCGAAACGATATATATATATATATATATAATCGAATACAATATATAATCGAAATTTTTGTTCGATATAAGCATCTCTACCTGGCAGTAGGTTAGATTAAATCCAAAACTACATTAAGCTATGATTCAGTAACCATCCCTGAAGATTCTCAATTCCTTGAATTATGTCTAACTTTTCCATACCATAATACGTTCCTTATTATGTCACAAATCAAGCTTTTCTCAATGATTTTTCTTAGCCTGCATTAAATATCTATCTTTCAACAATAAACCTCAATCCTCTTTGGTTCGTAACACTATGGTTTAAGTATGCTATTGCTCGGATATTTTTAAGATTATGATGGTACTGTGGATAAGACACTGGGCTTTCTGTCCAAGTCTGGCTCTAGCATAGTTTGTTCTCTGATCTATCATCTGCAGCTCGTCTCGTATATTATAGTGCAGGCGCTGGAAGTAGTTGAGAATGCAGAATCAATGAATGTTATGTCAATAGATACTAGTTGGGAAACGCTGAAAGATTAATAATCCGGATATTGCCATGGACCATTTTTTATTTTATCTCCCCTCCTATTGGAGTAGCCCTTTCGTGCGAATTAATTTTAAAAAAATCGCCAATCATTTCAATAAACTCTGGCAAGTCTAAATAAAAGAGTATTATAAGTTCGCGACAGTTTCTTAGGTGAGGTATAAAACTTTGGGAGCCAAAAAAACTTTGGCGACATGAAATGTTGGTGTTTTTTTCAGTTTTTATCTCATAAGATTAGAGGGGTCCATCGGAAACAATATTTTACTCTTTCCTAAAGGGCATTAAAGTATGCATCGAATGCTCTTCTTAAATACTAAATTTGGTCAGCAGTTTGGTGAGGATTGGCTGTCAAAATAGGCAAAGTTTATCATTTTGACTGAAAAGTATGTAATGCTAAATTTTACTTGCCTGCAGTTTTACCGTAATAACTGTTTTTGAGTTACAAGCATGTAAGGACAAAAATTGAAAAAAAGCCAAAATTCGGGGTTTTTGGCTCCCAAAATTTTAGCTCACCTCAGAAACCGTCGCAAACTTATAATACTATTTTATTTGGGATGCCCAGGTGGATTAAAATTTGTTTGTTTGAATTAATTCCCATCGAAAGTCTAATTTGACTGAGCTATGGTAATTATGTATGTGGGTTTTTTTTAAAAAAGAAATGGACTGTCTATATCCGGATTATTAATGTTTGAGCTACTCTCAGCTATTCTGATTTTGCATACTCAACTGCTTCCAGCTCTATTAGCGGACTCTATTAGGAGTCCATCCCTAACACCGATTAAAGTGGAGCCATGACCATTCAATGGGTTTGATATTCTTTTACGATTAAGTACACTCTACATGAACTCGTTTTTAGACATTGTTTAACAGCACTTCCTTATTAAGTAATAATCCTCAAATTCTTTGTGATTTGTATTGCTACAGCCCCTCTCTCTCTCCTTCTCTGAATCATTTATTGAAATGAATCTCTACGTTCTTTTAACTGTTTTTTTCCTTTATTCATTTTCAACTAACTTATTCAAAAAATAAAAATCTATATTGTTTGTGTTCTTCATACCCACTTTATTAAAGTAAGTCGGTTTTCAATCATTGCACCTGTCAGTGAAAGCAACTAATTTAAGTTAAGAAATCAACCAGTAATTCCTTAACGGTCAACCTCGGCTAGGATTTCGTAACTAGTGGCTGTCATTATGGACAGGGAACGCAATACTCTAGTGAAATCTATTCGGTACATATCTTAATAGGCAACGATATATATATATATATATATATATATATATATATATATATATATATATATATATATATATATATATATATATATACATATATTTTTTTTTTTTTTTTATTTACTTGAATTTTAATAAATATAATAATAGGAGAGGGTATTATGTCGAAAGTGAAAGGGAATTAGAGCTGAATGCATACGAGTTGGTGTTGTTAGATAATGGCCACCGACGGACTCAATAATCACACTATCTCCTTTGACAAAAACTCTTCTAACACTTTTACCGGCTCAATTCAATCTGCACTGCACACTCAGGATCGCCGGGTTAACATCAGTTATATAAAAAGCTGATTCCTGACTCACTTTCCTCCTAAGGAAATGTTGTAGGAGTGGATAATATTTTCAAAAGATATTATGCGAAATATTAAAATTCGTGTTAATCTAATAACAAACCATTAATTTATGATATTATTTGTTTTCGTTGATACACGATATTCCATGTTTTTTTTTTGTTTTTTTTAATTTCGTGCAGATTTTTAATCCTCCAACATGCGGTAGCTGCAATGGTAATTTTATAAGAACGATGGAATACGTTCAAAGCTTTTCGAGAAAAATGTCACATGTCACATGAAAAATGTTCACAAAAATGTTCCACAAATTAAAAGAAATTCTGGAAGAAAATGAGGAAGCATCTAAAAACCGCAAAATTATATAATAGAGTTTAATTTGACATACTACGCCGATGGCACATGAGGATAGAGGCAATAAATAAAAAAATATATAAAATACATAAATGTCGCATTGTTTTATTATTAATTATTCTGCTCAAAAAAGAATTTAGAAATATAAATTCAGGAACCTTTTTTTTCATTTTTTTGTTTTGTTTTTTATAAGCGACTTGCTATTTAACATGCTTAAAAATTCTTCTCAAAGCGAAAACCCCAATGATAAAAATAGTTATAAATAAATATTAAAAATACCCTACTCCAAAAATTAAAATAATGATTTTTTTAAAATAATTAATTCTTATAAGTTATTTAAAATATTTATTAAATTATGTTGTCCATCATTACATAGTAATAATTTAATATTGTCATAATTACTCAACATAGATAAATAAATATTTTGAATAATAGTAAGAAATTCTCATTGTCTTCTCATTATTATAATTGCAAAGAAGGTATCCATATAAAACGCATCTCTTGAATATATATTGTTTAGTTACTATTTAAAAAAGTATTCACATATTTATTTATGTTTTTCTATCCACCTCCTGCTCTTGGCTGTTGAGCCATTCAACTCCAAGCATCCAGGTATGCGTAAATAATACTTGTTGGTTAATTGGTCAATGATGGCCTTTCATTTTTCTAATCTAGTTAACAGGGCAAATATCCACTACCACTCTGATATGGCGCTGATAAGCTTGAATGAAGTTAAACAAAAAACTACGCCACTGTTATGGCTCTGGAGATCGGCTGAGAACGCTCTCCAAGTGGCTAATATGGTAAGGACAAGCTTGTTGGTAGCGGTCGCTATTCAACTATAATTACTAAAAAAGCAAGAGATCACGCCTGATACCGAAGGCCAGACGATTGGAAAAAATCACGTAAAAGAAGTAGTCAGAAGTAAACAATGCTGAAGCAGGTAAACCTATGGGCGTAGATAAGTATTTCCAGAAGGGGGGTCTGCCTCCCACCCTCTCCCTTTCCCCCTAGGCACCTGCCAGACACCTCAAGGAAATTTTTGAAAAAGAAATATTTAGAATCAAAAAAAGAAATGAAAGTATTTAGTATAACCATGCCTGTGGTGCAACCTCCAAGCACATTTGCTTAGATTAATAAGTATCTGCGGGGAAGGGGAAGGGGACTGACCCTCTCAGGCATCTGCCAAAGATCTTAAAAATATGTAATACATAAAATAAGAGCCAAAGTTTAAGTTAGATATTAATCGGGTTATGTTTTCGATATTTTTCGAGCCTTTTATTTAAGAATATTTAAATAGCAATCATCTTGAATGTATCCGAACTCAACGAAACATTAAATGGTTGTTTCGTAAAGCCATGAGAAATTTTTGGCTTTTGTTTTTGAATCTTCCATAAGCATTATTCACACAAGTTATGAATTATATTTCTGTATCTCGGAAGGATATGACACGATATCCATTATCCCACATTTGTTTTTAGCTTTTTTTCCTGTATCCAGGGATATAGATAACTATGCCCAAGACCAATTGTAAGGGGAATTACATGCTTTTATAAGAACAAGAAGTCCACTGCTCTTCTGTAAAGTTGTGGAAATGGGACATAGTTTCCTATATCTCCGGATTTATATTCGCCAATGTCATGGATCAAATCTGATCTTATTCTCCAATGCATCAACACAACTCCAAAGGTCAAACTGTCTTTAATGAAACACCTTTGCAATTCTAATTCACGTCAGCTGATTAATATTCATTGATGCATAATCCTTGCATCTTTATATATAGCATTAGCTAGCTAAAATTTATTCTCGCTGTTTTCAAATAGATCTAACATCGCATAATTTTTAAGTAATGTTTATCCATTTGTGAGTTCTGACGTGGCATTATATGTTTCAGGAAGACATGCAGCAGCTGCAAGTGCCCGCGAGAGTCGCACGACGTCTACCACGAAGAGTGGGTGAACGTGAGGGAGCGACTGGGCCTTGGGAGCCAGGGAGATCAGGAGAGGAGGGGCGCTGGGAGGGGCTACGCCTGGGTACCCCCGGGCCTCAACCAGTACAAGGTTTGTGTAACAGCTCTTTTAATCGTTCACAAATTGATGTATTAAATCGATTTAAACCTTTTGGTCATTATTGTAAAAAACCTGGTCAACTACTTATTTTTTAATGTTGGAGATATTGTTGACCGTAGATGTAATCAAGGAAAAGGTGATGGGCGTGCGGTCAGGAAAGGAGCACTCATTAATAGTTCTTTAATGTCTTCCGACGTTATGGCTTTAGGTTATAAAGATGGACGTTAGAGGCTAGGCAAAACAAGATATAACCATAATAGAAAAAGGGAAGAATTAATATAGTAGGGATTGCATAGGGGGAATATGAAACAATAAAATATTATATTTCAAAATATATTATATTTGTTTTTAATTATTAAATATATATATATATTAGATTTTCTATCTATTTATCTCTATTTTCTTACATTTTCTTACATTTTCTACTTTATATGCTTATGTTTTTATACATTCCATGGTATTTTTCATGTATTATTTTTTCATTGATGAACAAATCTCTACGGAATAAATCTCAGCTATTTCTTTATCTGTTACCATTTTCGCAAAGCTCATCTATTTCAATGAAATAAGATGTTAAACTTCGTTCAGCTCTTCAGAATGACTGAAGATTTTGATTAGAAGACCTTACATTATCTTACATTATATTATATTTTCTTACATTTTCCACTTTATATTCTTTATGCTTATGTTTTTATATATTCCATGGTATTTTTCATGTATTATTTTTTCGTTGATGAACAAATCTCTACGGAATAAATCTCAGCTATTTTTATCTGTTACCATTTTCGCAAAGCTCATCTATTTCAATGAAATAAGATGATAAACTTCGTTCAGCTCTTCAGAATGACTGAAGATTTTGATTAGAAGACCAAATGTCCCTATTAATTTTTAGCATATTTTAAGAAAATCGAATAAGAAAATTTCCTATTCGATTTTCTTAACATATAACCATTATTATCTATATGCTGGTAAATCATTACTTGGTTATATTTAAATGAAAAATTATAAAGAAATACAACTTTCTTCGTGTTCATCCCATGGTTTGAAACTTTTTTCTCTTTCAGACGTATTTCTAGAAATATTTTGAACTGAGAGAGTTTGACGTAATAATCCCATGGAAAAGTCCTTTATTTGTCTGGAAATGTTCTGAAAGGTGAAATCCGATTTCAACTTGGCAGGCATTCCCATTATACATTTATCTTATTATTCTTGAGAGAAATATTATTGTCTTCTATTTAGAAGGGTTGTAAAATATTTTACAGAATGATCTATTTTTCTTTTCCCAAGTCTGCGAAGATTATACCAATATTTTTGGCACTTAGTCTTAAAACAAGATATTTAAAGGTGCGTTCACACCTTTGTCAAGTCTTGCCTCGTCAAACGCCTAACTTGCAAAGAGAGTTTACAGAAGCTTAACAAACTAGTCTATCCACTCGCTACTATTCCGACTGTTCCAACTTTTGTCAACTGTTAAATTTGGTTAAAACTATTTTTATTTTATAAAGAAACAATAATATAAAATAAAAACATATAAATATATAATTTAAATAAATACATCAGTGTATGGAAGCAACACTAGCGCTTCCCGCCAAAATCGGAGTGGACACTAACAGACAAACCCAGCCGAGCCGAGCTTTAGTGCTCTCTATACGCGGGTTTATTTGTCAATGTTTGGCAAAAGTGTGCACGCACCTTGACATTTTTTAATTGAAATTTTTGGCAACACTTGATTCCTTAATGCCGATTACTGATTTCATAGATTGTTGAAAGAATTTCTTTGAAATTTGTATTTTCATAAAATAATGTTGGTATTAAGTCATAGTTAATGACTTAGGGTTGTAGGTAAAACATTGTAACCAACAAACATTTTTACATTGTAGAAGTTTTCATTTTGTCAGTTGCCATATTTTAAGTCTTAAGAAGTATGCTAAATATTTCTCCAACTGGCTGATTGAAAATATTTGATTAATGTAGGTATTTTATTATATAATAAACGATTGAATCTACTAAATCTCAACTCTTTATTTTCTAGATTTTTATAAACTTTTCAGTTCTTATTTTTCGTTCTATTAACATAACATTTTTAAGAAAAGATGAGACAGTTGGTATTAAAGTCTCTTTTCATATTAGGTACTTCAGCATGTCCCTTAATTTGCTATTTACCACAGTCAAATGTCAAATTTTCTGATTCAAGTTTATCATCTAATCAGAAACTATTAAATTAACATAATAGAGGGATTCGTATTAGTAATATTCCTAAAAGTACCAGCAAAATCAAACTTAAATTACATCTAAATAAATCTACCATCTGTACCAGTAATAGAAAGTAATATAGTAAGAGACTCAAATATTAATAGCCTCATTGTTTATGCAAAAATTATTGTTATAATACAAGTTTGATAGAAGCTTTATGAGCTGAAATATTACTTTTAAAAAATAAAGTAAATTTAGTAGTTTTAATACTTTCAAATCATTATCCCTTCAATGTTTAGTCAGCACAAAACTTTATTCATTTCCACTTTCACCCATAAAATATCAAACTAAATAATGTTAGTTAAAACAATAAAATGGAATATATAAAAAGATTTTTGATTCAATGAATTGGTCAGTGATATGTGTTGTGATATAACAGTTTTATTGCCCAAGATAGGATTTAACATTTTTGAATGGTCAATTGAAATCTTGAATGGATAAAGATGTTATGTTAAAAATTTAAAGCTTCAGAAAAATGATAAATAAAGTTTTGTTTATGTAAGTTTTTAAAGACATTATCTATCCAATCAATAGAGAAATCATGTGATACCATTGAGAACCAAGAATCTTGAATTGTTAATGTTACAAGATGAAGATAAGCCTTCCTAAAAATAATCCAATGTCTTAAAAAAGAGGTAATCGTAATCAGTTTGTTGTTTAGTTGACTAAGTACTCATAAACTTTTTAAGCCTTGTAGGTAAATTTAAAAATTAAAATCATTAATCATGTAGGAGAATCATCCTACTCTTACCCTTCAAAATTAAAGTACTGATATGATTTCTGATTGCTTTTGTATAATTATAGGCCTGCACATGGGAAATGCCACAGGTGCCTAGCCACCTGCTTATAAGTCAGTCTCATATCTTTTGTAGAGTTAAATTTGTGGTTTAATTTTAACACAAAAAGTTGTTTAAAATACTTTTTAGGCAGCATATTTTTAAAACAAATTTCCTGGAGAGTAAAGAATAATCCTGAACCATCCTTCTATTCTCTCTCTGGCTGGGGAGTATGGAATGACCCTCCGGTACTATAGTTCGTGGACCTCCTAATAAATGATGCTGCGCACGCCTATGTGTGTAACTCTTATAAAAATTAAAACATTTTTATAGTACTTTTTTCAAATTTTAATTTTGTCATACCTAGAACTGTCATTTCATATGGTACTTCCAGAACCCTATAAACGTTTGCTTTTAGAGGTTACAGGTTACTTATCGTCATTAAATAATAATAATTTTATTCGATTATTTTTTTAATTTCATGTTTTTTAATATAACTATTTTAAATGTTATTATGCTTCAGCATTTCACTGTGTAAGTCTTAGGCGTTGTAAGTCATATTTGCATTTGCACTTTTGTACTTTTTTATGAAATAGTTACTTATAAAGTAAAGTACAAGTGGACTAATGACTTACTTGGTGAAATGATGGAACACGATAGTATTTATATTAGCTATATTAAAAACCAGTAAATTTAAAAAAAGAATTATTATTATCTAATGGCTATAAGTAACCTATAGCCTTAGTAACCTTAGTTGTCTTACTTTTCCCAGTTGTACTTGTACTTTTGTACTTTATTATGAAATAGAACACAGAAATGTTGATTATTTTAACTGATATCCTTTCCTTGGAAATCAGCTATGAGTAGGAACTAAATTTTAATCTTTCTGATTCATGATTTTTAGTGCTCAATGATTTTTTTTATTTTTTATTTTTTAATGATTTTAGTTTTCCATTATTTTGATTTCTTTTGATTTAATCATTTTTATGTTAAATGTCACTTTGAATGCCTACTATTTTACAATTATAAACAATTAATTTAACATTTAGTATATTTATTTATTATTTCAGGTGGAACAGTATTTCAGGTGCCTTCCGTCTGATAAGGTACCCCGTCTAGGAACTCCTGGTGAAAAATACAGAGAAAAACAATTAATGATGCAATTGCCTAAGCAAGATTTGGCTCTTGCGTATTGCCGACACGTGGAAACTGGGCAAGCTTCAAGTTTTGAAGATTTCATTACTGCTAGGAATGAAATTGCACTGGACATAGCTTATGCTAAAGAATGTATGAATAAAGTGGTATGTACACAAAATTTAAAATAATATAAAAACAATTTTGAATTTAGTTTTATTATTATAATTTAAAACTGTGTTTACATTGCAACTAACTATTTGAGGAAAATGACTATCTTTGCAGTGGTGCCCTCCTTACACTAGCTAGCTACAAGCTAGTTTAAGTCGAATCGACTAGCTGTTTTAAGTCATTTAAGTCTTGTTTGAGAATTTCATGCTAGTCTTTTTTGAAGATTATCTGTGGATTATGATTAAAGACACAATAGGACACTCATAAACACAATGATGTCAGCTGTATTAAATATATGGAGCTTAAGATATTACTTTGAGGAAAAAATGAGAAAGTTGGAGAGCAATCTCTGATCCAAAGAATCTCCTACTTCAAGAAAGACACTCATTAATTTTATTCCATACTTTAGCACAAAGGAGACAGCATGCACTACACGATAGCATTGCTGGCCAGAGGAATGAGATGTTTGAAGTTCAATTGGGTGATTAATTTCACTCATGATGTGCATGAAGGTTATTGTAAACATTTTAATCATTCCCATTCATTTACAATATTAATTATATATTTTTCAATTTTTATTTTGTTTAATGTTAGTTAAAATCACATCTGAATCCTTGATTAAAGTCTTATTGCTTTCAAGAGTCCCTCTCTTAAGTCCTGAAAATGTTTAATGTTTTGAATGATATTAAATGACATATTTCAAGCTTTTGAATAAAAATTTTGATATATTTTGGGGAAAGAACCGATTCCTTAATTTTATTTTATTTTTGAGGAAATTTAAGTTTGCAAACCTTGCTCTCGTTCATATTGATAAAGGAAACTCATTTAAAAATAGTAAGTTATTGTAAAAAAAAGTATTTCAAAAGCCTTGAAAATGAGAATACCGATAGTAATTGAAATTTAAAAATTTTAAACTACTTTCTCTCATCAAAGAGTAAAATTAACAGGCTTTTCTCAAACAGCCACATTTTCTGTTTCATTAAAACAGAATTTATAGTTTCAGAGCTTAGAATAAGGTATATTTCAGCAAACAGATGTAATAGGTGTTGGTATTACCTATGACAATTTCACAGATATTTTTACAATTTAAGTGATTGGCTATAAAAGATTTTTTTTTTTTAAGTAACAAAACCATATTATCTTTTCTTTTTCAATTCTTAAGCTAATTATTTAAATTATTCATATGAATTTATTGATAAGCCTGATAAGATGATTAGAAAAATAAATGTTTGTATTTTTCCTGAAGAAAAACTATTAAAAATATGTGATACTGAATCATAAATGCTAAAATTTACTAATTCATAACTATGACTATTTTTTTTTTGTTTTAAATATTTTATTCATATTTTGGTTAAACACTGATTAAAAGTTTAGTAAACTTTATATCAACCAGGGATCAATAACCTTCAGTTGCCAAGAACAAATATTTGAAAAATCTCACAATTAGAAAAATAGTGTGAATGTACACATACCATATAAAAAAATTTATTCAGTCAGATGATAAATAATATGATATATAGAATAAAATCCAGATTTTTCAAAAATTTATGAAAAACTACTAGCAAGTCATAATCCAATTTTAAATGTTTTATTATTATAAAATAAATACGGTTAAAAATATTGTCATGTAACAGTGTGTGCTACAATTCTTCTTAAATAAAAAAGAATATTCTAACCTGTGGAACTGACCACCGTATACCAAACTGAACTTTTTTTACTTTCCTCTATGAAGCCCTGGTAAAGAGGTACAAAATGTTAGTGAAATAGGAAAAATCAATTGAACCTGATTGGTTCCGAAATTTTACCTCTTATTCTACTGTTCTCGAGGAGTGCATACTTACATTTCATTCCATGACAAAATTTGTTATCAATTAAATAAAATGGACCATTCATGAAGGTGTAATATTTGCATCATTTGCTTTCAAATATTCTTTGATGAATAAAAATAAGAGAAACTTTAGAGTGAATAATTTCAGTAAGTTATGCATTGTAAATTGTTGCTAGAAAAAAATAAGTAGGATTTTTATAGGAACTAAAATTAAAGAAAAAAATATTTTATAAAAAGTTAAAATTACCAAAGAATTATTAAGAGTAATTCATAAAACCAGATTTATTTTGTAGAGAAGGTATAGATAAATAAATATTTGCCATGCCCAAGTGCAGCCAGGTAGGTGTTGTGTTTTTATTGTATAACCCATTCACATTAATTCCGCCAGGCTAACTTGAGTGAGAATTAGTCAGGTTTTTTTTTCCTTTTAATGTTTATGATAACATATACATATTAATATAATCTTGTTACAAAGACGGTGTATTATTTTTGTCCACGTGAAGTAATAAGAGTTCGAGGGATAAAGTATCGAGGTAGCTGCTTCACAATGTAATGTTAAATTGTAACAGTCCTGAGGATAAAAAAGATCATGCTATAGCCTTTTTGAAAGAACAATTTGAGAGTGATGGTATATCCCAAGAATTGATTAAATGGGTCATATCTCACATTTTTGCTCTTATTTTAAATATTTGAAGGGACATGTAAGTAAAGCTGAACGGTTTTCAGTAGAGCATCAAGAATAGCTTTGAGGAAACCTTGTTTTTCCCCTTGATCAAAAAAATAACAAGACGTAAAAAAATAAAAATTAAAAAAATATTTAAACACTTAAAAAAAATTTAAAAAAAAAAGACTTTATGATTGCTGCAAGAGATCCAACTACCAATAGATGATTCAGAAAGAGAGGAGAGTGAATGTGACAGTGTAGATATGACTGATTCAGAGTGAACATCAATATAGATATTTTTACTTTTGTATATAGTTTAGTATATTTACTCGTTTTTATAATTGTTTATATATTTTATTTGCAAACAAATGTTTTTTTTTGGAAATAATTATTTTTTGCAATAAATGTTTATATTACTTATATGTAGCTTTACCGACTTTGGTTCATGCAAAGTTATTTTCACAAAGGAATTAATTTTGTGCACTTATTTTTCATTTTGGACCACTGTGCCATATACTGATAGGATACGGGTTTTCGGCATCACTGTCTATTTCCACTATGTATATAAAGCTCATTTTTATTTACTTATTGTACATAATTTGGATACAGTTTAATATAGGTGCAAAAATAAGAAATAGCATAATAGGGGCCATAATATAATATGTGCATTTAGAATGGCCTACACCTTACGGAACCCTTAACTCATATTAAAATGCTGAACTTCCCATGGCTTCTTTCCACCTGTACACTAAGGCCTTGAAGTAATGGTAGGTCTCCTCCTCCATCAGCCATGGGAAATCCTCTTCTCCCATGCTTCAGGCATCATTGCCAAGGGGATTAGTGCTCCATTATTAACATTAGTGCAGGTCTTGATGATATGCTTAGCAGTCTCTAGAAAACTGAAACTGGGACATAGAGGGTTGACACTCAATCATAATAGTCAATGTTAGTTCTTATTTTTATTTTGAAGCATTTGAAATTGCATAAACTATCAAGTCTCTGACTTAAAAGTTATTTTGAATTCAGTTTGAGAGCCGACATGTGAAAGTTGGCTTATTAATATTAAGACAAAACGTTTTGGAGAGGTTCCTGTTACGAAGCCTTTGGAGAATAGACAACTTCTGAAATATTTACTCTAGTAATTTGCAATAATGCACTATGACGTCATCTTCAAAGCATTGGACAGCCCTTCGGCTTTTTTGTTGGGCAAATGGTTTACTCTTAAAGAACTTAAATTTTCCTTGAGATAATCAAAAAGGTATTAATTATGCAGTCATTTATGAATTTGAGGTATAGTCTATTCTTGTAACAGATGAAGCTCTCCAAAAAGTTTTTTATTTGGTATTAGTAAGTCATGTCTTTCCACATCAGATCCTGGTATAACCGTTATGTGTAAGATACATACAGAAGAATAGCTGATCATTGACCTTTTAAGTATTTATACAGCAATCTTGAGGGAACTAAAAATTTAGTACTAAAATCAACTCGAAACTGAGATATTTTGGAAGTTCTCTTCTAAGCACCAAACTTTAGATATAGCAGACTGATGGCGAAATCATGCAGCACTATGTTGAAACTAATGTTCCCCTTCTAGTACCTTCAAAAGTTAGGTTATTTCCAATTTTATAGCAAAATGGACCTCATTTATTTTTATTAGGAGAAAAGTTTCTTCTTCTACTGTAATCAGTCTTATTTCTCCGCTGTTGTATTTTCTATGGAAGTTTCAATTGGCTGATGAAGAACATTTTCATGAGAAGATGCATTACCAAAGGAAAATGTATTCTAATTGTTATCCTTAGATATCTTTATTTATTATTATCAGCTGTTTTATGTACATTTTTTTATTGGCATTTGTTTTCAATTGTCAAAGAAAACTCTGTTTCTTATTTTTCACCATCATAACTAAATAATATTTAAAAATGTACTTATTGGCACTGAATAGAAATTTTGAAGAGACATAAAATTAGGTATATGTATATTTTGTTTTTTTATTTTTAAAGATTTTCTTTAGCCTAATGTTATTAGTAGGTCTTTTCTATGGCTTCATTTCATTTTCAGATTGCTCGCATTTATATTTTAATATTAAGATTAAATAATTACTAATTTTTTTAAAATTAAAGTATGATAAATTAGCTTTGATGATCCAAAAGTGAACCAACGGACAGTCAAGATTAGCTAAAGCTAGCTTGTCTTTATCATAGAAATCTAGACATATTATTTTGTACTTTAAAAGAATGTATTAATTTCTAGTACTGCCATACAGTGAGGGAATTATAACAATGCTAGACTATTGTATGTTTGGAATATAAAAAATGTAAATATTTACTTATTTAACTCCTATCCTTAGATGGTTTTAGATCACCCCTGTCCTAGATGTTTTTCTTAAATGTATGCAACCATACTTCTTAGCAATCTTTTTTATAGCCTCATTAATCTCATTGATCACATTTACGTTTTTTAATTTTATTCGTATTTTCTTAGCCTTGCATAGTTATACTGTTATTATTTGTAAACTTGATGTATTTTCTAAATTTTTTGATCAACCTAATTTTTTATTCTTACATGAACTGAAAATTTGTGTTGTAATTTCTTTTGACTGGTGAGACAGTTTGACCTGTTATCGGTTTTGTGTAGAGGAACCTCATTCAAATGACAGTGATTTTCATGAAGAATCTCTTGAGGTTCTTTTTTATAAAATGATAATTAAATAAAAAAAAAATGCAAGATCCAGATGATTAAAATAAATCAAAGTTGATCTTTTTTTCCTTATATCTCCTTGGCTTTGAGCAAATTATCTAGAAGCTTTCACTTTGTTATACTGAGAACTAAATCCCTAAGCTTCCAGTGGAGAAAAGTTTTATGTATTTTATGGAATTTGATCAAATTTTGTAATTGCCTAAAAATTAAGATAACTTATATATTTCTAATCTATTTCAATATTTTCAATCTCCAATATACTCATACAATCTAATTCTTTAAATTTTAAGATGTTTGATAACAGAACCCATAAATTATTCCAGAAACCCGTTGGTGGTTGAGGGCATCAAGTTATGAGCTGCTTTAAAGGTAACAGGACCTCACTTTAAAAATCCTGCTGCTAAATATAATATGACATTCGTTGTTAACTGTATACTGTAGCAGTAAACAAAGCATTTAAAAAAGAACTAATGCAAAGAATTTCTTGAATGCTAATGGTTTTATTTACTTAAGTTTTATTTTTAGTAATAGTAAAAACAAAATAAATTTCGAGCCACTTTTAACCTCCAGAGCATCACAAGGTTGTTTCTATTTAATCTTTTAATTTCTTCAATGAACATTAGGATTCATATATATATATATCAATTGTTAATTCTTTATATTATATATAAAAGAAATCAAATTTGAGAGTTACAACTGACAAATTATTTATGGATATTGTTATATAAATATGGTATTCCTTTTAATTCATGATTCAGGCATTTAACTTCTATACTTTGAATTTATTTATACATGTATTTATTTTTATTTTGAATTATTTACTGAAACAATTTACCACATTTACAACATAATTTTAAAAATTCTCAGCCTGTTATGATGTTTCCGCTCAGATCTCTTAACCAGTCACTTTTCCTAGTGAGTTTTAAATAAATACAAAGATTAAATATCTTAGCAAAAAAAAGTGAAAATAAATACATTTCAACTGTTTTATTATAAATTATTAAATAGGAGCTAGCTTCTAACAGTGATTTGATAAGCTGTGTTATCAGAACTTTTGGTTTCAGTAAGATAGTTTTAATTGAGATTAAATTAATTAATTTTAGTTTTACCCTCCGAACATTTTGAATTGTAAAACAAGATAGCTAAATTGTTTTAGATTAAACCAGCTATGAAAGAAATCAGTGTACCAACTATTGTATATTTAACACAGTTTGTTTTTTTAATCGTTTTTATCATCTGCCATGGGTCGAGTCTGGATTCAGAAGACCTTTCTGAGGTACATCCAACCTCTATAAAGTGGATACCTGGCTTTTCATTGGATTGGGCGATAATGTGGTTGAGCATGGATACTGACCAATTCCACCACCTTTTTTGGTGTGAATAATCACAAATAACTTCTATTATTCGTTTCCTCATAAATATAGTTTAGATTTACTTTCCAGATAAGAAGTTCCATTTCTATAGTGCCGCAGGGCGCACCCAATTTTTTTATTTTTATTTATTATAAAGCTTGATTGCTGAATCGAATTATTTATTAAGACTTACACAAACAAAATACGAGGAATATACTGGATTATTGGAGAGATATAAATATGAAATTTAATATTTAGAAACGATGTATTAAATGGTTGCCGAATAGCTTTTATTCACTTCAGTCTTGGATTGGGATATCGAAACGCAATATATCGGATTTGAAAAACCGATATTTTCTTTCGATATCTTAATATCTGATATATGTGTACAGATGATATATTTGAATGATGATTAGTAGAATTTCGGTAATTCATGTCACGGTAATTCGTAGATCCTGATAATTCGTATGGATTCTCAGGTCCCTTGAGAATCTCCCTTTTATCCGTATAAAAACAATGCAATCTAGTTCTCTCGATTTCATATTTGTTTTCGTCTTCTAAGTACTGTAAACGTCTTATAATTCGAATTTCCAAATCTGGCTAATTATTAATCATTTTAAGAGGAGAGGGGAATCGTTTCTATTAATTTAGGTCGGCTTACGCTCTTATTTTCTATTCATCTCTTGATGAATATAAATAAAATAATTTAAGACATTTAACGCAATTAAGTAATGATGCAACTGTTTGGCAGCATCGAGGATTAGGAATCACCTACCTCAAAATGAACAAACTACCATAACTTTTCTATATTTCGGCTATTTTGACGAAGGTTTAGCGATTGCTAGGATCCTAACTGACGAAAAATGTTGACTCCGTTTGAAAAGGAGATGAAGGAGAAATTGGTGTGCTAACGATTAGTTCTAAAATGGCAAAATAATGCATCAACTGCGTGCGTCTTAATTTTAATTAACAATTTTCTTTATTCGGTAAATCTCCAGAATCGTAACCCCAACATGGCGGAGGTCTAGATTTTTATGACCTGACTATACTTCCGCGATATTTGTTATAGAATTTTTTATCTATAATTCAGTATGGCTATATTTGTTGTGAGTTCTCTTTTTGTAGTTCTGTTAATATTTTTGAATAGCTTTTAATCGGGAGGAGGAAAGGTTATTAATCTCGGAAGTCGACAGCGGTAATCTTATTAAAGCAGTAATAATTTACATTATTGTAAGGCCCCGACCTCAACTGATGAGGATCCGTTGGTTTGATTGGGAGTATTTATTTATTTATTAACAGATATTCAGAATATTTTGAGAAAGCACAATGTAGTCGAAACGTTATAAGATAAATAACATTTTTAGAACTTTGAAAGTTTTATTAACAAATAAACTTGAAGAAGAATATAATATATGAAATATGACAAAAAGTCTTCAAGATGAAAATGTGTAATACCGTTTTTTTTTTTTGTCAAAGTATAATTCTATTCTATCTTTTTCATTTGTATCGATTCATGGCTAATAAAAATATTGTTTTATAAATAATAATTATATCATTTCATAACCTTCTTCGCAGTTTAACGTTATACTCATTCGATGCACTTGTCTATCCTTTTTCAACCATTTCCTTTCGATATATCGATATTTTTCTAGCGATTATCGGAGGATATCGATTATGGTTTAGCGACATCGCACAATATCGAATATCGATATTTTACTTTCGATGTTCCTACCTTACTTCAGTCGCCCACAGTAGGCCATTTTCGTGGATAACACTTGTTTGGCAAAGAGCCGCAAGATTATCTGATAGGCTGTAAAAAATAAATATAGTTCGTGGTTTTGTCACATCTGTGCCAACTGCTCTAAGAAAGGGATTTGGAAAAACTCGAAATAAAGATGAGGGGGTTTGGGTATCATATTGGAAAATGTTTCTTGCCAGCTTAGCTACAATTAATATTTTTTTATAAAGATAAAAAACTTTAAGAATCCCCAAGACAAAATAAATTAATAGGTGCTTGAAATAAAATAAATTATTGTAATAGTTCTCATTGCAACAACAAGAAGTTGTTAGAGCTAGATTTAAGTACCCCGCACGCGTCCCTCAGAGAAATTTTCTCCCAACTGAGCAATTGCCATCAATGTGCAAGCGAGTGCATTCCAGAGGAGTGCGCACTACATGATTACTATTTTCTAACTGTGCAAACCTATCAACGATATTCGTATATAATAGTCCCCAAAAAAAAAAAAAAAAAATCATTGAACTGCTTAAACAATATAAGGCATAGCATGTTGTATATCGTAATAGCGGAACTCGAGAAGAAAAAAATAATATATTGATTGAAGAAGGACGCCAAAGTTCCAAGATGTTGAGTGTCCATACAAAATTTTACCTTACGCTTTAAGTCACTATATTCATTCCAGTATGTTCCATAGGTATAATTTTCCTTAAACGTTGTCACTTGAGTCAACCATAATTCTATTTTTTTTTTCAGACATGCCCGCATTGTGACAAAATGGTTTTGGCAGGGGACGTGGGTATACTGGCACCCAAGTTCGGAGATAACGTTTTGTGGCACCCTGCCTGCTTCGTCTGCTCAGCTTGCAAGAACCTCCTCGTCGACCTCACTTACTGCTTCTATGATGATGTCCTCTATTGCGAGCGTCACTACGCCGAACAGTTGAAGCCTCGATGTTCTGCCTGTGACGAGGTTAGTAACTAGTTTATTTATTTAGTTCTAATTGTTGTAAGTGTTCGGGAAATAACTCTTATTGAAATTTTTTTATAACATAATTTTCTTTTGAATAATTAATAGTTGACCGTAAAACTTTTATGAAGGAATGAGATGGTCCGGGAGGTGGTGCATCTTCTATTATTGTCGGTTTTAACCGACACCATAACGTGAGAACGCTGGTCTTCTTATTTATCGGAATTGATATGGCGGCATTAAAAATTCGTATTCATTGGGATTATTTCTTTCACCTTCAATTAAATCACAATTGTCAACTTCCGTTCGCTACGCTCGCTCAAGAGATAAACAAATCCCAACGGATACTTTTGAGTTAAGGTGGGGGTTTTACCGTAATTTAAATTTAGTTATTTATGGAAATATCATGACGATTATATTTCAATTATATAAAGAACGCTAATTCTCACAGACTTTCTTCGATTTAATTATCCCAAAACTTGGAAAATATTTGACTAGATTTTATTTCTTCTTCTTCCTCTTACTCCTGTGTTCCGTTAAGCCTGGAGTAGCAGTCCCAGTCCACCTAGCCCATTTGCCTCTGTTCCTTGCTAGTCTTCCCATCTCGGAGGTGCCGCCAGTTTTCCAATGTAGTCAGAGTGCATACGCCTGGGTCTGCCACCAGGACGTCTGCCTTCCGGTTTGCCTTCCAAGAACCACATGGCCTTTCGGGTATCGTCCACTATTTTAGCTGTCGTTCTTCCAGTGTGCCACACACTGCCCTAACCTCCAAATCCTCAAGAATCCTGTTATTTCTGATACAAACTCTCTTGATCTTACCAACTATTCTTCGGAGGCATCTCATTTCAGCCGCTGCGATCCTGCTTGAATGCTTATCGAGAGTTGTCCAGCTTTCCTATCCATACAGGTGCACTGGGAGGAACACCGATTTAAATTACCTAGTTTGGCCTCTCTGTTTACTTCCTGCTTGCCTATGATTGTGTTCGATATCTGGTAATATAGTCCATTGGCCTTCATCATCCTGATTTAGAATTAGTACCTCCTGGTCTATTTTACCATCTTTGTTTATAATTGTCCCTAGATACGTATAAGCATTTGTTAGTTCTATGGGTTCAGCATTACATAAAAATCTAGACTTCACATTATCCCTTCCCACACATAACCTCGCTTTTAGTCGGATATATGCGCAATCCTCTTAACTGCAATTCTTCTTGCCATTTGACCAATGATGACTGGAGAGCCTCCTGGGAGTCAGCAATTAGCACTATATCGTCAGCGTTGATCGAAACTTAGAAAATATTTAACTGTATTTTTTTTCCGTAGAAAGTAATTCCCAAATTTTAATAATTTTTCGCCAAAATATATAAATAAACACCATAGGTCCCATCCGGTGCCGTAGAAGAGTTGGTTCGTTGAACGTCTGGCTTTGGAACTGAAGGAGGTTGATAAGCCTGAAGTTGACGGGCCTGAGCTCTGGCATTTCTTAGTTCTTGATAGATTGTGCAGCCATTGTAGTTCGCCAGGTGAAGGTCTTGACAGTTGGAGCATTTGCTGATGTATCACGTGTTTTTTTACACTCACCTGAAATGTGGCTCTCTCCACACCTGATAACCGATAACGTTCACGGCAATAGGTCTTGGTGTGGCCAAGTGCTTGACATCGAGTGCACTGCACTACAGCTCCTTTCTTACGAGGTTCTTCAACTTCTATCCGACAATGAAATATCTTTTTAATATCATAAATAGCTTCAGAATATGTTATTTGCTCAATTTCGACGAAGTACATCGGTAGTGGTGACTTTTGGTATAACAAAAGGCCAGCTACATTCCTCACTTTAAATTCCAAATCTTAAGTTATACCATCTTTTGACGTTGAATGATGGAAATGTTTAATCACCACCCGTCGTGCTCTTTTATTTAATAACTGGTGAAGTTGGGATTTTGACTTTCCAGGAAATGAACTATAAGAAGCTGATGTTATTGGATATATTATTACACCCCTTTGTATAGATTTAAATTCATATGAGTTGGGTTCACTGACGGCGTTTAGCTTTGATAAATCCATTGGTGATATGGCATAGAAGCGATAATTTTGGGTAGCATAGCCTTCCCCCTTTTTTAGGACATTTTCTAGGGTCTTCTTAATGCTTGACGAACGTTTACGTCCTGTCACTAATTGCCAACTACACTCGGCATTATTCACCTCAGAAATTGGAAAATTGTTATCCGTTATTATATCTCTTTATTATCTAGAGGTACTTGGCCGCGGTTCCATTGGAATTCTTTCTAGCGACATACTCCCTTCTTCTTCTTCCAGTGTCTAAGAAAGTCCATTAACTATTTAATTTAACTCACATAACACTCTATGAAGTACAAATATAAACAAAAACTGAGCCACGCAATTTTTGTAGTAACCTCGCTTTAATTGCTGATCAGCTGAGGTAAGTGAGGAATAAAAAAAAAGAAAAGTTTTTTAAATTACACCTGTCCAGCCGGGGTATTAACTGTGTCTTTCCTCTCCACTTCATTAATTTTCTGTGGCGTTAAAACATTTTTTTTTTTTTTTATTAAAAGATTTAGCTCCGCCGTTTCGTAAATTGTACAGAAATCGCAGTGATCATATGGCAATGATGAGAAATATTTAATAAATACGGCTGTCTATGCATACAAAGTACTTTTATAAATTAAAAGGCCACTTACAGATTTTGTTTACGCCGCAGCAAGTTTAGTGTGCTCATCTCATGGCTATGACTAATGTGATGTATTTAATGAAAGAACATCGACGTAATTGCACCTATTAATGAAGTAGATAGATCAAAACAATCTTCACCGAAAACGTCTTTATCTTAATAACGCTTGTTTAATTCTGAATATCTGTTTAATTCTGTTAGAATCATGAGTAATAAACTTATTATGAAGTAAACTTAAACCTTTGCTTTTAAGATCTTTATCCTTATTTTTTTTTCCATAGTTCTTCTTCGCATGACGAATACCAATTTCAATACTGACTAAACAAATACGATTTGTCATTGTCTAACTTTTTGCAGAACTCGGAGTTGTTTGTAGTCAATCAAGAAGAATGTGTTGTTTTTATAAGACAGCCAAGATATATGGAGCATTTCCGTGTTGGTACTTAGTCCTAAATATTTAGCTTTGTTGATCGGCCGAGCTCTTTAAATTTCGCTCTATGGTTGGAGTAAGTTGACGTTTCGCTTGAGAGTTGACCAAAACGTTTATTTATTGCTTCATATTTTTAAAATTTTAAAAGTTACTGCACTTCGATAGTTGATTGTTCTTTGTCGTTGATAAAATTAGATGATGGAATATATTCGACTTTTTTTCTAATGTAATGCCTCGCTTGAATGAACTAGCTCATACAATGAGTTGTGGGAAGTTATTTTTCGTAACTCGTAAAGATCACTCAGTTCAGTATGTGCTACTGTTTTTTTATACTTATCTATCTCAAGTATATCTTACCCTCCTTTAATTATTTTATGGAGTCTTGGATATCATGTACTTCATTGGTCATGCACAAAGTTTTGAAACGTGTTTGTTTTAGTATGAACTGCTAACTCCTTGGCAAAACAGTTTGCTAAAGAGTAACTGTTTTTTTGTCCTTTCGTTGGTATTTCGTTCTCCCGCTTAGACAGGAGGCTCGTGTCTTCCGTCTGTTGGAATAGCCATCCTACGATGTCATAAGGATCGTACCCTTAGCTAGCTGATCGTTTGTCGTTCATCCTCTGGTATTGCCGGCATCTTATTTCGTCCACTCCTCTTCCTGTCCATTCCCTTTTTTGAACACTTTCGAGGATATTGTTGAAGCCTCCTGCAAAGGTATCATACAGTTTATCCTACACAGCACCCTCGATAGAAATCTAGCACCGCCCTCGATGGAATGCGATATTTAGCAATGAACAATTATAAGCAAAGATATTTTTGACATATTTTGACAATGAACTAGAAATATATAAGCTATCTATTTCCTAAACTAAGATGTTTTCTAAAGAGATTAGGTCCACGTATCGTAAATCTTTTTGATATCTTATCATTTACATTTTGAGTCGGCAACCTACAATATTATACTTGCTTCAAAACTCAGAATGCCTTTATTTTGATTATGCTTTAAAAACTACCGAAGCTCTAACAATCAATTGTATAGCTTAAAAGATAAGTATTTTATGAAAGGTTTTCAAAAAATCCTTAATACATAAGAAATTTGATATATATATATTTTTTTCATCTTTTGCTACATTACCGTATAATTGTCAATCAAACTTGTAAATTAAAAAGTAGACCTCAGTTTACGTTATATTTTTAATGTTGCATTAATAAATTTCGATGGTGATATTGCTGAATTTATAGAAAGCATTCATTGATTAAGATTTCATGAAATTATAGTTTTTTACATTTGTTTTTTAGTAAAAAAAAAATCTTCGTTTTTTTAAATCTCAGTTTTTCATTAGAGACAAGGTTATTAATACTTTGATAGTACAAATTAATTTTATTTTTGATTCTTCAGTTGCAAACTTAGTCATCAAAAAATAAAATACTAGTTAGTTCTGCTTATATGGGCAATATATTTCGAAATAAATATCACTGTCTTATAACATTAACTCCTTTTATTGACTGAATTAAGGTCAAAACAATCAAAAATTCAAAACGAATATTATATTCGCTCGAAATTTGCCGTCATCTAAATTCTGCCGCCAGGAGCAAGTGCCCCCTTTACACCACCTCTGTAATTCCAGCCATGTGTACCTTACAAATCTTCTTACCTTAATAAATATAACAGACTAGATATCTCTTTCCTGCCAAGCGTTAAACTCCAAACCAAACAAAATCAGTCGAGAGAGTCGTAGCGTATTTGCGTCGAATGCTTACGAGCCGTTACTATTTACGTTCGCGGAGTGGGAATTATTGGTGGGAACGGAGGGTGTTTGCAATAAATATGAAAAGAGGTGGGAGTGGGGCTGGAAATCGAGGAAACGGCGTGTTTCTGCCCCGAGTCCAGAAATAGTGGGTAGCTTGCCGACACCTTACTCAGATAGACCGACTGGCGAGGATGACTTCAGCAGAGGTGAGCACTCTAGTTCTCAGGTCTGGCAGGTCTCCATCCACCATCCTTGTGTACCCTCATAACAGTTTAATGTTTTATGTTCAAGAGATTGTTAAAATAATTTATTTGTCCTTCCTACAATTCTCATTCACTTATTACATTGTTTATTTTTTCATTTGAGCACGAAAAAATTATACATTCAGTGATGCTGTTGAGTACATCAGGTTGCTATAAAACTCAGCATACTGTTCAATCCATAACATGCATAACATTAAATAATTAACTTTACTTATATGAATACATTTTTACATGTAGATATTATACACGTAAACATAGCTACTTGGTTCTCTCTGTTATATTCTCTTCTTCTCTCTAATCACTATTCACTCTTGAAATTGAATAATAAATTTTTAAAAAAAAGAAACAAATCCAAAACATAAAATGTATTTAAAAGTCAAACATGTTCTACAGTGTGATTATATAAGTATTATATTTTGTAATTAGGTACCGAGTAACAGGATGTTCAAAAGTTATGTTCTATTCTTATATACCCATGATATAAATATTAAAATTAATGGGAAAAGTGTGGTTTCAAATAATGAGAGTGTGCATTACTTAAAACAATGTTTTATTTTTGGTGTTAAGAAGCTTACACATTTAATAACCTGCCTAATTGTATTTCGTTAAAAATATTTTATTTTTTATCTTTTCCTTCTGCTGTAACCCTATTAAAGGAGATTTTCTTTCCACATTTAAATGTTCCATGCTCTTTGGCATACTATATGCTTAAGTAGGTCCGAAAAGTATAAGTACTATAATAATTAATAAAGCTTTTCAATCATAGTAAGAAATAAACTCAATGGTCTTTTAAGATTAACTTCATTCATTAATTTTTATCCCAAACCATATGATAGCTTTAAAAACAATCTATGTCTTAATCTGTAATTTAAAATGTTATAGAATAAGGGAAAAAATTATAGCAAAATAAAAATTCATAAATAAAATTATATAAAAAAAAATTAAATAAATAAAAATAAAGTAATTTCAAACCTTATTACGTGTGTGTGTGTATATATATATATATATATATATATATATATATATATATATATATATATATATATATATAAATAATTATATATTTATTAATTATATATATTTATTAATAATTATATATTATATACACCTATAATCTAATGCGGCTTATTTAAACAAGGCTTATGTTGACTTTATCATTACTTTTAATGAAATGGATGTGAATGATTATTAACAAATGCCCAAAGTTTATAAAATAAATTCCACACACACATGCACCTATAATTAATGATGATTGAATTGGGACATATATAATGATGATTAACGCATATTATGATAGTTAACTTATTACATTGTTTATTTTTTCATTAGAGAAAGAAAAAAATATACACTCAGTGATGCTGTCCGAGTTTGTCCGACATTGTTCAATCCATAACAGACATAACATTAAATAATTAACTTTACTTTAGATATTATACATACTTGGTTCTCTCTCTGTTATACTCTCTTCTTCGCTCTTACCAATAGTCACTTTTGAAATGGAATAATAAAATTTTTAAAAACAGAAGCAAATCCTGAAGGTAAAATGTGTTTAAATTCAAACATGCTCTACAGTATGATACAAGTATGATGAGCCATGGTGTGCAAGTGATCTTTTTAAGTGCATTTAGGTATGGATAGTTAATGCATATGTTTTTCTAAAGCAATATTGCTAAATTTTTATGATATACAATAAAGCCATAATATAAGAATGGTATAAATGTTAATGTTTTAAGCTTTATCATAATGTTTTAACTTTTAAATTTGTTTTAAAAAAATTATTAAATTGCCAATTGTAGCTGTTGGATTCTCACTCCCTCGATTGACGAATATATATATTATAATTTTTGCCTGAGGATAGGTGATTTTAACCTCAAAATATCACAGCAAAATGAAAAATAAAGAATGGATAAAAACAAATTCTTCATTTTAAAAATATTCTAGGTCAGTCAGGTTTTTATATTTTCTATTCGGTATAAAATAATGTGGATGAGATTAATATTATGTGCTTGAAGACAAATGCATGTTCATTGATAGCCTAATTATTGGCATCATTGTATAAATAGTGAAGAAACTGGTTCAAATATAAAAACATTGAGTCTCATATTGTTTTCACTGATTCATCGTACGGAAATAGGAAGGTACTCAGACTTTCTTCCAGAAAATTTAAACAATTAGTAAAAATAAATGAGAGTGAATATCACAGATCTGTTGGTTTGAGATATAAAAATACACCTATTTCCATTTTTTTTATTTGTTTCATGCACTTTCAGAATATTTATACATGATTTTGTTTTAACTCTATTAACACCATTCATCGGGGAAAAACAAACTCATAAAAAAAATATATTTATTGCAGTACTGTAAATTAATAACTTGTAATATAGTTTTTAACCACATAGCAAGCCGTACTCAACATGCTGACTGGATCTTTATTTGTTTCTTTTAATAAAATTATCTTTATGATACTTGCCTCTATAATATCAATATAAAATGTATTTTTTGTACTTATACCAGTGCCAAGAAACAAGTTAAAAATTCAAAACTGTCTGTTATTATTGAATTATTTTGAAAAACATTTTATTAAAATTTTTTTAGTTCATGAAGTATCCCTATATAACTTCAAAAAAAAAACAGAAGCCCATTTACATTAATGTTTAAGTCATTATTTTAAATCTTTAAACAAATTTATCTATTTATTTTTATTTTTATTTAATTTAAAAAATGATAGTATACTATTAAAAACTGTGTGACTTGTATAACATTTACACAGATAAATAAATATATAAAAAATAATAACAATAACAAAATGCGAAATATATAAACACGATATCACAACCTTATATATTCGCATTATTTGTACTCACTGCAAGCTTCTTTCTCCTTTGTATATGTAGGGCAAAGGTGGACTCCGAGATATCTGGCATGTTCCAGCAATTTTGAAAGCTAGTGAGTTTGGTTTTATATTGTTGGGGCTTAGTGAAGGTCAAAATAAAATTAAAAAACAATAAAATAAAGAAGTTTTTTATTTTATGAGCTAAAGTTTTGAACAAAGCTTATAATCAATCTTTGGTAATATGTGGCTACTTTAGCAGTATTCTAACCTCGAAATTGATCGAGAAGGTTTGTTTGAAATGTTGACTAATAGAATAAAAAAAAAATTGTTTATTTTGTTGTTGTTTATTATTTGTTCACTATGACTGGCCTGTGACTAAATACTTATTTTGATTTATTTTATAATCTGATACTCTTAAACCACTATTTCCCTGATATTTAAAATGCTGTTATTAGGAATGCACAAAAGCAGACTATTGTTCGCATTTCCGTTATTTTCGATAATTAATTATTGTATGGATACATAATCTAATATTTGGCAATCTGAATCAAACTCAATTCTTTTAGGATTTGTTCCTTTTTTATTTTAATCCTTATTTTTATATTTAACTGCTACCTGACAAAATATTTTGCTGATTTAATCTTTGACAGAAACAGAGATGAGCTAGCCATACATGTACTGATCCAAAGAACTCTATTTACTCATCAATTTATCAGTATTTCAGTAAAAACAGCTGTAGCTCACTGACCAAAAGGTTACAAGCTATAGACAAACAACTTAAGGGGCAAACTTGTGGGTGGAGCTCAGGCTAGGAGTTTAAACTTGAGTAGGATAGAGCCTTCTCCCTCTACATAACTTCAGACAGTTATCTTGTCAAATATACCATCTTGAATTTTTTTATTTTTTTTTTGTAAAACATTTTAATTTTTTTTACATTCTTTAAATCATGTGCACTAGTTCTTAAGTTGATTTTTATTTTAATAACAGGTTATTGGTGGCCACATACGCACTAATAGATTCTCCTTTAGTTGTTTATCTATACAAACTAATATCTGAAACGGAAACTATCAGCCCTCTTGTACCAATATTTTTTTAAGTATTATTTTTAAAAACAGTCATACCTTATCATTGAAAAATTACAATCCTATTGCATTAATTTTATCTAGGCTCTTTTATTTTGTTAATTGCTTGGATTTTAGCTTTATGAAAAATTGAATTAAGTCATTCTATCGTGATTTTCGTTGTTTGTTAGGTTCAATATCCCAATTTGGGGAATTATCAAGCAGCCAATTAGTTAATTTAGGCAGAGGAAGAGTGTCAATTATTTTGACATTATATTTATGTCATATTTATATTTGTCTGGTTCCGCAGCAGATAAATAAATGTTATAAATATTTTGCCTGTTTATTTTGATGAATCTCAATGGCTCAGAACTAAATGTAATATATTTTTTTTTTTGTTTCCATTAAGTTGGTGAAAGTCATTACTCAAGTACACAGCTTGATAAATCAGATTTGGTACAGGATCTTACTCTAATTACCCTCTAATACCCACTTTTTAACTAAATCTGTCTGCTGGAAGCAGTAAACTTAATCTAAAATCTAATCAGCATCCTTTTTATATAAAACCTTTGTGTAGAGACAAGTAAATATTTAGTTTAGTGTGTATATGTTGTGCAGTGTAGTAAAAATTTATATTTTAATATTTTGTCCTGAAAAGAAGAAATATATAATTTTTCTCATAAAGCATAGATTACACCTTTAAAAATAAAAATCCTGATGGTAAATTTTCTAAATCAATAAAAAATTAGTCCAAAGTCCACTAATATACTCAACTTCTGAAGACTCTTTATTTTCTTTAAACCAAATTCATGTTGTTTTCTAATAATTGAAAATGAACTCTCCTGTTTAAATTAAAAACCAATCTGATGGGACAAAGATGATACCTACAGATGAGATGTGGAGAAACAAAAGGGAGTAAATCCATTTTTTGTCATTTTTAGTTTTTCACTCTATTTCGTGTTCTCTTTAAGATGTTACATGCTTAACCTCTCAAAATGTATTAAATCCAATCTAGGTCCTCGTTAAAAGTTTGGGTTGAGTTTCAGAAGAGAATACATCCCTGTGTTCTCTTTAAGATGTTACATGCTTAACCTCTCAAAATGTATTAAATCCAATCTAGGTCCTCGTTAAAAGTTTGGGTTGAGTTTCAGAAGAGAATACATCCCTGAACTACGCATATTTTTGGGTTTTATGAAAAAAAAATTCAAATTTGGATTTACCCACTTTTGCTTCTCCACACCTCAAATAGCCTATCAGAAAATATAGCAATTCTATAAAAAAATCTAAATCAAGACACTGATAAAGAAAAACTGCTATACCATATTCTATAATTCTAATAAATTTTATTTTTAAAAACTGCAACGTAAATAATTCATTAATGTTTAAAATCAGTTTTATTCAATGGACTTTAGCCAATAGTGGCATGAAGATCAAATTATGAAGTTGTAGGTTATTGAAAAATCAGTTATGCTTCTAACAAACTAATGTTCTGTGACGCCATATAAAAATTTTTATAAATTTTAAAACGCCATGTGTAAGTTTATGACATTGTCCATCTAATTATTAGGAATTGAAAAGTACTCATAATCAACTGACACAGCTATTGAATGGGCATTGTCCTAGTGGACAGTATCTTAAGTAGAGATTTTCAACTAACGACAAGAGTAAATGGGATTGTTGGACTGTGCAAAAATACTGGCATTTACTTTACTATTATGGCCTGTTAGAACCCGAGCCACCATTTCAGACAGTCATGAATGGTTTGTCCAGGCCTGTGTTTCTCCAGAGCCCATATTTAGTATTTTTAACTACTAAAGTGGCAGCATATGTATCATAGGAAGTAGCGTTTAAATCTTTAGTAGGAAGTGGTGTTTAAATAGTTAAATCTGTTATGTCCCCTCACATAGGAGAGAATGAATAAAAATGTATATAGAAAAACTAATATTATTTTTATTTATCAATACTACATATATACAAACTTTAAATCATAAACATTAAATAGAACTATTAAAAAAATAAAATAATAAATTTCAGCATTGTGTCTCCTTACGTGATAGACATAATTCAACTTGTAAAAATCATTGGAAAGAAAGAAAAACAATAATTGTCTAAAGTATAATTGTAACTAATTATATTTGAATTTATAACTAAATATTATCATCCTAACTAGTAATTTTTTTATATGAATATTTAGAAATATAAATTCAAAAAACGTGAAAGTCAAGATAGGAAGAAATTTTACCAATTTTTAAATTTAAAATATAGAGGTTTAAGAAAGTCTATTTCAGTTGCACTTTAAATAATGAACATTAAATTAAATAATTTTGTTATTAATGTTGTTATCTGTCAGATGCTTTTGTATTTCGACATTATGCCTGGATACTAGGACTTTCATTTTTTAAAAGTATATTTAAAAATAACTACTTAAAAAAAATGGATAAATTTGTCGTTTGCATAAGAGTAATATATTTTTAAAACTACTGCCGAAAATACAAGAAGTTTTATTAGATCCATCTTTCTTTATTCTTTTTTTTTCTCTTGAGTAGGACATTTATTTATTGGTTTGTTTATTTCTTCGCTTTGCCCTATTATTAGACTTCAAATAAAGTTTTTTAATTTAGTTTAGCTTAATTTAGTTTTTCTTTTTAAATTACATTAAATTATTAAAATATTATAATAGAAAATAGAATTTGATCAAATTTATGTCTGCTACCAAAAATTATAGTAACTTTTGGTGTAACTGCTGAAATATTCAAAAGAATAGTAATTCCACTGTTATCTGCTATTAATCAAGTATCAACAGTGCACTATGACTGTCATAAAGATATCATGTAGATGTAGATAAAGATATCATGTCATGTAGATATTAGGAATTAAATATACAGAATTATTGTAAGTGTAGAAAAAAATCTAAAAGATATTCAACCCAATGTAAAATGTTAACCCATAGGAATGGATTTACTTGAAAGAAGAAATGATCCTTTCGATCTTATTATTTGCAGAGGACTCAGTTATTGTTTTCCAGGATACTGAAGATGCTAGCCAGTCACTTTGAAAATTAGAAACAGAATAAAAACAATGGCATCTACTTTTTAATGCCATAAAGATAGAATTGTGTTGATCATTAACAGAAATATAGAACTTCATACCCAATAAGTATTGGAAAAAAATCCAATACTCTAATATTTTGGCTCTTTAATGGAAATACATGGGAGATGGATTTTAAAAAAAGGACTATGGTTAAAAAAAGTTAATTCTCAACCTATAAAGTTAAAATCATATACCAAACACCAAATTTTTTTTTTTTTTTTTTTTTATTTATATATTGAAATTTACAACTGTATTACATAATACAACAAGTAAATGGGAATTTGAAGTACAAGACATGAGAATTACTTGTGAAGGAGCCACCCATTGGTAGCACTTCAATGTCTATTTTAACTTAGAAGGTCCCGTGGCCATCTTCTTTTCAGACGCCTCAGAGGATTATCAGGAATACATGGGGATGAAAGGCTACGAATAAGAGGGTTGGTATGGGCAAGGAGTTTGGAATTACAGGAGGTATATCTATTTCGGGCTAAATCTGCAACAAATGGGATATTGAGGTCTTTATGGATAATTTTATTTGTGACAAAATAAGGAGCATTAAGGATTTTTCGAAGGATTTTGGATTGCAAGGATTGGATGCGGGAGGAATTTGATGGTTTGGTGGTACCCCAAAGCTCTATCCCGTATGTCCAAATAGGCCTGATAATGGTGATGTAAATGAGCTTTTTGTAGAAAATCGGTAATTTGGAGCGTTTGTCAAGTAAGTGTTGCAGTAATCGGAATCTTCGAGCAGTTTCTTGTCGTTTCAGTCTTGTGTGAGGATTCCATGTAAGGCGTTTATCAAGATGGAGTCCTAGGTAGCGGATTTGTTCGACTGGGATAAATGGTATATTATTAAAGGATACTGTAGGACAGGATGTAGTGGGTTTACGACGTAGGGTAAAGGTGATTTGATGGGATTTGTTAGGATTTATTTTGATTCTCCAGTTTTGACACCATTCTTCAATGGCTGTGATGTGTGACTGCAGGGTTTGAGATGCGGCAAATGGGTCATTGTTCACAGATAACACACATGTGTCATCAGCGTAAGTAGTGAGGATGGTGCTAGGATGGGTTGGGATATCAGCTGTATACACCGTGTAAAGGATGGGGCCAAGGATACTACCTTGAGGTACACCGGCGGACTGAGAGAATAGTGATGAGTAGGCAAGATTATGGAAACACCAAATTAAATTAATTTAAACGCTTTTGGATTATAGAGGGTAACCTCAGAAATAAACTCTTAAGCCATTAAATCAATTACTGGTTATGAATTACAAGAATCTTCAGAAAGGAGGAAGTCAAAACTTAAATAATTAGAAAAAAATGGGATAATTATAAAGTGGAAAAAAATAACCCTGGAGGATATCGGAAAAATGCCAGTCAAAAGATTTTTAGAGAAAGTTTAGAGGAGGAAAATAGATGGAGCAAAAACAGATGTGGTAATATATGATAAAAATATATGGATATATGAAAACATGTGGTCGAGGGGGAGGAATAAGCATTAGATAACAAAATATGAAAGAATACCATAGACAATTTATGTAAAAGAAAACCATTTCTTTATTGAAAATTCAAATAAAATTGAGTCATTCTAGTAAGGGTATGGTTCTAAAGCCAAGGCTCTCATCCTGACCCACTAATTTCCGGTCAAGAGAAAATATATGGTTCCAAACGAGGATTTGAAGCTGGTTCATTGAAAGCTGTCGTCCTAAACCCTACTTTTTCCCCTTAATATCAGCATATAGTTTTATAATATTTCATAATTAAAAAATCTACAGAAGAAAGGGTTATGTCTCTCATAACACATTTTGTGAAAATCAAGTTTTAAAGTTTGGAGCTCCTACTGTCTTCAATCTAAGGGTATTCTTCAAACACTTCACTCAAACTGATCATTCAAATTTCCGGTTGTTTCTTATTGCCATCTTATTCTACTGAGCGATATGAACATATTGATCTGTATGACTCCATTTCGGAAAAAATGTAACTCTCTCTTTTTCTGTGGACTCTTCATTATTCCAACATGATTTTTATATTTTAAAAATATAGTTTGTTATTTTCGATAACATCTCTTATTACATGTAACATATAGTTAATATATCTTGTTAACTATTAACCATTATTTTTATGGCCAAAATTACATTGGTTATTGAATTTCATTAAAAATGTGTATTTATATTATTATTACTATTAAGATTAACGACAAAACCAATTAAATATTTATTCCAACTGAAAACGGTTCGACTGTAAACTTAATTATTTGATTACAGCTTTCAAGGATTTTACACTTTCAAAAAAATTATATAAAATATTTCTAATATTTTGTAAAATAATTTAAGTACTATGAACTATTAATTTACCTAATAAAATATATTTAATACTATAATATTTATTTATTATGGTATAAAATATCAGTATAATATCTTATATTATTTATTTAAATATGATTGCACTATTATAAAATATTAGTTTAAAAAAAAAATGGTTAGTCATTTAATCATAATTAGTATGATACTATCAGTACTGTTTAGCGCCGTTCTTAACTTTGTTAGGTCGCACGCAATGTTTTACTGTGTTGCTAAGTAGTGGTCTATGCTTTGAAGGGGTTCTTTCTTAGGCACTTCTTATTAAATATTTATGTTATATTATTATATAAGAAGGCTCAATACTATCTTGTAATAAAGGCTGGATTACTTTACATTGATAAACATTTCATACAATTTTTACATTACATTTTAAATTTTTGGTTTACAAATACAGTATAGCTAAATTTACGACATTGGTTATGCAAAATATTTTACACAAATATTGATATGAATAACTTACAATTTTTTTTTTACCCTTAATTATGTTAAAAGATATAAATATTAATTAAAAGGAAATTTACATTTTTTATAAAGGATTTACTTGAGTATGAATCACTGTCGGTAAATAATGGAACGATGGAATGGAGCGACTGGAATGCTTGGAGTGAAGACGATTTCTTAGGTCCTACTTACGATCACTCCACTACATCGTTCCATTTTTTTACTTGCGAGCAAAATGCTCATAAAATAATTACTAAATAACAAATTATGCGATTCATGCTCGTGTATCCACATAAGCATGTATTTTATATTAACTACGATCTACAAATATTTTAATTCACAGATTAATATAACGCTTGAGAATAAATGGGATATTAATAGCGCCTATATAATAGGAAAAACATTAAACAAATTAATCTTTACTCAAAAAATAGTAGAATTTTTAAGCGTAAGATATATTATAAATCCACTAAGATCGTTTTTAGATTAATATTTATATTTTTAACGTAATTAATAGTAAAAAAAAATTGCGTTATTTATATCATTTGTTTCGTAACATACTTCTTACAATCGATATCATAAATTTTAACTATACTGTATCTACCTACCAACAGTTTTTAACATAATTATTATAGCACAGCTTAAAAACTGTGCAGTTCGTTGTTTCACTCCATCAGTTTTCTACACTCATGATCGGTTGAAGTGATTGGATTTTGGCATGGCGTGATGGAATTTATGGCCGATGGAATTCCAACTGTTCTCCATTACTCCAAAAATCCAAGATTTCACTCTCACGGTTGTTCCATGTTCCCTTTGGCGCGGGGCGGTTGGAATAGAATGATCGTAGAATTTTATTCGAATCCTGAATTAATCCTATTATTTTAGGAAAATCATTATTACTTCGTTCACTAACTAAAATTTGATTTTTTGACGTTGACTATATAAAGTAATGAAGACGAAAATAAATTCACATATTATAGAATAATTCACATATTTCAAATTCTTATAGCAGGACTCTATGTCTAGCATTTACAATATTTTGTTTACCATATTTATGTTATTGCAAAACGAAACCTACAGATTTAGAAGAATTGCTAATCTAATCTTAGAATAGCGTCTACTTACTTAATTATTTCGCACAATAAAAATGAAAATGTTAAGTTTTTTTACGAAATTGAGCCATGACACGCCATATTGGACTAGGTTAGGATTAAAAGGAACAGACAGATTCTGACCACATTCCACTTATATTCAACCACTTTTATTTTAGCACAATTTATTTTTCTTGTAATCTGTTGAGAATTACACCATAGATTTGCTTTGGAAAAAAAATATCAGAGGTTGCAACACAATCTCATAATGGAATTCCAGCTGCTCCCCATTATTCCAAAAAGTCCACACAGTGTTTCACACATGGGGGAGTTTCATGGTTTTCCATAATCCTCAGTAGCCCTATTGTCTGTTAAACAGTCGGTTAGCCAACCCAAAGATTTGAAAAATGGTATATACCGACGAGTAAGAATCTATTACTTCTAAAATAATATAAAAATAAGTATGAGGGGCCTTTGAATAATCATGGGCACGACTGTCTTAGTACAATTTTGTTACGCAGCTGTGTAATTTTTTATTGACAGTTGATTAGTTAACCGCAGTATAAAAGTTTGTCTATTTAAATATATATATATATAGAATTTATAGTTAGAACATGGCTATGTACAGAATGAGCTTGGCCTGACCCTTTTTGTTAATGACTTGATACTATCGAATTAATACTCGCTCCGATGAATGGAGATTAAAGAGAGATGGGATGTGGAAGCTGGCTGGACCGGATGACGTAAACGAAGCGGCAGGTGGTGTCAAGAGGACGGGGTCAAAAGCCTGCTGAGGGATGGGGGGGGGAGGATAAATTAATCTCTTTGTTAATCTCTCTCACTCTCGAGTATTCTTAAATCCGGCTGAATTCTGATTATCTCGATATTTCAAGCAAAGCATACTTTAAATAATTTCAGGAGCGAAAACAAAATCATTTTTATTGCATGATTTGCATTCTCAATGCAATAGCCATGCCCGACCCGCAATTTTTAAAATTCCATCGAAACCCCTCTAAGTATACTCATCCTCTCATTGGATCATTTTCCAACTTATCATTTCCCATCCTATGTAATCTCTCGCCGAAATTAAAATAGCAGTGGCCCTCAGAACTTTTCGTAAAATATGATAATATTACAGTCGTGGTAGTGAGCATCCACGTGTACGGCAGCTGCTTATTTGCCCTTGACCTGCCTCCACTAGCTTTCAATACACGTGACACGGCAGTAGTGGGACCTGGAATTCTACTTCGGCTTCCTTTAGTGAGGAATGAATATGTGATTGTTTTTTGTCTTCAAGTGGCAGGATGTGATATTTTAAACTAATTGAAGGGTTTGGCCGAAGAAGGTCTATGTTGCAGTTTTGGGAAATCTGGTTTTTGACTGAATAATGTTCTATTTAGCTTCCATTATACGTTCTTATAACGGTTATTATTCCTTATCACTCTTATGGTGCCACTGCCATAAGAGTTTGAAGGTATAATGATCTATGTATGTTATTTTTAATCACAAAAGATGTTAATCTAATTAGAGCTTAATTTTTATTGATCTGTGAATAAAAAGAAAATCTACATAGACTCTTATTCGATCTAATCCTTGAATTGTTGATTATCTCCTTTTTCATGATAGGTGAAATTTGCCTCTGGATGCACTTTTTCTCATATTCACCATGCCATTTTACTTCTCATCTTTCTAAAGTGGAGGAAATACCGCTATCAGGAAAGCAAAAAAATAAAATTCGAGATTGCTTTTATTTTTGGTATTTTATTCAAAATCACAATTTATATACCTATTTTGGGGCTCCCTGAGTCTAATATTTTTGTAAATAGTCTCCTGTCGCTGTCTAATTCCCCAATTCCTTTTAAAATTCGACTACTGTATTAATTGAGGTAGTTTCTCAAATTTCCGACATTTTTAAAATAAAAAAAAATTATGATTCGTGTTATACGTTCCTTTATCAAATCATTTCTCAGGACTGATCCCAAGTTGCAAAAAACTGTTTCTGAACTCAGCATTAAAAAACCTTTAAACCGATATACATTAAGTTACTATTCAAACTTTTGCTGATTTGTAATTGAATGTTAGTTGCTTTGTTTTTTCTTTGGGCCTACAATTTTCTAGGGTTAATCACGAAATATCAGTTTTTTTTTGTTCTTTTTATTCATTCTTTTCTGATTACTGATTGTTGGGATAATTTGTAATGAGAGAGATATCGAAATCTTAAAAAAAGTTATTTATTATTCATTAGATTGGTACAGGCAAGCAGCATGGGTAAGTTTGCAGACGTATAATTTTATTGATTTTTAATTTGTTACTAATAACAGTTTATGATCTATGTTTAATGCAGTGGATAAAATAACATTAAAAAAAACCTCAAGATGAGAAACAAATAAAATATATATTTATACATACACACACACAAACATGCATACATATCTCACACTCACATACAGAGACATGTCGAATAGAATAGAAGAACTTTATTCTGGGACTAGGTTTCTTAAGAATAACACAATTGCACGAATCAAACATAAACAATACCTGGCCATAAGATTATAAAATACAAATCAGTTGTTGTTTACAATATTTTCAGTAAAATAAATAAGCAAATAAAATAAATTCTTGTCTCGAAAAATATAATTAATGTGAAAAAAAAAAGAAAAGAAATATACATACGTATGCATAAACATATAAATAAATAAACACACACATATAAATAAATACATGTACATACAAGAACACATACAGATACTTATACGTATACACGCGCATACACTATTTCTGAGGTTTATACATTAGGTCTGAGGTTTATACATCAGGCGTATACACTAGGTCTGAGGCTTTTTAGTCATATTTGCCACCGCTATGGCCATAATGTTGGGGTCAGAGTCCTGAATTGTGAGTTCGTCCTGTATTTGAGGCTATAAAAAAAAATGTGACTCTATAAAATGCCTCCATTTGATAAAATCTGTTACCGTCGATAGTTGAAGGGCCGTATGGAGTATGTCCGTTTTTGTCTTCTGCAAGTTGATGTATCTCGCGATTCTTCTGAGCACGCTGTTCTGAAACTGCTGAAGTTGTGGCCGATATGTTTGCTAACATTGGCACTTCTATGGTATTAAAATGGTATTAAAACTTAATATTAACTTATAAATTATAAACTTGATATTAAGTAATGGTATTAAAACGCTTTTATAAATTAATAATTTGAGGCTTTATAACTGAGACCTTTATCCTCTAACAATTTTCAGAACGGGGTGTTACAGTATATGTATACAATCATCATCACTGTTTATTTAATTATTAAATTAACTATCTGATTAAAAAAAACATAGAATGAAATTTACTTGTTTTACTGCCAGAAATAACTTGTTAAAACGATTTGATACTATTCCTAAAGCTGAACTCATAATTTTTAACGAAATGAAAAACTAATAAGCCGTTTTGATTAATTTATATTTTGCTATTAATTTCTCACAACGATTAGTAGTCATGAAATGGAGTGCAATTTAGGATTTACGATTTGTTCGTTTGACTAAAATAATAAAAAAAATAGTATTATAAAAGGATATAAAATAAAGTTCATTTTATGTAAATATAAATTGTATTTTTACATCAACTTTTTATGTCTCCAGTAATATTTTGGTTACCTATTTGACAATGACATTTATTATTTTATTAATGAAAACGTTCAAAAACATAAACTTAAAATAGGTATCTTTCATAATAAGATTTGTATGTTACTTATTAAAAAGGTTGCATTCATTTTTACCTTTAAAATATTTGTTTGCTCAACTTTTGAGTTTTTCTTTGATTTTGTTGCTGAATTTCTTACATTCTAAAGTTCACTGCATAATTTTAAGTTTTTATTGAACATTCAATAACGGAAATCCAGGAATTACTCATTAGGTACGTAATGCGATTCAAGTATATTCTTATTACTGACGTTGCTTGATCGACTCTGATGTTATTATGATGAAATAAATAATCGGGATGCAGTCAATAAAGTATATTTTCTATTATACAAGCCGACGTTTCGGCTCAATCATGTGAGCCATCATCAGGGCTGAAATTTAATCAAAGATTCATTGGGATATACTGCATAATACATCTCTTGTACATTTGATTTAATTCCAGCCCTGATGATGGAGCAGAAACGTCGGCTTGTAGAATAAAAAATATACGTTGTTGACTGCAACCCGATTATTTATTTCATTATATTCTTACTAGGTTAATTTATTAGTCTAGATGCTTGCATTAACCGGTGACAATTAAACTCTTGAACTTCTCCCTTAAAAAGTCACAATTTTTGACTTATTATATATTCACGTTAACCGGAGATATTGTCAGCAAAAAGTATTGTTAATATAACTGCCAAAAATACTTACTAAAATTATAGTCTTCCAGTTAGAAATATTTATTATATAATAAAAGTATTTATCTTCCACGATTCTTCAAGATTTTATTTCTTGTTAATTTTGTTTTGTTTTTGTCTTCATGTATGAATTCACAGCTGTCAGCGTTGACAACCAGTATGATAAAGAGTAATACACAAGGCCACCTCTCCCTGTCTTGGTCTGGATACGTCACTGTCTGTTTCGGAGCTGTTTGGTTTATCGTGGTATATATGATGTAGAGCAGTGGAGCAAGTACTGATCCCTGAGGTATTCATGCTAAGACTGGGTCTAATGGTTGAAAATTTTGAGCCTTGGTAGACAGAGAAAAATCTTTCAGAAAGAAAGGATTGAAGAATAAGATAACAGGTAGGAGGAAGAATCCGTTTAAGTTTGAAGAGAAGCCCAGATGCCAGACTCTATCGAACGCTTTTTAATTAGAGACATGAGCTTCATTTTTCTTTTTTATTATTCATTTTATTTCATTATTACTGAATATTAGTATCTACCTATTATTCAATGCGTTGCTTTCTTTAAAACTTCAGTTTCAAAAAGAAATGAGCGATATTTGTGGGGATATGACCCAGTATAATGTGAGACAGCAGTTCAGAAATAAGGCCGATCTGAGAACGAGTGGTTCATCGAGAAAGAGCAATAAAGTTGCTTTACCTTCTCTGTAACGGGTTAGCTTTTTATTGCTCTGGGATCTTTATATGTGCCTCTTGCATTTACTGCAAAGCTTAGGAAGATTGTAACTGTCCCACTTTAATAATGGGGGTCTATAAACACTCATAAAGAAATGTTCATAATCCTAATGTTTTACATTTACCCAGGATATACAATAATATCTTAAGGATGGTTTTATCCCACACGAAGAAGTTGTATAGCAGTTGAATGATGGATCTTCAGTTTTTTTTTTGTTTTGTTTTTCATTTGAGCAAAATTAATTTTTGAGTATGTATTGCACTGCGAATTATAAAGAAAAGTGCTGTGATGTGCTACCAATTTAATTAGTGTTTTAATATGAGCAATTCAGAAGATGTTTTCAACAAACAAATTTTGAGAAGTGATGCAAAGGGTTATATTTGAAATTTTTATAAATGAGAGATATAAAATATTTTTTAACAAAAGTTTGATAAGAGTCTTTAACAAGTTCACAACGTTTCATTAGTCCTCACAACACCATATGGGGTCCGCCCGAACCCCCATTCCTATTTTTTTTGGTATGCCATACTCCTAAAAACAAAGATATATACTAGAAATTGTAATTTTCCTTTAACTATCTGTAATGAGTTCGGGTTGTTGATTTGACAAAATTCGTATAGCGTTTTGTTTTTTCCACAAAAATCACGATTGAGATTTGGTAAAAACTACTTGGTATTTTACGCCTGTAAAATGTTTGTTCGATTTCCTGCATCTATATTTTTATTTTCCTTACAATGTTTGCAGCAATTAATGGAAATAACATAATTAAACAAAATTAAATTGAAATCGTTCTATTTTAATTTTTTTTACATGGTCCAATACAACAAATGCGCTTTACCTAAAACTTGATAAGGCTTTCGGCTAATTTCTAAAAAAAATATTACATTCCCCTTAAGTTTAATGAGACTTTAAACATATTGGTTTGAGTTTTTTGTAATTGGATCTGATTGGAGCCAATCATGAAGTATCGTGTCTATTCATTTCGTTAGATCCCACTGCTAATGTTATAGTTTTTATTCTACCCAGAAATTTGTTGCTGCTTTGTATGTTTTTATTTCTCAGTTTTTGTATTATGCATTTCATTGCGTTTTAGTATTTTTTTTTTTTTTTATCTTCAATTTTTATTATTTCATTTTGGTATTTTTCTGATTTCTTACATTGTGATTTATGTATTTTTTAGGTCTCTGATTTCAGTGATCTCGTTTTTTTGTATATTTTATTTATTTTTTTGTTTCTAAATGATATTGCATCAATGCGATTAATTTGTGAATATGGATTGAGTTTGTATCAATTAAACCAAGCCAATTAACAAAAATCACCAAAAAAATAGTTGGGGTCCGTACTTGTCCCCTCCGATATTTATTCTTATTTTCTTCACCTGGTGTTGAAATGGTTAATAAATAGATTTACAATAAATAAGTATACCTATTGGATTTTTATTTTAAAAAATTTAATGCCTATTAGCTAATTATTTTAAATGTATATTGCGTTTATTAAGATGAAATTAAACGAAACTGTCACATAATAATACATCCCTTTTAATTTGAATATCTAGACCGATCTAACATTGGTGAAATTTGATTGTTGAAAAAGTTTCGGTGGAGGATAGAGGTGAGGAAGGGATTCATCATGTTGAAGGACTTGGCCTTCTAAATATTCTTTAGTGATAAATCGGTGTTTCCTGTTTTCAGCACTATATAAGGAAATACTGTTTCTTGATCAGAAACAAGAGTGAAGGATCAGTTACCCACCTTGTAGAGGTCGACTGTACCACTGACCCGGAAATCGATCTACGTGTGATATAAGGAAAATACATATTGCGCCACGACTCGAACCTGGGTTCTATAGATAGTATGGCAGTGGTTTAGCTATTAATAAGTTGTATCAAAATTAATTTTCTTTCTAATACTACAATAATCGATATCAATCCATTATTTTGTCTTTCTCATTGAAATTTCAAGTAATAGTTCGATAACATAGACACGATACTTACTTGTGTCAGCCGAAAAAGTTTAATTAGCCTTGAACTTGAGCCGATCGGAGAAGACCACACCCAGAGGACCGGAGGTAGTTAAGGGAAGGGCGGGCTGATAGGGAGCCAGGGTGACTGCCCGAATTACCTCCACCCGAGATAGCTTCGTATTCTCTTCCAGCTCTTTCTTATATCCAGTCCGTCCAATGCTGCCCCTATGGTCGAGTGGAGTGGAGAAATTCTAAGCAATATGCTGCTAAAAATTCAAAGATGAAAAGTGATTACATCTTTCGTTAAGGTGTTGGGGATAGGTATGGGATGCAATTATTCTTGGAATACATTGATACAAATTAGTACTTTTTCTGCTCCCGACTTTAATGTGTGCCTAATGCAACAATAGCCTTTTATCCATGGTTCATCATAATGTTAGTCAAATTTATATCAAGTGTTAAGTCGGTTCCGTTAATTAATTAGGTACTAAATATTAATAACTTAATTTCTGCTCAACATCCATAATAAAAGAGCTATGGCCTGGTTGCTTGTCCTCTTGTGAGATGTCACCAATGATGAAAATATATGTAGTCCACACTCCTAGCAATGTTTCGGAAACATTTTTTATTTATTTTTTTATTTGTTCCTATTAGCAGACGAAATTAATATGGATATATCTAGACAATAGAAGTATAGAGAAAAAAACACCTTGAGAATGGGGGAGTACCCCGAAACGTTGGTGGAACTATGTAAAATATACCATTAAATGAATATTGAAATATATGGAAGAAATTATCTCACTAATGCATTACTAAAAAATAAAACTGTAATAGTCAATTAACGTATTGTTAGAAGAGTTTTGAATTTCGTTTGAGTGTGGAAGGCATCCGACTACTACACCAAGTTTCAATATTCATAGACGTCAACTTCTCTTACAATTTACCAATGGGTTTAAATCAATTTAAAAGTACACTCCATCCCTTAGGATAGATGTTTATTTTCGACGGGGAATTTAAAAAAAAAAAATTTGTTTTCATGTTTATATTTTACACATATTTACAATCAAAACACATGTATGGGACATAGGAATTCATTTAACAAAAAATTAATAACTAGTATAACATTTTTAAGAATATAATAAAATCAAACTCGTATACGTTTAATTTTAATTTAAGCCTTAATGGAGGGTTATTACCATTTTCATTCACAATCAAGCAACAGAATGGGTATCGTCTTTCGTATTTGTGTGTAGAATACTTTAGCGGCTTTATCATGTTCTCCTTGGTTCCTTTCTCTTCCATTCCCTTAGGACCAAAAATCCTTCATATGTTCTCTATCGATTTATCTTGCCACTCCTTGAATACCATAGTCCAATCTGCCAATCACTTTACTGTCTCACGTAGATGACAGATTTACCTTTCAGAAATATTTTCTTTTGTTTCCTTGGCTATTTTTTCTTTAAAACACGTCTTCCTTCAATTATTGATATTTCCTTTAATTTAATAACAGGTGTTTCTTATGGTATAGTATTTATTCATGCGTGTTTATTAATTATTTGTTCATATTTTGTCGCGCGCTCTATCCTAGCGTAGACATCTAACGCTGTAAATTTTTGCCGGTCCCTGCGATAATTTGGAGTTAAGTACCTACTTGCCTATTTGCCTATTGCCTATACGTACTCCTAAGTAACTACTACTCCCCATCAGGAGATACCTATGGGTATCTTAAAAAAGACACTGAAAGATTGAATGATTCAATTATAATAATTTAAGGTAAATAAACCAGGTAGAACGAATTCAGTCTATTATATATTTTTATAAAAGTAAAATTTAATGGTAAATATATACACTAAATCTAATATATATATATATATATATATATATATATATATATATATATTATATATATATATATATATATATATATATATATATATATATATATATATATATATATATAATATATATTAAATATTATATCTTTAAATATAATATATAAACTAAATGTAATATATATATATATATATATATATATATATATATATATATATATATAATATATATATATATATATATATTACATTTAGTTTATATATTTACCATTAAATTTTACTTTTATAATAATATATAATAGAATGAATCCGTTCTAGCTGGTTTATTTACATTAAATTATTATAATTGAATCATACAGCGTTAGGAGATGTCAGACCAAATTGGTGATGAGAGAACAAAAAAAGATAAAAGATATTGGTAGATGAAAAATTGACCTGCTGGTGCCGATATCGATTGATCGAAATTTTAAATTTCGTCAAAAGTGGGCGATACCGTTGCGTATTCATAAATGTCTTGTTATTGACTGGAATAAACAATAGTATATGCCTTTACTTTCTCCTATTTTAATATTCTCTCTTTTGCAACGTGTTTTATTGGTCTATTACTAAACGAATACGTGCTACACGTTAACTTTAACAATAAATGGTATTTATTTAAACGTAAATATTCAACTATTTAACCAATATTACATACTGTAATATTAATAGATTGAATTCAAGCCGCAATAGAGCCAAAAATAAAAATGTATTCTCTTTTGCAAAATGATATATTAATCTGCTTCAACGTATCTCACGTGGGGTGAATTCTACAACTAGATAACTATAGTTCAGCGTTTAAGTAAGTAAACGCTTTAACTTTCGTTTCAGGTTCAACGAAACTAGTGGAGCGCTGAACAGTTAAACAACCCTAAAACCGTGTTTGACTGCCAGAACAGACTATTATTTACAAATAGAGGTATTATTGGCAGTTGCTAAAAAATCTATTTTGGATGGGAGAGACCAAATACTTGGATTTTGATTTTAAGGCTTTGCTGTGCCCGTCTTAGTTGTAACAGAATAAGTTTCCTCCCCCGCTGTACCGTTGGGCCAGGACAGAAATAAATAATAGAAGCGAATGCCGAGGGAGTTGAATTTAGTAGTGCTGTTATCCTAGCGAGAAATCTGCACTCCCTGCCAACCCATACTCTCCTATCACCACCATTTCGATACCTATCATGTTTCCATTTCTATTTATTTTGTAAATGAAGTGTGAGAATTCGTTGTGAATGTTATTAATTCTAATTGAAATTCTTCATTATCCAGTTACGAAATTTATTAAAATGATTTAAAGTTGTACATTATCCTTTGACCCAGCTTCATAGATTTGCATGACTTAGAAAATCCTTTAAAATGTATAATGAAGAATATTTAAAAAAGAAAAACCTTAATCTGCAATAAATATGTTGCAAAAAATGAAGTCATGAAAGGAAATATGCCCTAATATGCATTTTTATTTACTGCTTTACGATAAGAAACCATAAAAGCCAAATGAGAAAAAATAAAGTAGTTTTCTCTTTAAATTATAATTAATAATGAGCCATTAAGGTTGGAGAGAAAAATGATAACACTTTTTTTTTTTTTTGTGCATTTGAAACATGGATTCTTAATTTTTTTAAAAATTGTATTTATTAACAAAAATTTCCACTTATAGAAAACAAAAAAAAGTGAGTCAAATATTTTCTTATGAAAACCTATGAGGAAAAACAAAAACAAAGTGAAAACAACCTTTTTGAGAAAGAATTGAAATAGAATCAGACGTAAGTATATAAACATTTTAGAAAGTAAATAAGAAAAAAAATCATGCCTATTTTTAGAAATTCCTTTTTTAAAATTGGTTCTTTAATACACGTAGTTCTATATTAAATTAAGTATAGTTTAACCGACCTAAGTTGTTATAATGGGACAATATAAAAAACTACAAATTATTACACCATGTTTTATTATTCCTAAATAGTTAGGTATACAGCAAAAAAAAAATATATATATATATGTATATATATAATTTTTTTTAAATTTCAAATGCTCTGGTTTAATGTTTCCAAAGTACTTTATATTTTTCCCCTATCCTCATAAATGTCCTGGATATGGGCATATGAAACCTTTAATCGGCCGCCATTTTGAAACGAAATGGCGGATGGTAATGAGTTCCGAGGATCGTCCTGGAGGGATCTGTGACTGGTACCAAATCTCAAAAAAAATTGCGCCAGTAATCACTAGACGGACTTAAACGGCCGGATTTTTTTTTTCTTCCATTTTAGAATTCTACGTATCTTGAAGCGTAAAACCATAAAATTTGAGTGGGGGACTAAATTTATTTTTTCTTCGCAGATTACAATGACCTTGCGTAGTTTAAGAATCTTTACCCATGCCCCAAATTTGGTTTGAATTATGCAAAGGGTTCCTGATTTATGAGGGATTATTTAAATCTTTAAAAACATTTGAAGGAGAGAGAGACACCCTTGGAAAAATTTGTAGGCCAACAATTTTTCGAAGTGCTAAAATCAAATCTGACACCAGTACTGCATAAAAAAAAATCTGTTAATATACTTCACTCCGTAAAGAATACAGTTATTACATACACGTCGATACACCCTTCAGGTCGCTCTAAAATTCAATTATTTCGTTTTTAAGAATTGGATCAGTAAAATTTATTATGGTGGCTTTTAAAAGTTTTGGGCACACTCGGAACTAAAAAAAAAAGTTTTTTGTTTTCGATGATTTTTTCAACATTAAGGTTTATTTATGTGCTGAATCCAAATCTGCAATAATTTTTGGTGTGAAAAAATCTATGAGGCTAGTTTACTTAATCATTTTTAAATGTATTTGATGAAAAATCAATTATTTTTTAATGTTTATATTTTTCCTTTAATATATTCTAAAAAACAAATGTTTTGCTGAAAAAATTATGTCGATATCATTCTCCAAACATGAGATATAAAATAAAGTATTTTTAGCATGTTTTATATTTTTTCTCAGCCCTCATCATTCCCATTGGATGAAAGGGAAGGATAAGGGCCAACTTTTTTAAATCTAGAATCACCCAAAAAATTTTGATCAAAATCGGCGACGGACACGCAGCTCACTCCCCTTGTCAGACAATTTTTATGGCTTAACATTCTGTTACTATTAATTATATTATTTCATTAAAAAAAAAATCTAAACATTGTTTAAAAAAAAAATTCTTTATTTTTTTTATTAACTAATAATGAATAGAGGAGAATTTTCACAATTAATTGATCAATTAAAATAAACCCGTCCAGGTTCTAATAAGTACCATTGTTTTGGTTTTCTTTTTCCTTTTCTAGGCTCTGAATGACGTGAGCTATGAAGTGGAACCTTAAAGACGTCTTGTGGATCTTGTGTATTTTCTTGAGTTTTGTGTTTTTTCTATATATCTATTTGTTATTAGAAAAGTCTATAATATGAAATTCATTTTTTAATTTTTCAACGTTTCGATCCATATTGCAGATCTACCTCAGGGCGAAAAAAATAAAAGGATCAAACATTTCTCATGACAGACAGCCTAACTTCGTTTCTTTTCCACCCTGACCAAAGACTGTAGTGCTGTACGAAATGTTAGCTAATAAAAAATACACAATAATCGTTCTTTAAATTAATCTCCATCCTGTCGCCTTTTATTTTCATTTAGATTGAAATCTAAGATCAATTCTTATCCATAGACATCGGTACGTCAGCGGTAAACTGTCCAAGTAATAAGTCAAACTGTAAATAAGTCCAATTTTTCTTAATTTAATTTTACTATCGTATTTGCATTACTCTGGCCTGTTATATTATTTTTCGGGTATAAGGGTAAAGAAGCTAAAAAGATAGTGAAATATGCAGCAGTTCAAATATAAAGTTTCCCCAATATCCAAAACGAGCAATACAGTGCTATCTGAAAATTCCTTTGGCGTACAGAATTGAAGAATTATTGTAATTAATTTTTATTTTTAATTATACAAAGAATTAGAGATGTTTTAGGGGGTGCTTTTAAAAGCCAGTAAAAAGTGAGATAGTAACTAGTATATTCGAAGGGCTTGAGTGAAACTTATTGGAGTAGAATCGATCGGCTTTACCTTGCCAAAATGGTGAGAGGTTAAATCCATTGTCTTATTTAATCCGTTATCATTAATCAGTCTTCCTTTCTACGAAACTTCCAGGAACTTGAAGTGCCAGTAAATCTGATATGGATTTTATTTAACGCATCCATCAACTCTGCCCAATTATGTGCCTTCCGAAAATCTCAAGACAACCACGATATTAATGACAGTATTTTTAGCTGTTCCAGTGAATAATATTTAAAGTCTCTCGGATTGCTTATTTTATCATGGATACGAAATCGAAATAATTTCTATTTTGTTGATACAATACTTAATTTTAATTATAAATAACTGAGTATTCAAAGCAGAAACTAGTTAATAACTGAGTTTAAGTAGATTTTTTGTGTATTAGAATCTATGTATTTAACTTGCCCGTGTTGTTGACAGCGTCCGTGGGCTAAAAAGAAAACACGTTTCTCAGCCTTTTTCATTCGTTGCTAACTGCTTTCCACGTTTTTCCGAACCTCGGTGAAAAACAGATATTTTTTTTTCCCACAATAGAGGCACGGTAGAAGTTCTACCCTACTGCTGCGTTTTCATAACTGTTCAATGCCATTTAACGGGCCGCATAGAAAGTTTCTTATTACAGGCATATATTTTCTGTTCCAGAAGTATTTTAATATTATATCTTTATTTGAATAACTTGTCTTGATAAGTCGTGTATAGATCCAACTCTCAATCATAAGGGTCCTGATAAGATAATAGTGAAAAAGTAAAAACGCTGCAAATTATTACACTATGGTTTAATATTTCCATATAGATGAATGTTGCGAATTTTTTTTTTTTTTTTTTTATATATATAGGCTTTGGCATAGGTAATGATTCCAAAACACATCATATTTTTTCTCCATCTTCATAAATGACCGAAATATGGGTGTATAAAACTTCTAATCCGTCGAAATTTTGATGACGGATGGTAATCGAGTTCCGAGGATCAACCTGGAATGGCCTGTGACTTCTATACTAAATCTAAAAAAAATCACTCCTTTAGTCGGAGAAAAGCCACGAGCGGCAGATGGACCATTCTTTTTTGTTTCTTGGGGGGAGGAGGATTTTTGAAGTGTAAAAAGTATCTTGAAACATTATTGAAAATAATAAGCCGAAACGTATTTTCAAAAACTTTTATTTTAATCCTAAACTCTTGTAAAATGTGTTAATACTATAAATGGGCGAAACTGTTCATTTTAACTAACAGTTTAAATAATAAATACTTTTATATATTATATGGTTGCTATTTTTTACATTATAAATCTATACTTTATTCAAAAAATACGTATACAATATTCCGTACTGTTGCATATCAAGCATTTTAAGATAAGAAGAAAACCGTACAAAGTTAAAATGTAAAAGGGTCAATTTTAATAGTTTCCGTTTAGTTTTTAATTAGTTTTAGTTAGTTTTTAATAGCCCTGTAAGCGTCTTGACTAAAAACAATTCGATTCCGTGAAGCATTGATGATTTTGTCCACAGGGTACCTGTGAATCGACCTGGGTGCCCTGCACAGCTATATTCGACCATCAAATCATTTTTCAACGATATTTGGTAGTGAAAGTTTCTGAAAAACTTTCTTTATCCGTACATCTAACATGTGGGGTTCCACAAGGTGCGGTACTATCTCCACTATTGTTTTCCATTTATACTGGTAAAATTGTTGAAGTCGTGTACAATATTGCCGCCATAAGTAGCAGCTTAAACGCCTATTGGCAGTTAAACAATCGGAAAATGCTTGCCAAAAATAGCGGAAGAATTGAAACATTTCAATATAAATGTAAATCCAGTTAAAATGAAGAGCATAGTATTTTTGTTTTAAAATGGGAAGAAGAAATTATTGTACCATGAAAGTTTAAAATGAATAACACCCAACACAAATTGTCTAAAATATAGTTTATTTCGGAATTACGTTTGACTGGTATTTAAGGTGTTCGACACACATTCGTAAATGCATAAATGTACCTGAGTACGGCACGTTCATAAAAAAGCTATATATGTATTCGAATACATAAATATATTTTGATTTACGTTATTGATTTAATTTTTTTTTTTTTATTCCTCAGGTTTTTTCTTTTAAATTATTCATTGGATTATTTCTCCTTTCTTTTGCAGGTGAGTTTCTAGCATGATTCCTTTTCACAAATAAGCTATCAAGAAAACTATCGATAATTATTCAGTAAGTTTATTTATTTTTATTATCTAGATCTTTTGTCTTCAAAAAGAGTTTCACATATCCTCCTCAAGCAGTATAAAAATTTATTGAATTGCAATATATAAATATATATATATATCTATGTGTGTGTGTGTATATGTATATCAACCATAATTTAAAGCGGTTTGATAAGATAGATGGTTTGTACAGTGAGAAAAATTGAAAAGCTACTAAGATAAACAAGTAGCATAACTTGCAGCAATTTTGATGCTAATAATATACACAATCACGCAGTCCAGCCGTAGGTGTATTTCATTGCATTAGTGTTTTCAATTTTGAATAGTTTACCGAGTTGAATTTTTAATACGAGACAAAATTCGCGTTGCACGCAAAACAATTAGATATAAAATAAAAATAATTAGTTCCATATAGACGAAATAATAACTACAGAAATTAAGTCTTGAATCAAAAATATTAATTTGTTTGATATGACGAGGAAATTCAAAAGCAAAAACAGAAAAAAACGGACGATCCAATAAGGCGCTTAGAGCCTTTTGGTCTCCAAGGTACCACCCTTCCCCTCCAAACTATATTACTGGCTCATTAACCCTCTGAACACCTCGGTTGCCCCGCTCCAATAGTAGGCTGCGACTCAAGTAATACCAAACACACTAGTATCACAGTATTGCCACCCAACAACTTTTTTTAAACGATTCGAAAGATATTGTCCCTGTATGGGATGTGGAGCCACAGATTTTTTTCTTTATGGGCTTCGAAATAGATCAAACTTGGTAGACGAGATTGATAAATAGTCTGTATCTTATGTTTTTTTCATTACTTCAAGAAGCTCTTTTCTTGATCGAAAGGCTATGCAAAACAGTAGTGGCCGGTTTTAGTCTTGTTTGAAGTCTAGATTCTTTTGAATTCTTGAATAAACTGATTTTCTTTGAAATTTTTGTTTGCTGATCATTTTTCTTTGAATCTGTGCCAAATCATTTTTTTCTTCCCCCGTTCAGGTTAGGGTTGTTAAAGAACCCAATGTACAAGGTTCCATGACCATCCCTATTCCTTTGAATCCTTCCAATAAATCTTGTCCTTCCAATAGATTTTCCCATCTAGCAGGCATTGCTCGCTAGCAGGAACGGTTGTGGGTACAGCCTAGTGCCGCCTCTTCTATTTATAGGCGGCCGTTGACGTCAGATGCCCATTTTTGGCCCTGCGAGGGGCCATCTTCAGCCACCCCCACCGCTCCCGCGCCCATAAATTTGGCCAATCAACCGCCGATTCCGCTCATATCGTTGAGATTTTATCCTCCCGAAAAAAAAAAGATCTTGGCTCCGCTTAGAGAGTTTAGTTTTAGCCTCAATTAATAAGTCAACGGTGTGACGTTAGTGTTGTAATCATTTGACCCACAGGATTCAATGGCACGATGTATGAAAAAAGAGTATTTGAGCATTGCCTCTTTCAACAGTTTATAAAGCATTATAGAGCCTCCGTTTTTAATGGCCAGAATATAAGAAATATACACCTCAAAAATATCTTTTCTTTTTCCTCTAAAAATAATAAAGAGATATATGAGTGGCCAACCATGCCGCCAACAATTTCGGTAGGACGTGTAATACTGCGAAGAATGAGAAAGACTGTCCTTAAATCAGTAAAATTTTGTCTTATTATTTTCAATAATGAATCTTTGTAGTCATCCAAGAAAACCCTTCCCTCCCTTAAAATTTGAAGTTCTAAATTCACAAGCTCAACTGATAAATCATGACAATATGGAGAAAAAATATGGTATCGAAGAGAGCATTTTAGTAAGATTGAATAAAGGAAGAGATTAATAAACATATGTATAAATAGAAGTAAACAACTTGTTTTAACATATTTTTAAACAAAATCTAAGGATTAAAGAACAAATAAGTAGACTTAATTTTAATTTTTAACAAAACTTTACTTTATGGTTTTATATTTGGTTTGTTAGTACCTACTTTATTCTTAATCATATCGTATTTATAAAAAAGTAGTTAAACGACAGTTTTTTAATAATTTTTTTAAAACTGAATAAAATTGAACTACTCTCAATTCGCTGGCTATACTTTTAAGCAAGTTATTATAGCATTTGAGTTTTATTTAGAGAAAAAAAAATGACGCTCAAAATATTCGGTAGGACGTGTAATACTGCGAAGAATGAGAAAGACTGTCCTTAAATCAGTAAAATTTTGTCTTATTATTTTCAATAATGAATCTTTGTAGTCATCCAAGAAAACCCTTCCCTCCCTTAAAATTTGAAGTTCTAAATTCACAAGCTCAACTGATAAATCATGACAATATGGAGAAAAAATATGGTATCGAAGAGAGCATTTTAGTAAGATTGAATAAAGGAAGAGATTAATAAACATATGTATAAATAGAAGTAAACAACTTGTTTTAACATATTTTTAAACAAAATCTAAGGATTAAAGAACAAATAAGTAGACTTAATTTTAATTTTTAACAAAACTTTACTTTATGGTTTTATATTTGGTTTGTTAGTACCTACTTTATTCTTAATCATATCGTATTTATAAAAAAGTAGTTAAACGACAGTTTTTTAATAATTTTTTTAAAACTGAATAAAATTGAACTACTCTCAATTCGCTGGCTATACTTTTAAGCAAGTTATTATAGCATTTGAGTTTTATTTAGAGAAAAAAAAATGACGCTCAAAATAAGAGTTATTTTCGATTTTAATTTTTTCACTCAACAATATTTATTATGAAATGATTTTCACACTACATTTTGTCTAATAAATCAGTTATTTCTTGACAAAAAAAAAAAAAAAATTATATTATAAAATTGAATATTTAGTCATAATTTACTATTTTCACTAAAAAAATAATTCTCAAATTCAATCATTTCTCTCAATCGACCCTACGTACCAAGTTCCAACCACATATTTTTTATATCATCTATTACTTTAAACTGATATTAATTAATAATATTGATTTCAATTAAATGTTTTTATTTTAGAGAATGTTCCATTTTAAAATTAAAGCCAAATCGTGCCAAATTAAGTATTCAACACCCTCAAAATATTTCAAGTTCAAATCTCGGAAATAAATTAAATAAATTTTTTTCCGAAGAAGCCCGTATGTGGTATTTTTTCATAAAACAAGTCTTTAAATTAAGATAACAATGTACTCGAGAAATCCATGAATAGATAATGCCGATTTTACATTTATTTATTTATTTTTAAGAAAATTAAAGCAGTGTGTGTGTGTGTTCATATAAATGCCTGTCTATTATTTTATAAAAAAATATCCACTGGACTATTATTACCTTATTTAATCAAATGCAATAATTAGTAATATTAATTATTACATAAATTATAACTATATCAAGGCAAGGTTATGAAGTTTCTTGGGTTGTACAGTAACACTAGAGACATAAAATGTCGCCAGAAATAGCTTGTCCCCGTTTTAAGATTTATGAACCCCAACCCTAGCCTAGCCATAGCTGTAGAAACCCATTCAATAAGTAGATGAACTATTTATTATTTATTTTCTCGTAAAGGTGCCATCAACCATATCCCATTTTTAAAATGATTGTAAAAATAAATTATTTATAAAATAGCACCGGTGGATAATAAAAGTTTATTGTTAGTAAGGTGATAAGTAAGGAAACTGTTTATTTTGAAAAACAACTAAACCGTATCAGTTAAAATGATATTTTATGCTATATGGCAAACAGTTTATTTTTCTCAAGTTAGTAATTTATTTATTTTTTACTTCAGAAAGATAGGATTTTTTTTGTTAGGACTAATTTGTATTTTTTTTTAAAAGACTATATGCTTTTATTTAACTAGCAGCGTTATTGGTAAAGTATCTTTGATTAAGATAGAAAGTAATACATTTTATTATAAATTTCAATTAACAGTTAAATCAGTTACCTTTACTTGCTTGAGATTTATATATATATACACGAGGCATTCTATATACAATACAATATAACCTGTGTCCGTTCTAACAAAAACACATTTTTTTGAGTTGTGCTCCTTTCACTCTGGATGTGGGATACAATGAATATTATTATTTTTGTTTCTTAATGTAATGTTTATATGTAATTAGGTGATCTTTCCTTCCTCTTTCTTGTATTTGACCTATATTTGAAAAAAAAAAAATCTTTTTTAATGAATTCGCAAATATATTTTAAATATTTTATATATTTTAAATACATTTTCAATATTTTGTTATCAAAGAGAGATAGGTCTATCCTTCATCAGAATTAATCCGTTGTTTTTTTATTTATATATATATATATATATATATATATATATATATATATATATATATATATATATATATATATATATATATATATTTTGAAGGATAAATTGAATATCGGATTAAACATTATATTATTTAATTTTATTCGTCAAAAATAGTTTAAAATTAAGATATTCCTAAATAGTAGCCAGCCTATTTCCCGAAGTCAATAATTGTAGAAAGACGAAATAACAGTTGACATTGAAGATAATGTTTTCAACCCTTATAGGTTTGCATTCAAGATTAATTTCTAAACAAATTCACGTCGAAGGATACTTATGTAAGTTATTATTGTGAAATAATCAAGAGGGTATTATTTTATAATTCGATTTCTTCTTATTTTTTCTTTCTTTTTTTTTCGTCTCATAAACGAGACTTATTATGTGGACGATTTTTTATATTTAATCTGGAATTCATTTCTTACTTTTGGTTTATTATTTTCAATAGTAACTGTCGTCCGCGGCTTTTCTCCGAGACCACTGGACCGATTTTCTTGAGATTCTTTGCCAATGTCACATCCCAGGTTGATCCTCGGAACTCCACATTACCATCCGTCTGTTTGTTTCAAAATGGCGGCCGATTAGAGATCTCATAAGCCCATAACTCGGCCATTTTTGAAGATAGAGGAGAAATGTAAGGTGTTTTGGAATCAGCATAACAAGGCATTAAAATAAAACAACAAAAAAAACGAAAAAAAATCATCTATATCTATTAATGCTTTGGTTTATTATTTTCAATAAGAAATCTTTGTAATTGGCCAAGGAAAAAATTGTTGTAACACCCTCTCAAAATTTGAGGTTTCACGTTTCAAGATACGTAGAATCCAAATACCGAATAATTAAAATATCCGTCCGCAAAACTTTTTTGAAACAATCCCAGTTCGGCACTTTCACGGCGATCATCTTTCTTTTCATTTCTTTAACTTCGACAGAAGAGATATTTTTTAGATATTATTATTTGGAAATAATAATCCACTGTGTAATAATTTGCAGCTTTTTTTTCCTAAAGTCTTTGCATACTCTCTATTATGTATATTGCATAAAAAAAGCAAATTAGTAAGCATATTGTATCAATGTATTAATTTAACGTTTAGTTACTAACAATTTAGTTAGTTACGCTTTATACTTTATTTAATCTTTATTTTATGCCAGGCAAAAGAAATTGTAATAGTTCATTTTTCTTATTCTTTGTCCCATTATATACTATTTGTCCCAGAATAAAGTTTACGTTTCTATCTTCCTTTCTATTTTTTGGCGCCTAAATCAGCATAACTGTCTATCTTAAGGGTTTCCAGCTGGCAATATGTGGTATTGTATTGGTATTTTTATTTATTTTGTCTATCCATCTTGTTTTTGATCTGCCAGCTTGTCTCTTAAGTACATTATATTATTCGCATTTCAGGGAGAACGCCCTGGCGCATTGTTTCGAGTATTAATCATCAGTCATTTTTACCCTTTACATCGTGAGTGACTGATTGACTATTGTTCAAATTGATTTCTCTTTTGTTATTATCCCCTTAAAGATCGAACCCTGATCCCGGACTGCTGTGGTAGTCAAAATTTATACAATCTAAAATTCTTTTTAAGGAACAATCAACAAAATTATACTTTTTACTGGTTATCAACTTTTTAAAGTTCTTTCTACTTCCTATAGCTAATGTTTAGTATGTTACCAAAAGTCGTTACTCAGCTTAGCGCATGCGTGAAAGTGGAGTAGGCTGCTTCATGAGGCGCCTTCTATAATAAGACGCCACACCCAGAACGCGGCACGGAGCAGCTTGTTAGGTGTGCTCCATTAAGTACAAGCACAAACCTAAGTATGATGTTGGATACAGAAAAAGATCACATCTGACCAGGTGACTGTTGACAAGGCTACGATCTCGTAAAAATAGAACTCTTCGCTGATGCCAAACCTGGCGGGATCTAATTTCATGAATGAATTCTTCATAACCCTTCCATGACAGAGTACGAAAGACTTATCGTAACTGTACGCTCAGTTGGTTGGATGCTGTATGAGTATGTCTATATATATATATATATATATATATATATATATATATATATATATATATATATATATATATATATATATATATATATATAGACCTCATTAAGGCATTATTATATATATATATATATATATATATATATATATATATATATATATATGTGTGTGTGTGTTTATATACTCAAACGCGTTCATTCGTTCATTTCGTTTAATTATTTGTTGGTAATAATGAGAAGAAGAAATATTCTAGTAACGAAATTTGAATAATTTCTTCCATAAATATGTCAATATTCCTTTATTGATAGCTTTTACATAGTTCCACCAACGTTTCGGGGTACTGCCTCATTTTCAAGATTTTTTTTTTTATACAAATATCATAAAATAATTCGACCATCAATATTATTTATATAACAATATTTCACATAAGTCATTTCATAATATAAATACCCCTATACATCTATTGTTGACATAAATCCATATTTATTTCGTCTGTTGATAGAAAAAAATTAATAAAACAGCTCTATATGCTTTAAAAAAATTACTATGAGCGTGTACTACACATATTTTTATCGTTGTCGCATTGCTCTGGTAGTGGTATACGGAATAATGCAAGAAATCTAAAAATTACTAAAGACATAAAAAATACTGTCAATTATTAAACCGACACAAAAAATTTAAATTGTCACTATGATGATATTATTAATAAACTGAACCTGAAATAACAACCTTTAGAATAATGAGGATCCATATTTAATAGACAAGAAAATAGTTCAAGAAGGTAATTAAATAAATTATTAAAAATAAAATCTAATAAAACATATATACACGATAAACAAGTAATGTAGGGCACCAGCACAGAGGTAGTTGCACGAGGGTTAAATAAATAATAATAAGGACGGATTAGTAGAAAAGCTAATACCTGAGCAGTGTGACAGTGATGAAAATGTATTTAGTGCACACCCATAGCAATATTTTTAAAGCATATAAACTCAGTTTTCTCATTTTTTTTTCTATTAACAGACGAAATTAATATGGATATATCTAGAAAATAGGAGTATAGAAGTATTTATAGTGTGAAATGGCTTATATTCAATATTGTTATATAAATAATTCTGACTCTTGTATTTGTTGTATGATACTTGTAGGAAAAAAAAACACCTTGAGAATGGGGGAGTACTCCGAAACTATCTTAACTATACCAATAAAGGAGTATTAAGATATACAGAAGAAATTATTCCACCATTGCATTGCAACAATATTTCTTTATTTTTATTCTGTCCGTTAGATATTCTGTATGATTTTTATTTTATTATCATGGCGCTTTCTTTATCCAGAGATATTAGTTGCAACCTTAAAAAAATAAAAATAAACTAAATCTAAAAAAAAAAAAAATCCTACTTAAAACATGAAATTAAAATCGAACCACCAACATGCATAAATAGAACACTGCAGCAAAACTGATCACAGTTGAAAAATTGAAGCTCATTTCAGTAGGAACATACTGAGGAGCAACCAATAGAATAACCTCTACTGATATGAGGTATCTCCGAAGTGTAGCGGGAAAAACAAGACGAGACTGCATACGAAACGACAGAATTAGAGAAGAGTTAGACGTCGAGCCACTGGGACAAATACTCGGAAAAAGACAGTTTAAGTGGTATGTTCATTTCTGCAGAATATGGAGAACCCAGAAGCTTCAATGAAGCCCGACCAACAGGTAAAAAGGCTAGACCTCGACTGTCTTACGAAGATCACATATCCAGGCCAGGACGATCGCGAGGTCGATAGGAGAGATGAAGGAACTCGCGAGATACCGAGATACCTGGTTGCGATGGCTGGATATACCTCCACGCTGAGAGGCAGGAGGAGGAAGGAAAAGAAGAAGAAGTGTTCTTTTCCCAATTTCTATTGAACCAGTCTATTTTATTTACGTATTAATAAGAAATTTAGGTAAAAATATTAAAACGTGTACTTTCAACATTTGAAGGAAAATACAATATAATAACTGTTTTGTAACTAAATAATTCTGTTTAAATATTTGGAATTATTTTTTATTTAATTTGTTAATTAACTGAATGATAATGAAGAATGACTTGTATATGACTTGAACATGCGCCTAATAATTTAAAAACACGGATTCACTCGTTTAAGAGATAATGGTGACATATATACTCAGACAGACCAAAGGCCAAAAATGCGGATTTTGGACTTAGGAGGCTCGGTAATGCATAAACGGCACATCGAAAATTTTACCCGATTACAATATCTTCCTTGCCTTGATGACAAGTAAAATAAAACATTCAATGGGTTGTATCTTTTCTAATAATGATCCTATTTTGATAATTTTGTTGTTGTTTTTAATGGAACTTAATTGCCTTTCAAATGATTATTGGACAACTTACTTAATAACATTTAATTTTTGAGTTATGCTCATATAAAATTTACTTTTGAAAAATTAATAGAGAAACTTGTTTTCCGGATCTTGCACAGCCGCTATTTCGCACAGATGGTTTGGTTTCGCACAAATGTACGAACTCTACAAAAGAAATAATTAGCAACAAAATCGGTCTACTCGTTCAAGAGAGAATCGTGACACAAACACATTTACAGACTGTTATTTGGACTCCGAGGGCTCTGAAAAGCATAGATCCGTTGAAAACTGTTCTTCGAAAATTTCACTCGATCGCTATACTTTTCATATATACCAGCGGTAGAAAAACGTATTAAGAAAGTAATGTTAAAAAACATGTAGAAAATTTGTATAAACTTGAAATACATTACAAAAATCCTCGTTGTAGTTACTGAACAACTCTGAGGAAAGCATTGGATAGGTACTTGGAAAAAATAAAAGTTTTTCAGATATAATGCATTGCCTAAAATAAGGAATTATGCCTAAGAATTATATTTATAAAAACCTATAGTAAAATTAACAAAACCTTAGAATAAACCGGAGTAGTAGATGCAGCAAAAAAATTATAAATCTATTGTGAATTTGAGAAAACAGAACTATAGAAAATTGGGATATCTGAGGAAAAATTATTTTATTTTAATCCCTTTTCTTATAAAATATAGCTAATAAATTAAATTAAGGAATTTCCGTACGCTTGCCATACTGTCAGGGACAAGAATGTTAGCCAGTACTGACATGATAGGTCGACAACCCCGTGCCTCGCCGTAGGATAATCAGAAAGTGAAGGGGCACTGTGGATAATTATATCTCGAGGTGGCCCTGGCATCCATCGAACTCTCCGATCCATTTCCATCTTCATTCTTAAGTTTTCCTTTCGATTTGGGAAAATGTATCATTCGCACTAATAATGATGGTCGGTCCAAAAATGTATTACGAATAGTTTAAATTTCACTTTTCATCATCTTTATTCTGTGAGCTCTGTTTCGGAAACGAAATGTTTTATTGTAAATTATGTTTATTAATACAGCCTCAAGTAAGTTCGTAAAATCTTATTCAAACATGTTACTTTTTTTAATTAGTTGGATTTAAGCTGGCTTTTTCTACAATACGAAAAAATGGAATTTTTCAGGAGAAGCGTTTAAAGTTTACCCGTTTAAGTTTATCGCCGTCCCTAGCTCGCTTTAAAACATTAAGTCAGTAACTCCCATTTTGCATTTCGGCTCTAGCTAGACTTACACTCGATATCTTAATCAGTCTACGTAATGATGAAACTAATTGTAAGATAAAGTCTATATATGTTTATAAATGTTTATAAATTTTCTGAAAGCAAATGACATAAGTTTTATAAATATAAAATATTAACAAAATAAAATTTGTATTCATTAGGTCATTTGCATTCAGAAAATTTAATATAATACAGACTTTATCTTACAATTGGTTTCATCATTACCTATAAATATATTTAAAAAATAATAATAATAAAGCATATATATTTATTTTTGTTTTAAATTTTAATATAAAAAATGAACCACGGGCGTTGGAGATAACTTTGCGGTTTTACGCCTTAAAACCGAAACAACTAGTTGGACATATTTTTAGTCAATACTACTTACCTTTTTTGTTTTAAGAAAAAGTTAATCTCCATTTTTTGTTCATTTAAATATGAAGCGTGTATTAAATTGAGATAGCTTTTCATAACTAACTAAAATTAATTATTATTGCAGTTAATATTGAGACAAAATCGGACATTTTTTCTTCTTTTTTTCGGACAGAAATATGCATGATTGGCAGCTTTCCAAGCAAAATAAAGGAATTTTTTTATCTCGTATTGTGGTTTTTTTCTTCCAAGCCAACGATTTATTGGATCAAAAATTATGTTGCCAACTTTATTGGCCGTCTAAAATTATGCTAATTTAGAAAATCTTGAACTTTCAATACAAATTGTTAGGAATGATTACGGACTTTGCTCGAGATCTTAAATACTGATTTTCCTATCCCTATTGTTATATACTGATACTGATAATGGTAGTAATACATAACTGGTTCGGCAAGTGGACCGTTTGATCATTTTTGCCAATCTCTGGCGGCTACCTAGAGATTGACGCCTCGTATAGACCAGATTCTATACAGAATTTAAATATGGTAATAACCGTCGCAGCATTGACTTATATAATCAATAGTGAAGATCCGTTACACAGAATACGTTGGGAATTGAGTGAGGCCGTTGGGCTAGTGTCTGTCCGATAACAAGCAGTTGAAGAGCTCTAGTTAGGTTAAAACAGGCCTTATTACAATTATATTCATTACTATTATTATGTTATTGGATATCTCGAGTAACTGTTGAAATCATTTATCTTCATCTTCCTTGAGAAATATTGTATATATTAACTGCTCAGATTGAAATCAAACCCACACTGTTTCGAACCACAGTGACCCCTCGTTCCAACGTGCTCGGTCGTTGCGACCTCATAGTTACATACTACATAATACTCTTAATAATAATAATAAGAAAGTATTAAATAAGCAGACTAGTAAATAAAGACAATAACCGATATACTTGATCTCATATTATATATTTTATTTATGATTTTTTGGTGAAATGAACTCTTACGATATATTTTCATGTCTTGATTTCTGCAATAAAAAAAGTCCCGTCTTGAAATGTCTCATTCCTTATCTATTCTTTTCCCACGAAATTCCACTCCAACGTGGTGAAAATAGTTGGCACATTCATGGAAAGATTCCGTATGCCTCATAACCAACCCTGACACACCATCTCCATGGATCTCGACACCATTCCCAACCTTCGAAACATTGGCTTATACAGTCAATAGTGAGCATGCGTTGGGCAACACAACGCACAACACACAACACCGAATGCGTTGGGCATCGAGCGTGCCGATCGGGCGAGTGTCTGCCCGATAAGAAGTAGTGCGAGTTGAATTCCCTTTTGATCCAGGTAGTATTTACTGGGAGGTGGTTCTGCGACATGGATCTTGACAAATTTGGAAAATTTTGCTATTTGATATCTAATAAGATTAAAATAGGACTTATTACAATTATATAACTATTATTATCGTGTTATATTATATCTAGAGTAAATTTTTATAATAATTTTTCTTCATCATCCTATAATTTGTAATGGTTCGTAATGTTTCCCCTCAACATTTTTTAAATAACGTAAAAATGATAATCCAACTGCTCTATCATTAAAACCGACACATGCAATAAAATATGAAATATTTTATCTATGTGAATTCGGATCTAGGCGTGACCAAGCTTTAGTAGGGCAAGAGAATATGGACGCTTTCCAAAGTTATTTTCGAATTGTTTTTTCTTTCTAGGCTTTTCTTCTTTCTTTTTTTTTCCCGAATTTATAATCTTATCCAATCGTGAAAATGGATAGATAGTCTTTTTTGATTTATCAAGAAAGGTTTCTCTCTGCACTCACGTAAATCTTAGCAGGTGGACGTCAGACCATTGTCCAAAAAGTATTTACTTTACTGGCAGATTACCAAAACTATCAAACCATTTGAAAAGTTTGTATTGATTGTATATGCTCTGGACTGAGTAGCATTTGGAATTTTTATCCGAAATATATCAATTGATTAAAATAGTAATATTAATCTAGCTTCGAGTTCACTTAGACTTTATTTGTTGTTTAGTGGTTAGAATATACTCAGTACGATAATCTTGAATGAAGAATGAGGTTTCAACATTAACTAGATACTTAAACGTTATAAATTTCTAATTTATTACAAAGAGCTCATGTATTTACCTGCAATATTGTTTATGTAAATATATGGGGTTGAGCTTTGGGGGTCTACGAAAGCTTCAAATATCTACTTTATTTAGTCTTTACAATTCAACACCTTCATTACTATGTCCAAATTAAGCTATCTATACCTACCCAAAACTGCTTGTTTTAATAACTCCCTATTCCCACATTCCTCCCAAAATACATGCTAAATAACCTCTCGAGGCTTTTGAAAATATGATGGTGCTATATGATAGACTGCATTATATTGGAGCTATCTTTACGTACTTAATCAACGAGTCTCTGATGTGCTATATTAATCTCATTCATTTATCCAATCAGTATATTTTCGTATTGGATTGTAATAACAATTATAAATAAGAATCAATTAAAAGGGAATCCATCTTTGAATCCATCTTCCCCAAAAATGTTAAAATGCGCCGATTCTTTTCGTTTTTTTACTCTTATATTAAAAAATTATTCATCTTCAATTACTTCTGAGTCAACTATTTGATGATTGATTAGGCCTTGTACGAGACTTATGTCGATGCTCATGTCAACCTCTCTTGACATTTTGAACCAAACTTGTACAGACCTTCAAAAAAAATTCTTTCTGCCTACACATCTTTGGACCGAAATTCGTGGCTTTATAGATTTTTTAAAAATAATGCAGTTATATTGAACGAATTTCAATACTTATTTTAGTAACTACGCAAATTTTTGGGAATGAGAAAAATTAAATGAGCATGGTTATTTTTTTTACAAAGTACTTTTAGGTAGGGCCGGAACTTGGGGCGGAGGAACCTTGTCCCAGGCGGCTAAATTTCTATTATTTTTATTTTTATGTGAAGTAAAAAGTATTTGTTTCTGCTTTTTGAGTGTATTAACCTTAGTTAAGTGATTTATGTCATGAGATTATGATATTTCTTTTCGAAATATATTACGCAAAATACTGTTACAAAATTGTTAACTTTTATTGTAGGGAAGGTGGTGAAAGAAGGGGCTGCAAAATTAAACTTGCCATTTTAATAATAAATTCATTTTAGGAATTCTCATTCTCGTTCAAACTAGGTAGTAAAGCCTTTCTGAACTATCCAACATTATTGTGTACTTTCGAGAAATAGTCAGTGCCGATATTGGTTTGTTATTTTCAATGATGAACTTTTCTAAATATAGAAAATGGTGTGTAATCGAATAAAGACGAAAAGTCTATGAATTATGTGTATGAATGAAAAAAAGAAATAAATGTAAAATGTGTATATATAAATATTTAATCCACTATGGATTGACCAGTACGCTGTGTATTATAGCAACCCAATGTATTTGGGCAGCACTGATTTTCAATAAATCATTTCTCTCTCAAGGAAAAAAAAATTTTCATTCCCCTCCCCTCAAAATTTGAGATTTTACGTTTCAAAATACATAGGGCCTGAAAATCGAATAAATAAAAAATCCGTCGATCAGCCGTCCTCTTATCTTCATTTTTGGGCTTTCTTCGAGACCAATGAGCCGATGTTTTTTTCTATATTTGGCACCAAAATCGCTGGTCACTCCAGGGTGATCCTCGGAACTCGACATTACCATTAGCTATCTCGTTTCAAAATTTCTGTCGATTTAATTTGTTATATCTCAGTCACTTACGGAGATAGAGAAAAAATATAAAGAGTTTTGGAATCATTATACCAAATCCTTTTAAAAAAATCCAATTAATTTTTTTTTTTAGATATTGAAGTAGTAAAGTATATTGAAAAGTAAAGTAAGTAGTTTATTATTGAAGTAGTAAAATATTGTAATAATTTGCAACTTTTATTGTTCTCAGCTGGTGTAAAAATGAACAAAAATCAATTGCTTCATTAGAATATTCAAAGTTATTCAATTATAGTGATGATTATTAGAGCTCATATCCAATTATATCTTTATAATTATAACAATTTATATCCATAGTTTGTGTAATGCAGAGAGTTTTGGCGTAGATAAGGTTGCTTACTCCTCGAAAACTTTCCGCCAGTACCTTCCAAGACCATAAAATTACTTGGCTGCAAGCCACGAGGAGATTTCTTGCCAAGTGCAGCCACATATGTCGCATATTTTCACCTAAAGGCACCTTATGATTGAGTGCCTAGTTGCCTGAGCGGCCGCATGCCTTATTAGGCCCAAGTATCTAGCCCTAATCTCTCCGGGAAGGAATATCAATTACCGTTGATCAACGATAACTGGCTCTAGACACGAAAGCGTGTAGTCGTCTGCTGCATAAGTATGCAAAACAGCATTGTAAATTGTCTAAATTGAAAGTGTTCTATGAACGTAGAATTATGTTGCATTAGTAATATTTTTTTGCTTTATCATTTTGCTCACATATATATATATATATATATATATATATATATATATATATATATATATATATATATATATATATATATATATATATATATATATATATATTTCATCATAATAGCAGAATAATGGTGAAGGTTTTTTTTTTTTTTGTACTACACCTAAAATTTGGGTACTCTCAGATTCTTTAGAGTATCTTCTTAAATAACCGTATTACGGGTCAGGTATAAAAAAAAACGAAACCATAATTTGTATTTGGTACCTACCATCCCTCAAAGCAAACTTCATTTCGAAAGAATTATAAAATAAAAAAATCGCATAAAAGATTAGCACTTGTTAAATAAACCCTCGATATATTATTCTGCGAAAGAGTATTCTGTTAAAAACATTATTTTTGAACCACATCCAAATGTATTTGTCCCATGGTTGATTATGCTTTTTGGGATTTATCTTTGGACTGGTTAGCTGTAAAACTACTTTATAAAAACATTATATTCGTTGTTGTTTTTTTTAATTGAGAGAGATTTTTTATTTCCAAGCTTTACTGTCCAAGTACATTGGGTTGCTACAACTTACTCATTAATCTATTAGATGTAATATAATGAATTTTATCTCTTTTATTCAACTATTCACTTTCTGGTTTTTTGGTGTTTTTTTTTTGTTGGCTTATTTCAATCTATCTATAACATTTTCTTATTTTTATCTTTTCCTATCAACTTTTCATAATTTTGTAACATAAAATTTAATTAAAGATTAAAAAACGAACCAAAAGTTGCACACGCTTTGGAACATAAATAAATAGTATAATATTTTAATTTAATAATTTTTATTATATAATTTAAGAAAGAAATTTATTTAATAATAATTTATTTTATTTTATATAATAATGATAATTATATTTAATAATTTAAGAAAGAAATATACTATTGCATAATTTTATAAATTAAATCAATATTTGGCTGTGATGATTCAATTTAATGAATCTATGTAATCTAGTAGCTGTTAAATTTACATACTTGCCTAAAAAGTTTTTTAATGTAAATGTTTTTTTGAGATCTAAATATATATATATATGTTTATGTGTCACAAAGTGTATCGATATAAAGTTCAATTAATTGTCAGAGTGATAGTTGTATTTTACGCTTTTGTGCTCTTAGAAGCAGAGATACAAAATCACTTTCGATTTATTTTAATCCTGGCAATGGTTAAGCGCCTATATTGCACGGAGTATTTATTATCATGCGGTGCCAGAGGCTATCAACACCAGCTCAACTAGAGAGAACAGTCGATTCTCAACATTCAACAATATTCGTCAATATTTTTTGTTTTCCCTATAGAAACAAACCCGAACATTGGCAGTGGCTTTGTGCGGGGAGAGGTGTGCCAAGGTTAGGCTTGTTTTTGGCCGACTGCTAATAGCTCCCGCGAAGGCGTCCTTTTTGCAGTCTCTTGTCGCGAGCGGTCCCGTGCGCGTATCTTATACCACCCCCACCACTTGATTATATTTAGCTCCGCCCCTCGAAAGGTGGTTCTGGGTACCCCATTTTGGCAAATATTCATACACTCCGACAGCTGAGAAATATCAGATGGCACCTCTTGTCTGGAGCGTCTTCGAAACTGACACACTCTTTTCGAAGAGTGATTTGTTTCTTACTGTTTGAAAGTAATCAATACTACTCTGTTCTTATTTCGGACAATATAAACTTTAAATTTCGAATATGGGGCTGATGATGTCTGTGCTCGTGTTCTCAATTGGTGTCCTTGAAGCTTTGTCATGCGTGGAACACGTTCGCCAGAGCTACCTACCTCTTGATCTCGGCAGGAAGCGTCGCCGCCTTGTCCTGGATGTTGGATCTGGAACGATCAGGCACCGAGAGACGAGAAGGTCCAGTGAATTCCTGAGAGATCCACATCTGTTCCTCAGGTCTATTCAAGCCGCCGTTGAAGAAGAGGGCGATGAGAAGGAATCCGAAGAACTGGCGGCGATCTTCCAGGCAATCGAAGCTCACAACATTCACTCGACTCAGATAATAAACCCTCAAGACCCTGTATTCCTGACAGTTAATGATATAGATAAAAGTGATAGTTGTACTAGTTCTGAAATAAGTCGTACAAGTACACCGAACACCGTAATAATGAACATGAGTCCAGAGGCTGATAGAGGATCAGTAGTAGAACCTAGTTACATTCCTTCTGACAGTTTTAGTGAGTTCCCGGGACCGAAGAGCGATAAGGCATTTGCAAATCAAAAAGACTTAAACATAGCACAAATAGATGTGGAACAATTTACGTGTATTCGTGAACGAGAAATCCCATTGGAATTCATAGACAGTAATGGTCCAAATATTGGTGAAGTGTTGCAGTCATCTAATACACAAAACGAATCTGAAGATTCATCTGTTTGCACCATTACAACTGAATTATTGGCTAACAAAAAAATTGAAATTGATGAAGGCAATGGCATTATTTCAACTGTAGATGTTGGGGGTACTGACAACACTTTTATTCCAATTACAGGAAGTGATGAAGAAAAATCAGCAGAAAGCTACCTGCTGACTAATTCAATGCTAACTGATGCCAATAATATTACAGTTAATAGGGAAGATAAAGAAATTACTTGTAGAAATGACGAAATCGGAATTAATTTTGATCCTCTTTTATTAAAAGATGTAGAACATAAGGTTGACAGTAACACAATAAATAAGAATATTGTGAACATCGATTCACAAACGACACCGATAATATCTGTTGATAATAATAAAGTTTGTTTGAAACCCTGCGATACTACTGTTACTACTGCTGTACACAATAATGATAATGTAATCCAAGATAATGGTTTAGATATTGATCGTGAAACAAACGAAAACTCTTCAACTCTAAAAAATAGTTCTATTGTAGAGTCAAGTAACAGAGAGACAATAGAAAAATCTAAAATATTGGTTAAGAGCCAATCTCACATTGGAATGGAGCCATTAATAGAAAATAAGGGCAAGGATGAAATTTGTGAAACACAATTGGAACAGGTTATTGTGTCAGAAAAACAATTTAAGAAAGATGAAATACAAGGGCCAACAGTAATCACGAATTCAGTTAATGTTGCGCTTCATACAATTAATTATGAATACGATCAAAAAGAAACCCATTGCATCGATCAATCGAATTCAACTGGCGATTTTTCTGAACGTGAAAATTCAGTAATTGTTCCAAAACTAGAAAATGAGACATTCCAGGAATTGCATGCAGCTCAGTTAAAAGAATTTGAAATGGATTCGACAAAAGCAGATGGAAGTAAAGGTAAACCTACCGAAGCAGTCATCGCTGGAACGTTCAGTAATGATGGAACATGCCACAGAATCTCGGAGAAAACTGAAACTTTGTCTGATTCAGATAGGAGAATTGCTGAAAGGAGTAACGACGATTTAGATGTTTGTGATCTTCAGGTAGCCTACATAGGGAAATTTGATTTGGCAGACCCAATTCTTACAACAGTTGATGTTGGCAGTGATTATAGTAAAGCTGTTGATCCTAGAATAGTGAACCAGAGTAAGGAAGTTGATGAAGAAACAAGAACTGATTATTTGATTGAAGCTAACACTTGCAATAGTACTGATTCTATCAGCGTTTGTGTTGACAATAACTCCAACATAGTGAAAGAAACATGTTCTGATCCTGGTGAAAGGAAGGCTCGACCGGAAAATGACCAAGACAACCAGAAAATCATGGTTTCTGAAACTGCGACTATGGAATATGCTTTGGTATCCACAGAAAACTCGATGATCTTCGATTCGGATCGTCCAAAAGAGCAAGTAGTTAATACTCAACAAGAATATGCTTCTGAGGATATTGTTCTCACTGACTCAAGATCAAGTAAAGTCAATAAAGAATTTGTAAAGAATGATGTTTTACAAGAAAAGGATATTAAAGTACAGTCGAAACTTAATAAAATTGAATTAAAGGAAGCGAATGTTAATGCTCATCATGAACCTGAATCACTGAGAGAAGTTTCAAAATCGGAGGAAATATTCGATGAGGTTCGACATTCTGCAAATATATCTGGAGATGCTGTTAATACTGAAGGAGAATTCGGTACAGAAAATGTAGAACCAGTCATTAAATCCAAAATAGTTGAAGAATGCGTAAGGCATTTAACGGATGTGGTTTATGAAGAACAAACATTAGCTAGTAAAAGCGACTTCAACGATCATATTAATATTCACCGACCATATGATTCGGAAGAACCGTCTGTAATATTGGGAGATGTAACAATATCCGGAAAAGAAAAAGGAATTGTAGAACAAACTGTACCAAACAGCATTGATTTAAACCAAGAGCATCAAGTTGATAGACACGAAGAAGTTGGTTCAGAGATCATAGTTTCCAATGACACAAAACGGGAAGCAGTTGATACTGATACGAGGCATCCTCTGAATGTTACTGTATCCAATGAGAACAAAAGTCAAGCGAAATCAATTTCGAACGAAAACGGAACTAGAAATGAAGTCAGTAAAGCTGAGAAACTGCATTCTGTGGCTCCACAAACATCTAAAGCAAAGACTAAAATAGGATCAAATGAGGAGATAACATCGAAAGACCTTTTGGATGTCAAAGAAGGTCTTAAACCACTTTCGCAAAAGGAACCAGCTAATGACAAAAGGGGGAAACCATCTGATCAGAAAGCTTTAAAAAAAGATAATGGGGTACTTGCTAAACAGGAAACACTAAACGTATCTCCGTTCGCTGATGACGTCACCGTATTGGTGGGGGACCTCCCTTCTCAAAATCAGTTCACGCCAGTTGAGGACATCACTTCGCCAGACAAAGCATTTTGGGTAAGGGAGTTGGAGGGGTAGTATAGAACACCGAGCATAGCATCAAAGCCTGTTAGAATACAAATGGCCAAATATTTGTCTATGCTTGGTGGATAATCAATTATCGTGTTTGATTAATATTGTTTTTTTAAATAGTGGAGTAGTTCAAAGATCATCTTAACAATATCAATAATTGTATAAATACTAATTACCAATTTATTTGTAAACATTCTTAAAATTCCTTGAATGTTCCGAAAAGCCGTTATTCACTGGTAAAACTGGATTATGTGCTTGGAATGCAGTCACTACAGGAAAGCTTTTAAAATGCAATTTAGGCCAGTTCCTGTATACTGTAGTGTACACTGTAAGTTTTGTAATTGCACACAAATCATCCTCAAAACTATTATGTCCTTGTGTGGACTAACTCGTCCCTCAGATAAGACCTTAACCTTTTGTGCTAGATCGAAATTTCATTTCGTTACACCTTCGTTTTGTTTCTTCAACTTATGTCTTCATAAAAGTTTTAAGTATCTAGATCTTGATAAATAACAGAAATATTGAAGCTAGTTTGAATTACTTTAATTTTTGCTAGTAACAAAAAAGTTATAAAACACTTAAACCGATCAATATATTTTTTTTCTGTTTTTTTCAATAAAAAAAAAATAATTTTGTAATATAAATACTTTAAACATCCGCAATTAAAATTAACTGATACTTGACTTATTCAGATTTTCATTTCTATCTATTGTTTTTATTATAGCTTCGAACATTAGTAAAAGTTTGAAAAAAAAGAAATATGATAAATGATATTTCAATCTTTATGAAGCTTCTTCAGCGAATTTTCTAATATATTAGGAAATGTGGAATATACAAATACCTTCGTATTAAACTAATATTTTTTATTTGAATATTTCCTATTCGCTTTATAAATTTAATTTAATTTTATCAGCGTCGTATTTAAGAGGTGGATACAAATTAAGTAAAGATAAATGGGTTGCTGTTTAGATTCATAATTAATTAAAACCGTTCAAAATTACCTTTGGTTAACCAAAAGCATCAATTCGCCAACTTTCAGAACATGTTTAACCACGGCCTTTTATCTTCATTTTAATAAATTTTCGTATTATAGATCATCTATCAATTTAAGTTAATTTATTAAATCACTATAAAATACATATTAGTCATAGTGAAGGGTTTTTGTTTTTTTAAGTAAAATATAAGAAAAAGTTTTGGACCAAAACTCACCCGGCTGGAACCGACTTTCTGACCGTGGTTCATAAAACTTATTGAGGTTTCCCTTGTTCAGAGAGTTGGGCCCCGGTATTGGCTAACCCCAGTTGGGCCCCGGGTATTGGCTAACCCCAGTTGGGCCCCGGCATTGGCTAACCCCAGTTGTAGGGTTATATGGTCTATAAGAAACAGGAGGCCTTATGCTTATGCATTGAGTAAGCACTAGTTCTTTTGGTCCGACAATTTCTGAGTTTTTAATATCTGCTTTATTCTCTGATGTTGAATGATTAGAAACTAGACAAGATTATAATTTTTAAGCAGATACCTTATAACAAGGGGATCAAGTTGTGTATACGTTATCTATTGATTTCAAAAGCGGCGTACGAATTGGAGAACAGAATCTGTTTGTGGTAACTTTATGATCTGAGCCAGAAGGCCTTTGAAGCTGTAGAAGGTTTCGTTGTAGAGTGTATTAAGGCATGAAAATTGAAAAATAAAGAAATCCAATTATGATGGATGAATTCAATTTTTTTTATTTATTGAGTTTCTTACACCAATTAGTAAAACCTTTACCCATAAAACATTTCCGCTTTTCTTTTTTCTCTTTTTTTAATTTAATATATTTTTTTACACTCATAAAGATATTCAATTCTTACCTTTATTAAACAGCAGGTACATTACACGTCATTGAAAAACAGATATTGAACTATTTAAATAATCGAAAGTTCATTTTTTTTTAAATCTAAAATTTTCGCTCATTTTTTATTTAGTGCTCAATATCTTAAAAACCAGCCGAGCGAAAAACATGAATACATTTTATAAAATACAGTAAATTTGTTAAAAGTTGAGCCCTTATAGAGTTCTTTACGTTTACTCGTTCCGGAGATAAAGTTTTTCAAAAAAAAAAATCCACAAAACGAGAAACCACCCCTTTTGAATTTATTTTAGCAAATATCATGGAAATTGCTCTTCCTACAAAGATAATTATTAGAAACTAGAATAGAATAATGTTTTATTTATAATATATATATGTATATATATATAACACGAGCATGTTATGAAAACATTATTAGGGCTTGGTCTAGTGACCGTTAGCCCGGTGTTAGTTGCCTTATATTTTTCTACATAGAATTAAAAGAACTATTAGAAACTATTATATAGAAAAAAACCTAAATTTTCGCTCATTTTTCATTCAATGATCAATATCTTGAAATCTATCAACCGCGCGAAAAACGTTAGACCTCTGTACGTCTAATATTTCCCAGATAAAGTTAAAAATAACAATATATTTTGTATACTATAAATCACTATTTTGTAACTTTATTTTGGCAAATATCATGAAACTGTTATGGAAATTATCTTCCTAGGAAGATAATTATTAGAAACTACTTTATTTAACAAACTCCAATTTGAGTGGTAACAAACCTCTGTATGTCTAACAGCTCCTGAGATATTTAACTTTTAACTCAAGACTCAGTTGCAATATGTCGAAATCGTATACTATATATTTTGTTTTTTAAACTTTATCTCGGAAACTATGTGACGCAGTTGTCCATCACCACTCAAATTAGAATCGGTTAAATGCACCATAAAGTAGTTCCTAATAATTATCTTCGTAGGAAGAACAGTTCCATGATATTTGCCAAAATAAAGTTAAAAAATAGTGATTTCTCGTGTTTTTTTTTTAATCAAAATCTGTTATTTTCAACTCGGAACTATTAGGCGTGCAGGGCATCTAACATTTTTCGTACGGTTGGTAGTTTTCATGATATTGAGCATTGAATGAGCGAAAAGTTTAGGTTTTTTCTTGAATAAAATGAAATTTGGATTATTGAAATAGTTCAATATATATTCTTCAAGGACAATTACACTACCTGTTGTATAATGTGAGAAAAAAAGAAAAGCGAAACTTTTTGGGTATAATTTTTACTTCTTGATGTAAGAAACTCAATAAAACAAATTAAACCCATCTATTGCAATTGGGTTTCTAGGTATAAACCTAAATGCACTAGACTATAGGCAGGGCCGGATTTAAAGTTTTGGCATCCCCATGCCCAAAGCTTTTTGCTGCTTCCTGTTTATACTATGGGTTGAGAGGGGAGGAGAGAAGTGTGTGGTCGTTCCGGAAATTTTCTTCGAGAAAATAATCTTTATAATGACAATTTTAATTTTATCGCATAATAACATCAGTTAGGAAAACAATTTGAGAATCAAACCTTTTTTATTTTGGATGTATTAAGTAAATTTAATAGTCCAACAAGATATTGGAAATAAGTTTAATCTCTTCGATAGCTATCAACACGAAATACACATGTATTTCAATGTTCCCTGCAAAGCACTACGATATCACTATGCATGATTTGCAGGGAACAAATTTATTTTGTGTTTTCCTCTTTTTCCTTTGTTCATCCTCCTCCCCATTCACTAACCCGCTACTGTGTGACATTTTCCATTGATTGAAACAGTTGTCTGTTTTTGCGTTCAGAAAGAAACTGTTTCAAATAATCAGATTAGTATTAAACACCGCACCACCAGTAGAGACACACACACACAGCCTAGCGTACGACTCCACCGAACAGCTGCCCATGATAGGCCTATGCCGAGGCATACATTCTACCCCGTTGTCTACGTGTCCAAGTATACTCCAACTCATTGAAAAACTACACACAACATCAAACAACAATAATTACGTACAATAATAGACTATATACAATTAAAAACTAAATTAAAAAAAATATATTAAATGAAAATTAAATTAAGACTTTTGCTATAATTATTCTCATCATAAACATTTTCTTTGTTATTTATTTTTATTTTTTTTTGTCATGCACCTCTTGTCATAATGCACCCTCTGGCATTGTGCGCCTTTAGGTCCGAGTCCAGCTAGTGTGCCTAGTGGTAAATTATGCTCTGACTATAGGATTAGTTGATGATCCGTTCTCCATTTTGTTAATCATAACCTTCATAATAATAATAAGAATAATATAGGAATACACATAAGTCTCAAAATCAACTGTATATTTAATATATATTTACTGTATACTCAAAATAAATTTGTTTGTTTTTTATCGAATCGTGGTGAACTCCTAATTAAATTGAAAGGAAGTTTCACAAAGTATTTTATTTAGTGTGGGGTCTCATTACTTAGCAAACAAAATCTTCCATTCTCCTACTCTCAAATACACAGATAAAATTCAAATAATAGAAAATAAAATAAAAAGAACTTAGGAAAGAGATACCTCGCTAAGCCGTTAATATGAAAAGATGAGGGGGCATTGGGGGAGATCGTGACAAAGTAAGCGCTCGGGGGATTATTTGGGTCAGCCGCCAATGCCAAGGACAGAATCCGCTCCCGCCAAAATATTTACTTTAGTAAAAAACTTTATCTGCAGAAATGCTTTTTATCCCTCGCTTTTCTTTTGCCAGCCTTTTTTTCGGTTTGGGTAAATGGAGTGGTTTGAATAGCTGAGGGTTCCAAATTGGCTGAGAATTCGACTTTAGGCACTTTTTTTTAAGGCACCACCACTTATCTTTTTTATTTCATTTCGAATTATAAACAAACGAAAAAAAAATAGCCTATATTTGTGATATCACGGTGGGCCAGAACCCACCTCCTCTCCTGCATCCCTTTAAATAAATATAAACATCAATTATAGAAGAAGCAAACCTGATGATAATAGCAGGTATGAAAAAGAGCCGAAAGCTTTCGGTTTCAATTTTATCCAGTATTTCGATGCTTTCGTTAGAAATTACCTTAAATGTTTTTTTTTCTTTGTTTTTTTAATTCTATAATTTTTTTAGATTAAAATCCTTATAGCTCTGTCAAAAATGATCTTTCGCGAAATCTGATGATACTTTAGGAAGGGGCATGAAATTTCCTGCCAGTTAAGAGCATTAGAAATTATCAAGCTGGAAACATAAGGCTTAAAAACTGAATTGAAATATGAATAATTGTATGGCTAATTGATATCATGTTTGCTGGACTTACAGAGCATATACCTCAGGTATATGGCTTACAGGTACATACCTTCTACAAGAGAGATTTGTCTTTAGTGATAACTTCTACTAGTAAAAGCTTTAAAACTGTGTCAGTTACACTGACTATGGCTGTCTAAAAAATATTGAAAACCTGTAATCATCCAAGAGTATTCCCAAAGTAATCTTATCAGTTATTAGATTTTATTCGACTAAAGGTTATTGAAGAAAACCTGAGTGTTAGCCCTTAGCATCTTTAGTAGTCAGTTTATCCTGTTGTATAATCATGTACTCCTATGTTGAATATCGCGATATGTTGTACATTTATGGGTACGTTGATGGGAAATGTGATGCGGCTAGAAAAGTATGCAAGATGTTTTCCTGGCCTCCGTGTTCTGTATAGTGGAACATTAGCACAGGTGTACGTACAGACGAGCCGGCGAATTTACAGTATTGTCCTGCAGGGCAACACGAGAAGAGGAACCCGGAACGCAATCAAGCATCCAATGCGGCAGGATGAGCGGAGGTACCCAGAGCCTGTGCCCTTCGTCTTCGAACAACACTGAGGTTTTCCCACATCACAGTGCACTTAATCCTACGGCAGAATGATTTATATCCACACCATATGACCTGGATCAGACACCTGTTGCCACCAGGCTTACAGGCAAGAAGACACAATTTTGTACCTGGTCATAAAATAATGGAGTTGATTGGGGTGCTGATAGAACTTTGTGGACGGATGATGCAACATTCAGAAGGACGGGTATTGTGAATTTGCACTATTCACACATGTGGCTGGACGCCAACACGTATGCAACCATCTTAAATTTATCTGTGAGAAGGAGTGAGCTTCTCGGCCCAGTGATATTGCCCAACCGGCTGAACTGAAAGCCTTCAGGTACATATTGGACACCGAGATGGAATGTTGTCTTGTACGCAATGGTCACGTTGTATTGGAATGGATGAAGCACCCTTCCAAGGAGAGGTGGAAAGAATGTTATGGTATAATTACGTATGGGTTCAGTGAAACAAAAAATTTATGTAGTGAGATTTGAACATCGAGAACTGATGGGACGTATCCATACAAGTAGCGATATAATGCATGGAAATTGAGCCGAACTTTAACGTGCTTTGACACTTCGAACATTTATTGTAAATACATTTTTTTATTGTACCTTCCTATCAGATAATAAATAATAATTAAACCTTATTAATCGTAGAAGATTTCCCTGAAGACTAATCTCTTCTGGATAAGGTCTTGTAAATTCAGTCAAAAACAATCTATGATATTTATTATTCACTCAATTATTCCTATTTCAATACATTTTCTAGCTTCAAGTTTCTAGCCTTACAATTTTCGATGATCTTCACTGATAGGAAATTTCTCGCTTCTTCCAATGGCATCATCAGATTTAGTGAAAAAATTATTTTTGGAAGAGATAGAATGATTTTAACGTAAAAAAGTCGAGAATGAAATTACTTTTAAGTTTGATTTTTCAGGGAACCATTAAAAATCAGATGATGGTTAATAGGAACTTTTATTGGCACAGTTGAGAGGTAACAGATTTAGCCACTAAAGTTTCCTGGTTTTTATTTGGTGCGTACATTATTATGAATTAAATTATCAAGATCAGAAAATGTTTTCCTTTGTTTAACAAAATAGCAGAGATCATCTCCTGTAATTAAATGGTTCTTAAGTACATAATCTGTTTGATTGTCGGATACATAATCTGTTTGATTGTATAACTGAGTTACTTGAGATTTAGTTTATACAGCTTCTTTTTTTGTTATTTGGTTTTGTATCTGTCTTACCATTTTAGTGTATTTTTTTTCATTCGTCTTTTCTTAAATAGACAAATTTTATTTCTGCTATGACTATGGCATTAAAAACACTCCATGCTTTTTATATTTTCCATTTTAATAGATTTTGCCTTTATAGGTCAGATTCCTCGTAAAAGCAGGAACAGAAATACAGTGCACTTCGATCTTAATAAAATAATATAAAAGATATTTTTAGCAATAAATGATTGACCTTTGCATCTAGTAAGAGTCCCCTCTTTCTCCAATGTTATTTTCCTAATATTTATTTTATTCTCAATTTCTGTTTTTAACGTATTGTGCTCGACTCCCCTAACTGTACTTCAGTTGAGCATGAATGAGGGGAGAGGGTAACTGAAAATCACTTACCTATTCTAATAGGAGTGTTTATTTATCAATCAATATTCTTTATTCATAAAATTCAAAAATGATTACATCGGCTCAGTTGTTTCGATGCCCAAATGGATTTATAGCTAAATATATTATGAATACATACTAAGCTAATATATTTGAAATTTATACACCACATTACATTCTGACCATACAGTTGTTCAAAATTATTACTTTTAAAATACACTTACAGATCTTGTAATGTGCACTACTTAATACACAAAACACCTTTTAAGGGCTGTATTGCACACGTTTATATCTATAACTTCTTTCACTATTTTTTTGTTATTAAATCTATGATATTCAAACGATGAAATAGTAATGCATTCCTTATGCATTCTTCATTTTTTCGAAGATAGATCCAATGTTTTAAGAAGTTTAAAAAATTTAAAATACAAATTTTCGATTACAATTTTTAAAAACCCTGCATGACAAAATAGAAAAAATGCGGAAAAATATTAGGATTGGGAACTTAAATCACTTTATTATTTTAACAACAGAAGATTATAGGTACATATAGTACAAGTCTGAATTGTGCATATTTATATCTATGCTCGTTTTTCCAGCAACAATAAAAAACAATATAAATATTTATTATATAAATGACACTAAAAATATACTCATAAATTTTTTTATAATGAAACATAAAAGTTAATTATTAAACCAGGTTATTTATTATTATCAATTAGGAGTAAGACGATAATACTTTTTTATGATTATTATTGAAAGGAAATAAACAAACGCACAACATGCGTGTTTTTATCTTCCTATCTGTATTATGTTTGTAATCAGTGGCAGTGGCGTACGCAGGGGAGGGATGATTAGGAGGATATATTTCCTCCTCCCTCCCCTCCCCGAAATAAACGAAAAAATTTAATTTTCCTAAACACCAACATAACATTTGTATTTTGAGTAATATTTTTGGTGATTTTAACAATAGTTTTTGATCCAATTTTCATACTTATCCTTAAATCTTTCACCAAAATTGGCGATTATAGACATTTAAGTGATTATTTGCCATCTACATATTAAATCCCCCATCCCCTCCAAAAAAAAAAAAAATTAAATCCTCTTCCAAAAAAAATTCTGCCCCGGTTTGTAATGTTTCAAACATATTCTAATTTTATGATTTTTTTTTTTTTCTAAACGTTTGACAATTTTGTTCATAATTATTTCTTAAGCAAATTTATATTTTTCTATATCGGGTGAATTAAATATTTTTAATTTTTATTTAGAAAATAGTTGAAGAATCTGTGCCAGGATATTTAAAGGAATGCCATTTGTCTGTGACATTTAGGTCGTTTTCTTTTATTTATGGGATATTACACAATTCACTGGTGTGAAAATATTTTTTTTTCGGATGAAATAACATGGATGGATATAAATATGTAGGTATTTATAATTTCGTCAATTTTAAGTATGAGATGTTCAAAAAAAAAAAAAAAAAAAAAAAAAAAAAAAAAAAAAAAAAAAAAAAAAAAAAAAAAAAAAAAAAAAAAACCTTTTTTATTTAATTTAATTTTTCTCTTAATTCATTAATAAATAAATCATTTTAATCTGGTTATGAGGGGAATAAGGACTTCGAGCAGTTTTTGCCCGAAGTCCTTATTATTCTGCGAGATTAGGATCGTGTTAATTAATATATATTGACGTAAAACAAATGTTTTTAAACCACATATTTGCATTCTCATTTCAATGAAAGCTGTTAGGAATATTAATATCAGGTGAAACAATAAGCAAGTTCACATAAAAATTAGGTTTGGGTTTAAGAAAACTATACTCCGACTGTTTTTTTTTCGGAAGCTGATTGATTTGGTGAAAATTCGGGATAGAAATGATTTTTTTCGGTACACTGCTGTAATTCGCGACTCTCTCTGGAAATTCCAGACGTATGTTCACCCTGATCATGACTCTGTACACACTGCCTTCACATCCCTAAATTTTAATTGAAATCTGTTCAACAGTTTAAGGAAACGAGTCCTTCGAAAAAAGGAATTTTTAATAATAAATTATTTTTACTTAGTGAGTACTAAAAACGTGTAAATTATGTGAAATATAAAAAAAATAATTAACGTTTATTTTACTTCTTTCATCTTAGGTTGCTTGGGAAGTAAATATATTTTTTTAACTATTACTTTTTATACTGACTTCTATTACTCCATGATAAGTAATAAGTTTTTGATGTAATCGTAAAGCTCTTGTTACTTAACATTTTCAATCTCTTGTCAGTATTCCTCCATAACTAATGAAGTGTCTTATAAGACCCTTTCAAGTGTGACCTTTCAAAATTCCATTTCAGAAGGTCCTATGCTTGCTATGTTTTAAGCAAGCGAATTAATCTCTACTACACAATACATCAAATAATCTATATTAGACCACATGGTAAAACTGTTTTCAAGAGCTGCCCTTTAGTTTCAGCAATGAATTATGTATACCCACCCGGCCGATATATGCTGAGTCTAAAAGTGTAACGTACACCCACGGGCTAATGTCTTCTAGAACTGGAGTTGAATTACGTCTGGATACTTTTCGGTTTTTAATGCTGTAGCTGAATCCAAAAAATATTCATATTAACACCAGAACTTCTAAAAAATAAGGCAAACCTATTTCAGCCCAAATCGGTCACTCTTTTTGTTATTTATAAAATACCAAATAAAAGAGTATTATTTTTTAGTGGATTAATGTAACAATAAACAACTGTGACATGGTTTAAATATACATACATACATATATATACATAAAATATTTTTATATTTTAGCGTGATTATTGCGGTAATTATTCTTCCACAAGCATCTGCATGCGTTTCATGTTACTTGAGAGAAAAGATGTCCTGGCGTCTCCCAAGGAGCAATTTTAGACACTCTATTTTTTCCTCGTATTAACAGTCTCTAATAGTAGCTCTAACAGCCGAAACATTTTTTATGCTTTTCTATGTTTACATTCTTTAATTTAAGGCCTAGATCATAAAAATAATTATGGAATAGATTTATTTATAAAAAAAATTTATTTCTAAATTATTGTTTGGCATTTTACTGTTTTTTTATGCATATACATATTTTGTAATGAACAGTTAACTTAATTTAAATTATTATTATAAAACAACCACTGAATATTATGTTATATTTATAAAATGGTAAGGAAAATCTTTCTACAGACAACTGAAAGTTTTCACAAAACTTCAGGTCAGATATTGACTAATTAAAATGTATTATATTGGTTTACATTGGTGTGAAATATGGTTGTGAAAATCCGGTTAGCATGTATTCACTAAACTTTCCAAAAATAATCTCGACTCCTACTTGTCTGCCCGTGGTACCTACCATGTGGCATATACATGAAAACGAACCGAGATTCTAGTAACACCGGTCTGGTTAAATTCAGAGTTGTTTATCCCTTTTCAAAGATGAAGGGTATTTAACATAAAAATTTATCTGGATCTTTTTTTTAATAATGGTAAATTAAAAAAAAAAATTGTATTTTAACTCTGTATTTTTATGGCGTTGTTATATGAAATTTTCAGCTGTTGGTGAAATACGTTCTGCACCATTTAATTTTTTCCTTTTTTTTTTAATGTTCATAATTTCGAAATAATAATCTACAACGATAGGTCTCACTTTAATTTATTTTATCTTTAAACCACCGAAAAATATGAAGGATATTATTTGGAATTTGTTTTTTAAATATTTCATACCTACATTAAGACGTTAGAAACTTAAAACATAATAATGTTTGTCAATGAATATTAATAAATTTCTTTTATTTGTTCGTCCGATTAGTTGGATCCAAATGATTAACTAAAAAATATTAATAGGTTTGTTAAAAAGGATGTAAAGGAGGGAAAAATTCAACAGGAAAAAATTTTAGAACGTAACGAATTGTATTTTAATATCTTTAATTACTTTAAATTAATTAATATGGATTTATTAGGAAAAATACTGTTGTTGCGACTTTCATAATATTTTTATTAAAAAGGCGGGAGAAAATATGTCAGAATCATGTATCATGCATGATCTTGTAACTCACATCGGTTTAAACGCGCGTGAGGCCTGCCCGCCGAGTCAAACTGTTAAATAATGGGCATATTCTGGAAGATAAAGTTACGCTCTACAATGTTCCCACTAACATTTTCCTCTCAGAACATTTTAGCAAATTCAGAAAATATTAGCAAAGATTTTTCAACCATTTTCATGTTTATAAACTTATTTTTTTTTTTAGCCATCTGAGTTTAAAATCAAAATGGATTTTTCCTCTGAATAAAATATTCTTAAATCAACTAGAATTATATAAAATAAATATCATCGCCGCCATATTCAAATAACGGATGTAAAAAATCGCATTTTTCGAATTCCTTAGTTTTGTTAATTTACTGGAAGCTTATTTGCAAACTAAAATGATATAAACACAAATCTAGAGCTCACGAAAGTAAAAAGGCACAGAGATAAAAAAAAAAAATATTCCCCAATGGAGAAGCTAAATGTAAAACGTGAAGTTCTTTTTTTGTCTTAAGAAAAGTAGCTATACTTTCGTTGCTTAAAAATAGTGGCGAAGAAATCTTGTCAGAATAGCCATTAAATGTTTAACTTAGTCTGATGATTTCCTCAAGTTAAGAGCGGTCCTGTCATTAAATTAAAGCATAAATATATTAGCTAAGCCTCCTTAAAGTGCTGATTCTAGTAGCGGGAATGAGTTGCTAGTATATTAAGAACAATTAAGAAATAGTTTGGAGCCTTACTGGCTGCTAAAAAAGGATCATCCCAAGGCCTCACCCAGATATCTTTGCTATTTCGAGCTCCACCCTCATTCTTCTGACTGCCTCCGTCATTCTGGGGTATCGTTTCACTGAATAATTCTAGCGTCGAGATAAGACCACTTATGGTAACCGGCCAGATCACCGCACTCCTCTGCAACAACTCGCACTCAACCACACGCAGAAGATCATAACTGTACTTCAGCCCTTCGGAGCGATGGATATCTAGTAACAAGTCGGTTCTAATGTAATTAGAAGTTGGGATGGTAACGATTCCTCCTCATCCCGTCGAGACTGGGAGGAAGGAGGAGAGCTACTGAGGAGGGAGGAGGGGTGGGAGGAGGAGGAGGTCGGGAGGAAATCGGGTTATTAGTTTGGCTGACCTCACGGAGAGGTAAATTTATCTTCAGCTACGCAATACGCTACAGTTTAAAGAAAATTACAGTCAATGTGAACTGATGTTGACGTCTGCGTTCATATTGGGAAGATCGAAAGTGAAGTTACCAAATTCACTATCATAGGAGTGATTATTTATTAATCAATAGAAAAAATCACTCGTGTTTACATTTTATATTCTCAACAATGGAACCAAAAACCTTTTATCATTATATTTTTAACGAATTCTTCCAGAAATGTATTTCTTTAAATTGCCAAAAATGTATTGAACCCTTACATTCCCTACGGAGTCTGAAACTTTTTCTCCATTTTAAAAAGATCGAGATACATATTAAAAGGGGGGTCTGGCTGGGACTAAAGTAAGGTAATATGGGAATTCAGGCTCAGATATGCTCTTCCTATTTTACAAGACGTTTCTACAACTTTTTATTTGTTGTCAAATAATTTTTTTTAAGCAATGCTGTTTATTTTCGCTTTTGATTTAGTTATGAAAATTTTTCATTTAATATCATTTAAAATAGTGAGTAAAGTAAGAATAGTAAAATTTAAAAAAAAAAATCATATAAATACATAGATACCTATATGTATAGAAATGAATTTAAAAAATTAAAAACAGATCAAAGAACAGTGAAATACATATTTAGAAATAATATTGGAAAGAAAAACTGCTTTTTATCTCTTTTTGGTAATGGAGTCCTTCAGACTATGTAATCTCTAATTTTGAGAAAAAGAGGTAGGCACTATAAGGATTAATGCTAACACTAATTTTGTTTCATAATGTTAATATTTTTACGTTGGCTTTGGCATATTTAATGTAATTTTATGTGCAACATCTTACCTTAGACAAATTACTTTCCATTGACAGAAGGATGACATTAGGGCCAGATGTTCTATTAAAGCTGAAAATATTTAGAAAAAAGTTCTGAAACTGCTATATTTTATCCGTTTTTGAAAAAATGTAACTTAGAAACTAAATACACACTTATTTCACTATGATAAAAAATCTCAAAATATGAAATAGTTTAACTGTAATTTAAAAAAAAAAAAAAACACCATGAAACTTACACAATATCAGCTCATACTTTAGTTGTGCTTTAATCATATAATAAATGGAGATTCAAATATATCGATACAGTAGATGTTTGACACATAAAAACGAGACTAAAAAGGAGCTGGGTAAGAGATCTTTTTCGCATCCCAAATGACAATCGCGCCCAGTGGTATTGCTGGGCATTGCCCTACCCTATACATGTCATTAGTTTGATACCAGCCAAGTAATTACCTGAATCTATTTTTATTTTTTCTTTCACTACTTTGTCCCGAGGTATTGTACAATAGGCGAAGTATTGGAAGAAAATTTATTTAATGGAAGGTCAAACATTAGAACTAATTATATTTCTTTTATTAGATGGCTGGGTATAAATATTTGAAGGCAAAAAAGTTATATTTATTATGAGAGCCTTTATCCTTACCGAAATTGAAATTATAATCTTAAAATATCGTACTTTTAATTCCTGTGAGAGCGAACTGTTTGCAAGCGACTCACGTTGAAGTCTTTCCTAGGACTGTAACGATAAAATCTTACTGTGCTGAATTCCAACCTCTGGTGGGTTCGATATTTACTATACTAACTCTCTAATCTATCCTAGTTTTCTTAAAACTCACAAACGTTCCTGAGATATTGCTGCCTTGTTCAACACTAAAAAAAAAAAATCTTCCACTAAAAACCAAATAATAATTGTCTCTATATTTTAACCCCATTATTTATATTCATAATCTTATTTTCCTTTATAAATTCTTTTCTAAAACAAAGTCGTAATTGCAAAAGGAAACATAATCTTAAAAAGTATTGAATCTGACTCAAAGGTTATGTTTTTTATTACATAATTTAATTTAAATAATTAATATTAAAGAAGTTTACCCAGATTTTTATGAATAATTGGAATTTTTAAAGAAGCTTAGAAGAAGTGAGTTCTGAGTCCGAAATAACTGCTGGCAGTAGGCGTTCCTGGGCCGCCAACTTACTTTTAGAACTAGTAAATCCGCTGAAAACCAAAACTGAAACAAATAAATACAGTTACAAATATAGAACCGGTATCAATGACGAAAAAAACATTAACCAAGAGACAGATGCCAATTCTCTGTCGAAGTTTTCTTGACAAATTAACTCTACACCCTTGTTCCTGACGACTCATTCTTAGCATCTTTCAACGGCTGTTAAGAGAAACGAAAAATCAAATTCAAACAGCTATATTTAAATTAACTTATCCTATAAAAGCCACTAAAATCTAACTTTCTTTATCATCTTATCCTGAATTTAGGGCTTTCGATTTTCTAGGGAAAAATATTGTTATTATAATCACTTAATTAATTGGCTATTGCGTTATAATGAAAATCATGAAATTCGAATTTTCTTTATCTTCTACTTTAGGCTTTGAATTTTCGTGGGAAACTTTGTTTTAATTAGCTTTGATCACTATTATGAAGCCGTGATGGCCGAGTACTTTCAGACGAAGGTCCCAGAGTGCTCATTCGATTCCCAACTAATGTAGTCTAAAACGTAAAACTATTTCTATATCGTGCTTTGGCATATATTTTTATTTTATTTTATTTAGATAGATTATTTTATTGTATAAAGCAATAGATGCTTGTTACATTGGCCTGTGGAGTGTTACATTAAATAATATTCATGATAATAAAACATTACAACAACTTATATATATATATATATATATATATACACTCACACAAACAATTTCACTTTCGACAAATATTTGTAAAAGAAAAATCAGGTAAATATACACATACTTCAATCATCAAAAATACAGTTAATACAAGACATATACATAAATATACACACACATACAATAGAATAAATTTTATGATTAATATTATAATAATAAATAATATCTGTAAGTTAGAGTTTATCACTTTGTCTACGTATCATCACTTGAAATTAAATATTTATACGTTATATGTATTTATCACATATGTATATGTATGTAACATATGTATTTATACAGTTTGCATATATGTAGGTATATATTTAATATTAAAATTTATATTTAAATATTTAATTGTAAAATGGTATATGTTTTTATAAAAAAAGCTGGTACTTATCCTATTTAAAGGAAAATTCGCTTATGTGTTGTTTTTGTAAAATCAATTTACGTTTCAATTTATTACCTCCAATAATGTTTAAATTAACCTATAATTTATAATTTCATCCGATATTTGGCGAATTTCGCTTTGTCTATGAAAAAAAAGACATTGGTCAGTTTCATTTTATGAAACGAATTTAAACTATAGCATTATAAAACTCTAACAACGTTTCTAAAAATATTATTCATGTTATTAATGAATGGAGGATACGTTGGATTCACTGAATAAAGATGATAGAGGAAATTATTGGAACCAAGTATAAATTGGATTATTAAATTACTGGTTTATTAAAAACTTTTACACTGGTTAATCCTTTATTTTCATTGACTAATCATTTTCTGGTATTGTGAAGTGTATATATAAAGTAATCAAAAATAAATACCCTTTCTGTATTAAAAACCTATTTCGGGTCATGAGGTCAGTACTGTTTTTTTTATCAAAGGTTAAGTAAGCGAGATGATGATCTGGCTGGGATCACGGCACGGTTAACCACCAGATTTCACCCGTTGAAGGACCAGGTACCCACTTTATAGAGGCTGCGTAATCTCCAGGAGGTTCTCACGATCTCAGAGTCGATCCAGGGCGGCTATAACAGAAAAAATAATTATCTGCTATAGCCGGACTTGGACCCGGACGCGGGGGTTAAGGGTCCATTGCCTTATCCAATGAGCTAACCAATTGTGAAGCATATATGCCCAAATATTTACGGGGATGAGTTGAAATGATAATATTATATAAATGGAAATTATCCGTTCGGGTTTTATATTTGTGTTGTACTTTGAAGTCTGTATCATTTAGGGAGCGCCCGAGATCTTAAGGAAGCTCGTGGTCGTACTATGCTTCTGAATAATGTTTTCAATTAAGAGTCCTTGAATGTAAAACCTTGGGATGTTGTGTTGCTTAAAGATCAATTTATGTTAAGCACTAATTTGGATCTACCATGCAAAATTAACATTATTTCGTAAAGCATCTAGCATACTTTTTTTTGGCTATAAACCCACAAAAAAGTGTGGGAATAGTGATGAACAAAGGAGAGCTTCAATCGACGACGCTATGCCTTGAGAGCGGGGATGTCATCCAAACAGCGCAAGCAGATGATACCATCAAGTATTTAGGATGTACATTCTCGGGAGAACTGACATTTAACGAGGACGCGGTGACAAAATTAAATAGCAACCTCGATAAATTAGTGAGCTCTTGCTTGCTCAAACCGGAGCAGAAAGTCAACGTTGTCAACCAATATCTGTTCCCGGCACTTACATATCCTCTCCAGACTGCGCCCCTTACAAAGATATGCCCTGCGGTATTGGAGGGAATAGATATAAATATCCGCAGGAGCATTAAGGCCATCATCGTACTCCCCGCTAACACCTCAACGGCGATGTTATACGCACCGAGGAGGTATAGAGGATTAGGATTGATCCGCTGTCAATGGGAGGCTCCTTTACAGCATTGGTCCATTGCCCAGCGACTGTCTAATGTGCCGGATGCCCTGTTCCAGTCAACATTTAATTACGAAACGGAAATAGCTGAATGTGCAGAAAAACTGAATGTTGATCAGGGCTACCGTAGTGTGAGAGCTCTACGACAGTCGCTGCGGGAAAATATGTTTGAAGAATGGGCAAATTGCAGGTGGCAGGGCGTTGGCGTTCGCCATTTCAAAGAGACTCCGAAAGCCAACAGATACATCTGCGAGAAGCAGGTTCTTTCGGGGTCGGAATGGTCCAACGCCTTGAAACTTAATATTAATTACGCACCCCTGCGTGGAGTACCAGGAGCCAGCGGACAGCAGAGAGAAGTTGGGTCCCTCTGTCGCAAATGCGGCAGAGAGTCTGAAACACCAGCCCATGTGCTGGGAAAATGCCCCAACAACTCCCTCCTCATAACACGCCGGCACCATAGGGTCAAGCATGAGTTAATAAGGCTCCTCAGAGAAAAGGACTTCGCCTGCTTTGACGAGGTCTATTGTATTGATACGGACGGATCCGCGAGGTATGCTGATATTGTCGCATTCCCTAGGACCGGAAAGACAGCATTGGTCCTGGATCCGACCGTAAGATTTGAGGGAAATGATCCTGATCAGGCAGGTGGAGTGGAAAGGGAAAAAAAGACATATATGATAAATGTATCCCTTTCCTAAAAGAAAAATTCCGCGAGACCTTCGGAGAGAGAGAGTTCACCGTGAGAGGCCTCTGGTTTGGGTCTCGTGGAACAATACCGAATAGAACGAAGAGCTTTTTGGAAGACCTAGGTGCTAATGCTGGGGATATTGCGGTGTTGGCCGAAAACATTATTCTGGACTCCCTGGGGATTATCCACCATCACCTGCATGGTAGGTAGATGGGTCTATTTATCATTTGGGATTGTCTGTATATGTATATATATTTATTTATTTATTCTCCTGTACTGTTGATCTATATATGTGTGCGTTCGGACATTGATGGTTGATTAGTTTCATAAATTTTCAAATTGTCTAGAGTTTATATACTGGATTAAGAAGGAGTTGATTGTGAACTGGAAGGGATAATTATGGAGAGGTGAGAAGGTAGTTGGATGGATGAAAATAAATAAGGGTTAGAAAAATAAAAATAAAATGGTATGTAATCAAATACAGACGAAAAGTCTATGAAATATGTGTATGAATGGAAGAAAAAAAAAAGAAGAAATAAATGTAAAATTGTGTATATATAAATATTTTATCCACTATGGATTGATTAGTATGCTGTGTAGTATAGCAACCCAATGTAATTGGGCAGCATTGATTTTTAATAAATCATTTCTCTCTTAAAAATTATATTTAAACAAGTTTAGTACTTTCAGTTTCCCCATAAAAGAAATTTAGAATATCTATTTATAATTTGAGCGTTCTGCACTACTTTAACATTTAAGGGAATATGCCTAGAAAAATAATTATTTACACATTTTATTATGATCATAACTCATGAGTAAAATATGCTTTTGCCCTTTATGAATTGTCACTCAGGAAAAACGAACTTTGCCAGGAATATAAAAAGTGAGATTTTAGACTTAATGAGACTCAGCTACGATTTGTTTTAACCATAAAGTTGATAATGAGTCTATTGTAATTTGTCAGCTGTTAAAGTAGTAGTAAATTTAAAGGTATATATTTATATTTTACTTCTAGCTGACCTGTTTGCTAATTATTTTTTTAGTTTTTAGGGATTTTTACGGTATGTGAATGCATTTTTTCGAAAGTTTTTCCTTATTTTACTTAATTTTAGTGTTGTCAGGGCTTAGAAAGGGATTTTTAAACAAAATTCTGGCGTTAAAGTTGATTCTTGTTTCTCCGAATACCTCGTTCTCTTAAATTGAGGAATCTTTCACTTTTGAAATTTTGGTTCAGAATTCAATTTTTATACAAAAAAGTTTTTAGAAAAAAAAAAACCGAAATAGGTTAAGGCACTAAAAGAATGATCTTCTTTTCGCAAATAATTAGGTCCAGGATTAAAATTGTAAACTTGGCGGTCTTCTTGTGATCCTCTTGTCTACTGTAGACTTTGGCCGCCAAGTTGATGGGGATTTGACCAAATCCGCTTCCTGGTGTCATCTAGTTCTGGCATGTCTGCAGGATGTGCTCTGTGGTTTGGTGCCGTGTTTTGCATCCACAGAAACGGTTTTCTCCAATGCTGAATTTCTTATGAAGATGAGCTTTCAGTCGGTTATGACCCACTGAGTCTAGACAGCTTGATATTTCCTTCCTTGTTTTTCGTTACTTGTTACTTTATTGCAAAAGTATTACTCAAAATACAAACCTTATGTTGGAGTATAAAAATCATATTTTTCCTAAATTTCATGGAGACTTTATCTCCCTCCGATCCTCTGCTTACTCACTATTCCTTGTCGTTGTATGCCAGGAATCCTGGGGGTGGGTCATGATGTTGGTGATCATCATTCCATCTTTGGCATGTTTTGTTTATGGAGTGTTTATGGCTGCTTTATTTATGGAGATCGCCTCCTGAAGAGTAGAGTAGAGTTAACTTGAAGGGATGGTTACTTATCCATTGGAATACTACTCCGTTTTCGACTTCTCCTGCAAGAGTCTGCGTTCCTTTTGGACTCGAGAGACTGTAGTATCGATGCCGCATTTAACGAAAACAGTTGGGATGGTTTTGCGTAAAGGCATTTCGACTCGAGAATTTTAGATGTATTCCTGCTCCCTCCATAGTGGTGGCACCTGCAGCGGTTTAAATTCAGGTCCATGAGATGTTGGGGTATTTCTCATTCAGCATCTTCAAGGAGAGAGATCTCATTTCATGAGGTTTGAGGGGCTCCTTTAATTTGAGACCTGGACAATCTGGGGTTTAAGAAAGGAATCCCACAGAGGTGAGTTAACCGTCATTTTAACCGGTTCAAGATTACAGAGGTGAGATTGAGTTCCGAGACTAACTTACAATTAGTTATTTTGTAAACTGGGATGATGCATTCATTCCTATTTGAATTTCTTTCCTTTTTTTTCTATTTTGTAGTGAATGGCCAAGGAAGCCTCTTCCTTATGAAAAGAATTATCTGTTTTGCAACGATTGTTTCATTTCGTTGGCATATGACCTGTATAACTTATAGTTGACTTATCGTAGACATTTTATTTTTAAAAACATTAATTTTTTTCTCGTGTGAGACGTGGCATAACCCATTTCTATTAATTATCAGCAAAATGATCTTTTCAGGTACAGATTAAACCTTTAAATCGAAAGTGAAATTTCACACCATAGGTTGATAATTTCTTCCCCCTCCTCCTCCAAAAAAACCGTATTTTTTCATACGATTTGTAAATGTTATATATTTAAAATTCATACTGCGAAAAACGCCTTAAAACATCTTGTTTTTCCACAAATGTACCATTTCTAGCTAAATTAATGAAAAGCCACATTTTTTTTCTTACTGATCTAAATTCGAAATACGTAAATATACAATTTCAAAATAGTAAATATGTAGTTTATAGAAATGAAAAAATAAATAATAAAATTGGTGTTTTAAATTTTTTCTATACTCGTTAAATAGTATGTACTGTTCTGTAAACCTTTTTAGTTATGTATTGCATTACATAAATGTAAAAACGTTTACCTTTTTAAGCAGCAGTCGTTGATGGTTTTGCAAAATTTAAGTTGGTACATTATCGAATTATTTTTTTTTTTTTTAAATGTGCTGGTGTTACAAAGTAAATACACTGGTTAATTTTTTGAAATTTGTTGATTAACAAAAAACCTATTGTTTTTTCGCTTTTAATTCTCCCCAATGCTATTAAACAAATAAATTATATTTCGTTTTTTTTTTTAACTTTCTTTCTGTTTTTTTTTTTAATATTGAGAATTTGAGCCAATTGATCAGTTTCTCATAAGAATTGACTTATCTTATTTAGAGGTAATATTACTATTCTTTTTTTTTTTTTTTTTTTTTTAATGTTTTATGCATATTTAATTTTGCTCATGAAAATACCGAATCGCTCTTTATAAAATATTGGCGGATGGTTCAGAAATGAAGGTTTCTTCCTTATTTAAATTTTTCTCTCATATGATCCCTTGGTGTAATTTCCTTATCAATGTTACGAGATAGCTGCAATGAAGATAATGCGGCGTCAGTTATAGTTCCAATTAATTAGTGTTGTGTTCTAGTGTGTGGAAAAATAGCAATGTTCATACAGTTAGGAATTGAATGGACCTGAAAAATAAAGGGGGTTTTGTGTGTTTCTTTGTTTTTTCGACTAATTTTTGTTGCCAAAATGTAACGTTCATGTGAAATTGGCTTTTTATTACAATTTTTGGTATGTATTTAAATTTATAATTTTCTTTTGTATTGATGCTTATTGAAGAAATTCTTAAAGATACGAAATATTTATTTATACTTTCCTTTAAGTATAGGAATCATGTTCTGTTATATAGTATAGGTTATAGGTATATTCTGTATAATATTCTGTTATATAGTATAGGAAAAAATGTTCCGTCGTCTTCAATTGATGTCTTCAATTTGATAGCAATTCAGATTCGTTTGAACCCCTGAACCGTTTGTGATAAACTTTAAGCAACATGTACATTAGCTGTTGTCCTAGAATAGTAAAGAGGATTTTTCAGATTAGATTTATTGGTATGTAGGTGTTATGCCCCGATTTTCCCGGAAAATTCTGAATTTCAGCACTGTGTCCCGGTGTTCTGAATGATCTCATTTTTGTCCTGAATATCTACTAAAATCAATTACTTTCGAGAAAAAAAATAGTCAAAATATAGTTTTTTTGACCCAACCTTAATTTTTATATGAACTTGCTTATAGTTGCGCCTGCAAATAATATTCCCAACAGATTCTGTTGAATTTAAAACATAAATATATGGTTTAAACATAACTTTGGTTTTAATATTAATATCATTATTATAAAATAATGAATAGTTTTACGCAATGTTCCTCAACAGAATGATAATTTCTTATGGTTCATATGGGTGTATGACTCTTGCTTATCCCAAAACTATATATGTAAATTTGGTTTTATTTTTAGATATTAATATTTTTAAAAGTACAATATACAATACTGTAACTATGACCTCACAAAAATCATAGAAAAAAATAAATATATATATATTTAGTCCCCTCTAATCCTTGAAATGAACTTATCCCATCCTACCCCCATGAATGGATGGCCTGTCCCGAGTTACGACCCACGAAGCGTGGTCATCGTGATTATAATGGTGAAGAAATGTAGTATTTATAATTTGCAAAAGAATGTAGGTAGTAAGTAATTCGACGTGCTGATTTAGAGAAATTTTGTCCAATATATATCGATTAGAGCTTTTTACAACTGAAACTCAAATTAAATTTGAACAAAAAGAAAAGAAAACAGCGTCAAAAAGCCTTTGATATTTAAATTATAGTTTTTAAAAATGGTGCTTATTAACTATTATAACTGATATTGTCAATTGTTTACATTCAATGATAAAATTTTAAAGTAAATATAAAGTGAATAAATAAAATATTTGTATGCTTATACAGGTTAATTATACATTCTTAAACAATTTATCATTTCAAAATTTAAAAAAGAGGTAATTTTAATAATAATCTTTTTTTTTTTTTGTTTAACGTTTTTAAGAATACTTCTGGATCAGGGATCTTTTATCGTTGTTTATAATAATACCAAATCAGTTTTTCAAAAAATATTGATGTATGATTCATAGATTCCTGAATAAAACTTTGGATAATAGTTATCTATTTTGTATATAAAGAAAAATATTTATTCTAGTACCTAGCGGATTCAAGGGGTGAGAGAGGGACTTTCGGACTAAAGCCTCTCCTAAAAACAAAAAATTAATTTTTTTTTTTACATTGATCCATTTTTGTTTCTACGAATGATCTGAGCCAAATAATTATATTATGGGAATATGTTCTCTTTTGTAGATGTAGGCTTAGAATAAAATTACCGTTATTAAAAAAAAGTATATTTATAAGTGGTGACAGGACTGTTCTGTCACCTCTACGTACTAAAATAGTCCTGATGATGGCTCACGAGATTGAGCCGAAACGTCGGAATTTATAATAAAAACTATACTTTGTTGACTGCATCCTGATTATTTCTTTCATCGTAAGAAAATACTTTCTTGAATTAAACTTCGTCTTTTTGGTACTCCATTTATTATGTTAGTATATCTTTAATATTGTGAATCATCGTGTTTTTCATCATTCTATTGTTTGATTGTTTCGTTCTAGAAACTATACTACCAAAATATGAAATAGATTCTAAGAAAATATTGTTGTTTGCTGTTCTGGTGTAAGATATCTCTACAGATTTCTACTTAACACTTTAGTAAATTCACAGCAAAACGTGGAGTGGGTCCAAGAGCAATAATACCAGTTCCAAATCTGACAAGAATACGCTGCAAGAATCAACCTTTATATCACAACGCTTTGGTGTTTTGTTCACCGAGGTGAACTGATAAGTACTGTTGTTTTTACAAGTATTTTTCACAGGTTTGTTATATTCTAGGGAATTGTTGTAAATATCTTAAAATCCGTCGGAATTTCGAGTGTTGAGATTGAGATGAAAAATAAAAAAGGTCATTTCTTAAATGAAATATGCCTGTGACCACTTTGTTTTAGAATATATACATATAAGATGATATAGAACTCCGTTGCCAACGTTTGTATATAGGTACTTTAAATTCAAACAAATAATTTTTAATTTATTAATTTAATGTTTTATATAAATAGATTTGGCATAATATATTAATTAATATATTTATGATATTTATAAAAAATAATAATAATTATAATCATTAAAATATTATTTGTAATTATTATCATATAATTTATAATAGTAATTATATTAACTATAAAATATCATAAATACATTAATTAATATATTATATCAAATCTATTTATATTAAATATTAAATTAATAAATTTAAATATATATATATATATATATATATATATATATATATATATATATATATATATATATACACACACATAAATTTGTATATTTAAAACAATCTATTAATTTGTTAATAATATTCAATTTAGAATATATGCCCTATTAGATCATATCTCAGAATCTCGAACAAATTTATTTACCAGAAAAGGAACCTACCTACCTATATACTTTAAATCCTAATATACTAATATTCATCATTTCCTTATATAACAACAAAAGGTTATAAGATATCAAATGTCTGCCGAATCTCAGATGAAAAATCGATTTTTTACTTGAACACTTACATAACATTATCAAATAAACTTTGCCAGTAAAGGATTAAAACTATAAAGAACTCATTTCACTGAGCCCCGTCAATACCTAATCTACAAGGTCAGACCCAATAAAATCTTCCTATCTACGTTTCGTTCTGCTCCTAGGACTACTTCACCCATCGGTTTAATGCTGATTAACCTTTTAGCGGTTCAACCGACAGTAAAATTTCCGTTAATTTCTAAACAACATTTACTATTAATTCGTTTTCTTCTTTAAAAGAAACTCAATATTTAAACTGTTAGTATTGCTTAAAAAAAAAAATTAAAACAAGAATAATAACGGACGACTTTGTTGACAAGACGGGCTGTATATTCTTAAAGAGCATCCGTATAAAGATCCAATCCAATATTTGGTTACACCAGCAGCTTGGGTTGTCTTGATTAGGTCGGCAGCTAATCCATTTTGACTCAGTAAGTAATTCTACGGAGATGAGCTCGTTGATTGGTTAACTATTATGGTATCATTGCCCATTCCCATGTAAAATTATTATTTTTTTTAAGAAACCATTTGCTCAAACAATTGCGTGATTATAAGCTGGACGACTTCCTAGATTATCCTAAGGAGAAGAACATTCCCGAAATTGGAAAGATTCCATGTTACTCTCAGTATACAAGCAATGCGCTTACGTTAAGGGGAGGACAACGTCATAAGAATTCCGAAAATAAAGTATTGCGTAGAATGTTTGGCCCGAAGAGGGATGAGTCGTGTGGAGAATTTAGACGGCTACATTACAAATAATTGCACCCGGCAAAAGAAGTTGAAGCAATGGTATCGTGGCTGTTGGGGATGGGTATATTAATTTATTGCGATAGATAAGTAACGAACCACTAGTAAGGTTTAACTGACCTAATGCTCGAGGATTGTGAAATGTGGGATCTCCTATATTTGGGTTTTGATGTTGTTAATTTAAGGGAGGTATATCGGCTATGATTGTTAATGGCATCAGCATCGACCCTCCGGTTACGCTTAGCCTTTATGTTTATTCAGGGAGGGTTGAAATAAACGGAGTTTGTCTCGTAAAAGTCCATCTGTACGTCTCTTCTTTGCCATGAATGCCGCAGTATTTGCCTAGAGACCACCTGGTCGACCAAAACCCAGATGGATAGGCGGAATAAATAAAGATACTGATGAGCTAAATGCAGGATATTTGAAAGCAATAGCCGAAGATAGAGCTGAAGCAGCTGGTTAAGACGGTCAAAGATCTACAAGATCTTTTTTTATAAGTCCTAAAGCGAATCGGAAAAAAAAAAAAAAGGAATTCATTTTTGAATTCTATTAGGCCCTTCAGCCTTCCTGTATAAGGATAATTTTTAACTAAGAATGTTAAATGTTCATTGTTTATTATTTTTAAAAATCTTGGTTTAGATAGGTTAAGACAGTTTTTTAGTTGCTTACATTACATTGGACATTGACAAATATTTTCTAAAAATAAAAAGTTTTTGATGTTATTGTAATTTTTTTTTATATAAGTTGAGTAGTAAAAACGACATCTTGTCTAACAGACTCGATTGATTTTACTGCCAGAAATTTACTATCAGTAAAAAAATCATTATTTTTTTGTGTGGCGTACAATTCTGATCCGTAATATTATTATATATCTAATAGCAAAACCTTGACATCCTCATAGGCGCAGAATCAAAACAATCCGATAAAGGCAGGGGCGTATACAGAAGTTTTTTTGGAGGAGGGGGATTTAATTAGAAGAAGGCAAGTAATCACCTAAATGTCTATAATCGCCAAATTGGGCGTATGTTTTGGGTAAGCATGAAAATTGGATAAAAAATCTTTGTTAAAATACAAATAATTTTATTCAAATTACAAACTTTATGCATACTTTGGAATAAAGGGGATAAATGTTCTATTTTCTGTGCCTAGGAGCAGCCCTAGTTGCCAAATTTATTGGATGAGGCGGCCATACCGTTGAACCCATTAGCATTGAACTCATTCGTCAATATTTTTATAAATTTCTTAATATAATAATTTATTTAATTTCGATCGCTTTGAAAGTGAATATGAAATTCCTAATTTAAACAAAATTTTAATGCTTACAATTCAGAAGATGAATTATTTTTCTAAGATTTAAAAATCTTTTCTCCTTCTCTGTTCACGCAATTCAAGTATATTTATATATATATATATATATATATATATATATATATATATATATATATATATATATATATATCTATTTTGTGGCACAAAGTAGAAATATAAACAAAACAAAACAAAAATTACAAAATTAAGTGCTTAAACTTTGTGAAGTTAACTGATGTTTATTAAATTTTATTTTTATCTTTTTGTATATGATGACTAGATTTGAGATAACAGCGGAATATACTTCTGATCTTATTTTTCTTTGAATTTTATATACGGTTAAGGCTTGGTAATAATAAAATAAAAAGTACAGTTGGCCCTTACGTACCAAAATAATAATAATTTTAATGTCCAAATCCAAACGTATAAATTTAAACAAAAAGGTTTTTAAGCCATCTCATTTTTTTTTTATTTTTTAATATCACCTTCTGAATATCAATGTTGAACTTTTTTTTTAGATATAAAATATCTGTATTCTCTATTTTCTAATATATTATTCTCTATTATTTTACAATATATTTGCTAATGCGTTGCAACACATCAAGCTAATTTGGATAACTTAAGCCGTTGTTTGGTTTCCTTGACTAACTTCATAATGAGTTTTGGTTTAAACTTTTTATTATTGTTGAATCAGGAGATCTATTTTAGGTCTTCCGGGTAACAGTGAGGAGGAAGATGATTAAACTTATTTTATAAAAATTTTTTTATATTTTATTTTTTAATTTGTTGGATTATTCTACTGTCTTAATCTTAATGCCTTAAAAATAAATAAATCAGTATTCATTAAACAATCTATCGTTCGATTCTCGGCATTCCAAAAAATATCCGGTTGGGTCAAGGATTTGAACAAAATACATCGTACGGGTTGGAAATGGGTTGCGTAAAGCGAACAATTAATTTTATTTTTTCTGAGCATCATATACATATACATTGTTATATGTCTCAATGAAAGGTCTTAGATATAGGAGATAATGAATGCTAGATAAATATTTATTAGGAAGAGAAGCTTTAGTTAATCTATTTGCAACGTAGCAGATTGCAGTACTATCTGCACCGATAGCTATAAAAACATTTTATGAGTCATATCAAGGTTTACTCACGCATATAATTTCATGCAAAAAACTATTGCTAACATTATTATTATGTTTATTACTTCCTCAACTTACTGAGGTGAAGGGAAAATGAATTAATCATTGTTTTTTTTTTCTATTTTACTGTTATAGTTTTACTGTATTATTTTCTATATATAACATAATTTACTTCTCCAGGCTCCCCAGATTAAAACTGTGTCGTTTCAAACTGTGGCGTACGCAGGAGAAGAGGATCAGCGGGAAATATCCTCTCGAAATCTTTGAATAAAATATGACTCATATAAGTTTTATGTTTTGAGTAATTATTTTTTATCCAATTTTTATTCTTAACCTTAATACTTATGCCCTTTTTGGCGATTATAGACAAGTAATGATTACTTTCCTTCTCATTAAATCCCTCACACGAAATTTTTTTTTTAATTCTCCCCCTCCAAAGAAAAGTCTGCCTGGTTTCTAGGACATCTTCTAAACTCTTTCTTCGTGAAACTTTAAGCAAGTGTAGCGGTTAGTTTTGTTAATATATACTCGTATATATTAATTTTTTTTAAAATATAAATTGAATATATACACATATATTAAGCATGCAGTCGAATGCTCTACCACTGAGCTATACCCCCTAACTTACTGCTGGTAGCAGCATAAAATTTCTGGAGGACTAAAAATTAAAAAAAATTAAAAAATATATTAAGCATGTTATATTAAATAACTATATTTCGAGTAAATCTAAACCGATTTTAAGCGACTTTTGCGGTATTCTTTCTTGCCATATAGTTGGACTATATATTTTTTTGTTGATTTTTACCGTAACTTCGATGATATATTTTCCAAGTAACGTTATTTTTCCCTATTTAGCTCTTCTAGATTAAATAATTTTCCAATCATAGGATTACATGAACTATGCACGAAGAATTTGCAACAACTGTAGTTATTTAATGTTCACTATCAATGAATAATAGATCAAAAGAAGTCTGAAGTCTAAGTAAACTCAGAACTATCATTGCGAATAACGATGAGCATGGCCCTAGTGCTTAAAGAGAATAAATAATTCATCGGGATTTTAATAATTTCTAATTCGTTAGTAGTAATTTTGAAGTTTTGAATTTGTTTGTTGTGATTTATTTATTTTTATTTTTTATTCATTGGAATTATTATAATTTTTTATTATTAAAATTTGTTTGTTGTTAATTCACTTTTTTAAAGCTTTTTTCTGTTTTTTGTAATTTCTGTAGCAAGGCAATAATAACATCTAATGGTTGCATTTATAAATTTATATATTAGTATTTTTTTAAATATTTAGTATTTTTAATACATTTTATTTAATTTAAAATAAATTACATATGTAATACTGATCAATGCAAAAATTATGTTTTTTTTAAATGTACATTTATTTTTGATCGTTTAGTTATTTTTTTAATCTCTTCAGCATTAATAATATAGTCTTAGTGTTTCCTTTACTTCACGTTCAATTGAGAGAAACCCGACTTTATTTTATGAGATTTTGATGCTAATTTTTATTTAAGATTTAACCCAACATTTCTGTTTATTTAGAATAAAACTCGATTATTTTTTAACGAAAATAAAAGTTGGTTACTTAAAAATTATTCCAAGATATGAATCAGATGAAAGAGCGAGACAGGTAGGGGTAGGGGGAGTGGAGGGGAGAGACGCCGGCCTAGGGGTAGGGCCTGCCACAGCGGCAGTTCGCCGAGTAGCTTCGCAGAGTAACGACATACAGAAGAGCAGCCATGGCCGACGTGGAAGTCCAGATGCAATACACCGCAGAGAGGAAGGTCCGCAAGGTGAAGAAGACCACCACGACCAAGAGGAGGGAGTCCTCCGACCAGGGGGAGGTGACCATCACGGAGATCAACGAGAAGGAGAACCAGCTGCCCGACCAGGGGTGCGTGCCCCTCCTCCTCTCGTTAGCATGTCTCTGTCAATCTCTAACGGCTGGCTTTGGCTTAGGAAATTAATTTAAGTAAAAGTAATAATAGGAAAATAACCGTATTGAAAAAGGGCGGTTCTTAAAAAAATAAAAAATCATTGAAAGGCCTATTAATCTTTTTTCTCAGATTCAATTGCTTTTATGCATCATTCATAAAAGTTAAAACATTTAACAAAATATAATGCTTCAGTGAAAATCGGCTTTATGTTGCATGGACAGAACTTTCCGAAAAGGAAAAACCTTGGATAAATTCCAGGATAACAATCGTAGTAAATCACTCAAAGCACAATTTATTCATAATTTATTCCGTACAATTTACTCCATGTCAACAAAAAAAATATTCATATATAGTTATAGCGTAATTAAAAAAACAATCAGAAATTTCCCATAGTATATCAATTTACTGAATAATTTTCTATTTAGAAAATTTGAATAAATTCCATATTAATTAGCCTAATTCAGTGTATAAAAAACATTTGATTAAGCCCATTTTAATATTAGAAAACTTATTTTAAACCATTTTAACGAATAAATATATTTCATAAATGACTACATTTATTCAAAATAAATAAGTAAATGAATAAAAGATGATCTTAAGCCAGCCAGCTTGTTTGACATCCTCTCCTGTCATACCACAAATCCCTCTACCTGATCGTGCCAAGTATAAATTTCACGTTTTACTTTGCCGTGATTTTGTTTCTCCAATATTTAAATAATTTTCCTTTCTACTGTTTAAAAAATTGTTTGCCAAAACTCTATTAACGATTGTTCCTAACGTGAATTTCTCATTTGTGTTTTGAAAACAATTAAAATCACACATTTATTCCGTGAAAACAGCCACACTATTTTCATTTCACACTTTACAAGGATACGAAATACATTTCATAATTGAAAATGCATGATTTCAGTAACTTAAACGATGTTTCTAACTTTGAGTAAAGACCTCAGTGTGGTTTTGTTTTTGTTAATACTTTTCTCTGTTTTATTTTTTCTTTGTAAAAACTGGTAGACCCGTATAAATATGTAAATATAATTGCATTATGTCGTATATGTTTCATTTTTTTCAAAAATAGAATCATATTATTTTATGCTTAAGATGAAGTAGTATTTGTTCAGTCGTAGTAAATATAAAAAAATAGAAAAAAATCGATATGTTTTATTCAAATTTTAAAAATATCTAATACGACTGTCATATGATCTGTTCCGAGAAAGGGGAAATGGTTCGCAGTGCAGGCTTGTCTATTTCCGTTTATAATTTCTTCATCGGTTTCCCCCACCACCTTACCTTGGTTAGGCACGTACCCCCAGCGATTTACTAATAATGAGGTACCAGTCATTTACAATGTATTTATTAAAATTCGCAAAGTTCAAGTTTCGAATATGAAAAAGTAATTTTTTTTTTAATATCTGATTATTGATATTTCGATTTTAAAAAAATTCTTTGGCATTATGGTCTCCAATCCTAAACGCCCATATTTGTTTTTGTTTTGTTTTTAAACGTCATTTATAATTCAAACTTTTCAGAATCTATTGTAATATTTTCATTTTTTTATATTAAACATTACCAAGTAGTTTTGTTGAGGTTTTCATAACTCTATTGCAACTGTACGATCCCTCATTTTTTTTTTCAATTAAAAATATCCAAACATTGAGAATAATTTATAATGTTTTAAATTGTAGACCATGAAATCAAAGAAAAATTAAATTATTTTGAGCATGAAATGTTGAAGTAAAAAAAAAAATAATTTAAAGGGATTTAATGAAGAATATTTTTTGTGTTTTTATCTTTATTTTACCTTAGCTGTATTTTATTTTTTATGATTATGTAAACAGCATTTTTACAATATCAATAAGCCACTCTACAGAGAGCTTTCCTTGTATGACACTTAGCACTCATTTTAACATCAAGCGAACAAGTTCGCTGCTTACATCCATCCTTCTCTATGACACAGCGATACCTTTTGCTCTTTGAAAGGAACATGCGAGGAAGTGGAAACACGAGCGGGTATGGCATGAGGACACGGTGGGACTGTCTCTTTAATGAAGGCAATTAGAATGCATGTAGTCCCTATAATGCCAGGTCATTAAGGGAGAGACATTAGCTGTTCACGAGGAAATCCTTTGGTCTTCAAGTCTTCTTGTCTATTTCTCTACTCGTTTCAAACTATTAACTTAGAGCCGAATACACTATGAAATAATTAATTTCCTCAATTAAGGGAATTTCCTAAATCAAGGTGGAGTACATTATGAAGTAATTTATTTTCTTAATTAGTCAACTCAGGATTTATAAATACAACTCGTTTATAAAGCTCAACAAACTGCAAATCAAGATAATATTTTATTCATCAATCATATTTTAATCATAGAACATGTTCGTAGTCGATTGTAACAGTTTTGTGGCACCGTTATTATTAATCAATTTATTATATTCCTAAAATTCCACTTCTGATTAATATCTCTTTGTATTATAGACAAATAGATAAAATTTTTATTAAATTTAACAGATATTTAATTGACCGATAAATGTCTGTTGGAAGCCAAAATTTTAACTTTTTTCAATGAAGTAGATATAGATATAGAAAATTTATAGCCATAACATTGAACAAAACAAAAAATCGCTGAAAATTATTATAATATGGGTTATTATTTGCAAATAGTTATTTGAAAAATATATATATATATATATATATATATATATATATATATATATATATATATTTCTATCTTTTATTTTATTTGTGTTGATGTTGATTTCATAACACTTTATATTTTTCCTCTATCCCTATAAATGACAGAGATATGGGCGCAAGAAATCTTTAATCGATCTATATTTTAAAAGGAAATGGCCTATGGTAATGTCGAGTTACAAAGACTATCATGGGTTGACCCGTGACTTTGATGCCAAATCTAAAAAAAATCGGCCCAGTAGTCAGGGATAAATGCGAGGACGACGGACTAACGGTTTTTATTTATTCGAGTTTTGGATTCATCGTATCTTGAAAAGTAAAAACCTCAAATTTTAAGGGCGGTTAAAATTATTGTCATTTTTTTTTTTATCGATTAAATAGGTTCATTATTGAAAATTATAAACCAAAATGAACACAACAGTAGTAACTACTACAGACATTATTTTACAAATTAAATCATTATAATATTATTTTAATTACCCAATCATCACAATTAATACTTAATTTATCTTATTGTATTTTCCAGACATTTTCCAATAGTATTAGAAGCATTAGTCTCATTATCGAAAATAAATTATTTTTTCATTTTATATCCTCTTTCTGTTCTTCTAATCAGAATTATTTCAATTTTTCTCTTCAAAGATATAAAAATTTTGCCGCCCCGAACATTTATATTATTGTCCTCCGATTTTCTTCTACATATACAAAATTTTTTTTAAAAATATTTGATAGCAATTCTGCAACTTCCCTTTCTGGTAATTTAGTCTCTCTCACTAATTGAACCGTCTATCACTATTCCGGGACAGGGTCAATTAATTTTCGCGAAGATAATTGATTAGCCACTTAATTAATTAATTTAAAAAAAATAGAATCAAGATTATACAGCATCTTCTAGAATGAAATATTTTTTAAGTTTAAGTTAATAGTATGTACCATAGGGAACTGACCTCCCTCTTACCTTAGCATGCCAATTATATCATCTAAGTCTTGTCACTGGCTGAGCGACAGATGTTGTAAATTTTATACCAATGATTAGAAATATATATATACAATCGAACATGCTTGAACCCACCTTCCAGCTGTAAAAAGCAGGTATGGTGGTTATTGAGCTTATAATTCCCTAATAGTAAAAAATGTTAATTGGCTTCTGTAGAATTCCACAAACCTCTTTACTATATGTAATCTATTATCTTTTGTGACATCCATTTTTGTAAAATATACCTAAATGCTTGTTTTATTTCCTTCGATACCCGCTATTCTTCACAAAGCCCTAACCATTAGTTAAGTCGAACTAGCCCTACAAATTGGCAAGGTCGATAAATTCAAAACAAAGCCTCCAGCGGTTTATCGGATACCACGTGGCTAATGAGAAACGGAGGCAATAAGTGACTGAGTGAGCCGCCTCCTGGTCCCATTCGATCCTTGGACGGATCTCTATTGAAGGAGTTCACTTGCAATTAGTTTGCAGCTGATAGGGCTTCGACCCGGCTTAGTAACGTACTTAGCGACTCCGGAGTCTCAAACCTTCCGATTCCTCCAACTTTATGAATCAGATAACTTTAGCTTCTTAAAGGCGGTAATCTTGAGGAAGCCACGGAACTTGGAAGTGATAGCGAACTGCCGAGCTATTACTGGGAGATTTATGAATTTTATAGCAATCTAGAAGAAATTATGAGTAAATATTTTAAAAAGTTTTTGACAGAAATGAGTCTAGTAACTCTTCATAACGAATGTTTTTGGATGATGTATTTAAAAATTTGACATTTTTTACTTGACTTAATTACTCACTTTATTTAGAACATAATTTTCCTCACTAATTTACCTAACATTATAGAATTTAAATGGCATAGAGAAAAAATTCAGTATTTTCCAAGATATCTTTAAACGCTGCTCAATAAATTGTTGATATTCTATAAAAATTACAGTACTTAATTACAGTACAAAATCGTGAGGGGTTTTATATCTTCCATTCACTTAAAAAAATAATTGAATATATGTATATTTTTTTTTGCTCCGCTGATTTTTTTCTTGTTGAACTGAACCTATTGTGAATTTTTAAAATAATTATTTTTTTTTTGTATAAATTTAAATTTTTCTTAATTCAATTTCTCCACACAAATTTGATGTACAAATATGTGGGTATGACTGTAATTTTAATTATAATTTTTTCTCTTCTAATATTAAATAATATAATATCAGCTAAATTTAAAAAGAAATAAAGAAGAGAAAGAAAAAATTTTCGAAGATATCGTAATGCATAAAACATGTAAATTTAATTGAACTTGAAGAATAACTACTAAAATCTAGAATAATCTACTAAAAAAATCCCCATCGAAATAGAAAAAAAAATCCGGAATGCTGATAGGGAATATCCATATGCATTCATTCATACAATAATAAATATAAAAATAATAAATTATCTACAAAAGAAAATATAATAATGATTAAATAATTGAATAAATTAAAAAATACTTAGTTTCAATAAACCTTTATACAATACTTAAAATACCAACAAAATTATACTCTATCAACGTATATATATATATAAATATATATATATATATATATATATATATATATATATATATATATATATATATATATATATATATATACATATATATATGTATGCATATGTATATATATACATATATACGTATATATATATATATATATATATATATATATATATATATATATATATATATATATATATATATATATATATATATATATATATACAATCGAACATGCTTGAACCCACCTTCCAGCTGTAAAAAGCAGGTATGGTGGTTATTGAGCTTATAATTCCCTAATAGTAAAAAATGTTAATTGGCTTCTGTAGAATTATCTACAAAAGAAAATATAATAATGATTAAATAATTGAATAAATTAAAAAATACTTAGTTTCAATAAACCTTTATACAATACTTAAAATACCAACAAAATTATACTCTATCAACGTATATATATATATATATATATATATATATATATATATATATATATATATATATATATATATATATATATAAGAAAAACTTTATTCTGGGACTAGGTCCCTTAAGAATTACAGAATAAAACAAATAAAACATATGGAATTGCCAATATATATTTTATAAATTCATCCCAATACTTTTGTATTAAATCTTTTTATATTTTCTAAGCCGATTTTGTTTGTTAAGCGTTTTGATTTGGTTAGTGGTAGTGATTTTACTTTTTATTTTTCAATGAAACCATCCTTAGTATTAATTATGCCCGATATTAGAAAATAAATAAATGAATTTATTAGTATCTAGTTAGGTTGTCTTTAAAATATTATTATTAGAATAGTTGTAAGAAAGGTACATAGATACCGTAAAAGCTTAGAGAGCTGGCTTAAGTATATAACATCCATTCAGTGCACAGTCCTGACCACATAATCTTCCAGGAATGGCATAAGGTCGAGGAGTGAGACTTTATTTCTTTCATTGTTATATTATTTATTTCATTGAATTAGCTACACCGTCTTCAATACATCCATTAAACAAAATGCAGTATTTTAAAAAATAGTATGAAAATAACTGCTGTGGAGACCACCCTCTGTTAGCACCCCGATGGCTGTTCAATGAAATGTCAGGGCACCATATCATTTTTCATAGAGAGGATTCATTTTTTATTATGGATCGATTCTGAAACATGATCACGAACTAGTGCATTTGTGAGGTTTATGATGTGGGCTATGGAAGGATATCTATTTCGGTGATAGTCGTTGCCAAATGAGATATTAAAATCTTTGAAAGCGATTTAATTACATAACTAGGAAAACTGGGTAATATACTACGAATGTTGAGGGACTGAATTTAGGAGAATTTTTATGACAAAGTTTGAAGCCTGGTTTTAGGCTAGTTGTTTTAATTTTTGTTTTAATGGTATTGGCAATGTCATGCTGTCATTTAAGGAACAATTAGATGATCTTTTGATTGAATCTCTTAAATCAAAATATATAAAACCGATGATTACCTGTTTGGTGTAGATGAGTTCAAATGGTCAGCGTGATTGAAATGTAAAATCACTAAAAGAAATCTAATAGTAAAAACCCGTGGGAACGTAGTTAAATATTAATAATGGTGAGAGTAAAAACTTGTGTGCCGACTTTTTAAGTTTTAGACCTTCATCAGGGCAGAGTGGTGTATAGTCAAGCGTCAATTGAGTTGGCGCTTGACTATACGCTACTCTGTCCTGAAGATGGCCTAAAGCATAGGTCGGAACGTCGGCACACAATATAATAAGTTTTTCTTTCTTGTGTTTTTATTTATTGGCCGTACCCCCAACGAAGCTTCCTCTACTTTAATAATAATAAGGGAATAAATAGATAAAAGTGCCAGTTAATGTTGGTTCGTAAATTGAAGTGATTAATAACTTAAATCCGAATACATGATAATAACAATTTCTCATTTAATTATTGCCTCGCTGTTATGGATGCGAGGCGCCCAACCATTGCGTAATTTAGAAGGACGTCATATGGTTATCGAGAATTAAGTATTGCGTAAAGCAATCCTTCCCGAGAAAAATAAACCAAAAACATTTCTCTGTCGGACTGTGGCCTGGAGGTGAATACATAATATTGTAAACGACGAAGATAACGTATAAGGAATTTCAACACGTAAATTAGATAGCTGAAAAACGACCAGGTTTCTGTAAAAGTAATTAGTGTTTGATGGAAAGGGAAGGTATGCTAAGGGTTGAGACAGAGAAGGGGGAGAAAGTGTTAAGCACTATTTAATCATATTGGGTTTAACAAATATGAAGTGCCTATTCAGTCAGTCTCAAATATTGAAATGAAGATTGACTGAAAATTACTTTAGCTAACCGAGAGGTAACGACAATGGAATGATTTTTACAGTAATTTATTTCTAGAATAAAAATAAAATGAATAATGGTACAACTTTCTATTAGGTATGTCCGATTGCCTTTCAATGGAGATTAGGCAAAACTTGGAGGCCAATCATTACTTGATTAATAATAATAAGAACAATTAGCGACACACAGAGGTTGTTATCAACAACTATCGTTGCCTCAATGCCTCTCTCTACTGAATGTATGCATCATTCCATCCTCCCATCTACTTTTTGGTCTACCCCTTTTACGTTTACTCTTCGGTATGGCTCTGATCAGCATTCTAATGACTCCTTCTCTATTCAGTCCATCAACTCTATAACCCTTTTCAATTACTGCAGTGCACGTTATCCAGGCTGTGTATCCCCATCCATATTCTCCACTCGATTCGTCATTCTTTGGACCGGATATTCAACCCAATTCTTAATTTTCGACGATCATAAGACGCTGTTCTTGCCTTTGCTTCTAATGCTTACAATATATTTTCTTATATCTGTTCTCATTCCGGATAAATTGAGTTGAGTATCAGATTTTCCGAATTGGTGGAGCTAATAACTCGGCTATAAATACTCCACCATTTGGCTTAGCTATATCGCTCTTCGAGTACCCTGTGGTGAAATCATTGATGACTTAAGAGCGGAAGAGAAGGGTTTCAGAGACTTGGAAATAGAACTGGACGGTGCATATTCCACATCTATATATAATCCTCAGTTCCCAGGTCACAATCCGAAATATAGTCTGCTCGTGTATTTTTGTATGACCGCGCCCAACTCGTCGCACCGATGTTCTAGGTCCAGATTTATACAAAGGCAGAACCCTTTGCTGTTTACGGTACAGTCAAGGAAGTATGCCATGAAAAAAAAAAAGTGACATCCGTTAGAAATAATAATTCTCAAAACAGAATTATACAAATTTTGTTTATTTATTTTTCGTTGATGTTTGTATTCTGAATGAGGAACGATGTTTCTGTTAGTCTTAACAGGCCCATTTTATTTTGACTGGTTATTGTATGGTTTTGTGTTTGTAAATAGCCTAAAAACATAATTTATTTCTTCCTCGGCGTAATTTATGCAGCATAAAATACTTTCTTTCAGTATTTTTAAACCAGGTTTTCTAAAAAAAATTGTGATTAATCGATTCTAAATTTTACTTTCTCAAGCAGGAGGTAGCAAGGTAATTGGAGGAATAAAATTTATTTCTCGCCAAACTGGTTGTTCGTGCACTAGAAGGTTAGTTTATGAACCTATTCGGTTCGTTAGAATCTAAGCAAACTAAAAAGATTTCGTTATTCTGCCTCAAACAGTAACTTTTTTTTCAGTATCTTGGATTGGAAGTATAAATAATTGGAAAAATGTCCCAAGCAAATTGTCAATATAATTAATTCGTTCCGTTTTAAAAATACCGTTGCTAAGATCAAACCAAAAAAGTACGAACAAAATATACGAAAATGGAACAGCTTTTATTACTGATTGGAAGCATTTATCTGGTTGTATTAAATGAAATTTCACCTTGTAGCATGTTTAATAAAACATTTATGGATTTTATTACATTAATTTTTAATCAAAATAAGTTTCTCGGTTTGTATTCAATTTTTTCCAAGAAAAACTATTTTTATTGCAGATTCATAAAGGCTCAGCGTTTATAGTTTAAAAGTTCTATGCACTCAGATTTTCAGAGGAAACCAAAGTTTCATAATATAAATTATTTAATCTGGCAATGATTGGGCTGTTGCGTGCGGAAGATCTTCTATTTTCAAACCATGGAAGTTTTTCGTGGTTAATCACAAAATAGATAATCATTAATAGTTCAGGGGGCATTCATATAATATAATATTATCAATCAGAAAAATGTAATAATTTAGCATTTTTATAATGTTATTATGTGTATTAAATCAATAAAATAATTTATTTTTTGAGAATTCTTTTAGTTATCTATTAGTAATTTTTGTTTGGTTTTCAATGCAGTTTGGATACGACTAAATCTAGCGTTATGGCAGATTTTCTATTTTCGCTTAATGTTTTTTTAATTAGGAAAACGATCAAGCTGTACTGACGTCCGTCGAAGGTCGAATGATTGATGAGCTTTACTCGGTGTATCTGTAAACCTGACCGCTATTTTCATTTTCTTCCGGTATCATATTTCTACTAATATTAATTCCATAATCCCTAATTAATTTTATCCTACAGAATCAAAGTTGACTTCTTTTCGATTAATTTGGAAATTTAAATAGGTTATACTACATTTCATCCGATATTATCTCGAAGGAAAACTTATGTATTGCCATATTTTATTTATTATGTATAGCAATACTCATACTCTATCCTGAAGGAGCCGTTTATGTTACCAACTTAGATTTTTCTGGAACCTTCACTATTCTCTCGTGTTACCCCTATTAAGAGAACCTACATAATTTTTGGTCCTCCGGGCCGCATAGAAAAAAAAATTTTTTTTGCTATTTGTATCACTTTGGATAATGATTTATAGTGAATTTAATGATATTTTTATTCATTTTAAATATTTTGTGATATGTTTAACCTTATTTGCTTTGTATAGATTGATTTTTTTTTTTTTTTTTAACATTTATTTGTTTCTTATCTTAATGATAAACCTAGGATCTGCATTTCATTCCGTAAAGATTATTGTTTCTCAAGTTAGTGATACGGAACCAACCAAGGATGACGAGCCAAATTTCTTAAGAGGACGTAGTGCTTGGGAAACGATGAGGGTCGTGGTAATTGTGATGTGACGCCTTCGTCACGGTATTTCACTCTTCAATTAGTTCCCATTTGTAATTAAAAGAGCCGCTTAGTTAATTGATTTCTTCTTTTATTTTCATTTGTTCTCACCTCATTCCGTATGAGTATTTTCAAGGGTTTGATCTGGTTCGGAAGTTCCACTCTTTCCAACGCTTTTGTTTCCTAGTGTAGTCAGAAAAATAAAAAATGAAAAAACACATCCATAATTCTTAGCTTTTGAAAAATGTACACAAAGAATTAGTTAGATATTATTATTAGTTACAAATTCTTACTTGGAAACTCTGATATTCATATCTGTCGTATTAAAGTATTCGAATTTTAATACACGAAAATATATTTCCCCTCATAAAACTATGGAATCTGATAGTCTTAAACTATTAGAATCTATTCCAAATAATGTTTTTTTTTTGTGTGTGTTTTTGTTTTTAAACCATGTTTTATTAAAATGTATTATCAAGTTTGAAGCAAATGAACATACGTATCATATGGTTAAATGATATAAAAATAATGACTAATTTAAGATAATTCATTATGTATCTCCTTTCTGTACCTTCAAACAACTTCGATATCGAAATGCAGTGTCTCAAAAGGAAATAAAACTAAAGATTTCATGCAGCAATTATTGAGAGAGAGAAAAACATATTTAAAAATGTAATAACTCATAATCGCATAAATTACTTCTTAGTGACTCGCAATATTTTCCCGAAGCTAAATTCCCTAGATGTCAGCTGGAAAGTGGCTATTACACGTCTCAGCATAGTCAATTATTTACATTAAATAAGGTTGGTAAAAGTAGAAACCCGATGACTTTCTTGTTTTACTAGCACCTGCTTTCTCGAAGATGAAACCGTTTTAAGTCCTGTCCTTTATTAGTACCTGTTCGCAGAGTCATGTGCATTAATCTGTCATTCTGGATGCTTTGCTGACTTCGCAAAGTTTACTGAGAACTTACTTTCATGAAATAAAAAAAAAAAATTGGCGTTACCAACATCAAACATAACAACAAATAGCATTGCTTTTATTACAGAGTTCAATATTAGAATTATCGTCATATTATTTGGCCATATCACATAAAATGTCACTTTTAAGGATAACTAATAAAATATGTATGTGTTATTATTTATTTAATTTTAATTATTCAAGCGGTGTTCCCTGGTTTCTATAAAATAATTCCTACAAACACGAATTTTAATTACTATTTAAAAAAAAAATGAATTTTGTATCGTATTTTCAGTTCAAAAAACTTAAATTTAAGATCTTAAAGAACTAATCGGTTGCTGATTGGTCTGGTGGGTATTGAAGAACTTATATTTGTATTGCTTTGAGGTTTTGCCTAATTAATCTTAAAATTAATTTAATGGAAATTAAAGCACTTTTATTACTAATTTCTCATTTCATACAACTAGATGATTGTGTATATTTTACTTCAGACCATAGAATCTTAATTGAGTTTGTGTAATTCATCAGTTTATGTAAAGTGCATATATACATATATAACCTTATGAATCTAATGAAATCAATTAACATGCTACGGTCCTCAGAGTAGCCTACCAAAAAGTAATCTGGTACATCAATTATTGAATATATAGTGAACTATTATAATTCCTAATGTTCTTTACTAAAGGTTTTAAAAATTAAGTACTCGTTTTGTGTGGAATATTTCGTTTGGAGATGGTTGTGTTAATTTTAATAATCAGTTAAATAATTTATATTTTTCATAAAAACGAATACAATTTTAATGTTTTTTTTCTTAAATAAAATAAATACAAACAGAAAGTTTTTGAATTAAATATTGTATTTTTAATATTAAAGTTTTTTTTTTATTAAAAAAATTTCGTTTATGTTCTGGAAGGTTTTAAAAAAGTAATGAAATCTAGAAATAAAATATTGGATTTTAATATGTAAGTAATCTTGAATATTTCAGCTCATTTCTTATTAAAATATTATTTAATTTTTTTTATATAAATGCTTGTGTTGAAGATTATCCTATAACATTCAGCCAATTTTAGGCCTGTTATAATATAAATTAATAAAGGACTCCTTTCTCTTTACTATGTATATAAATTTAAAATATTCTTTTAATCTTAATCGTTTTTATTGCCTAAAATATTGGCAATGACAATTAGTAGACTCATATACTCATATGATCTTCCATGATGGTTATTGCTTTATTTGATACTCCGAAATATTCTTATTATTTACTGGTAGTACATATTCTGCAGTCTGTATGTACATTTGTTAATTTCAAAATCATTTGTATCAGTTGTTACTACTAATTCCGAGAAGGAGGAAAACATTTTCTTAGATGAGGAATGGTAATAAGAGGCAATAAAACGGGCAAGTTTTATCGATTGCCTTGTGTAGGGTTCCTGTTACTTGGACTTCCTCGGTAAGCGGTCCCCTTCCATCGATCTTCGGGCCAAACAACTGTTGGGGTAAACATATGTTCATCCTTGGGCCTGTATTGTCCAGCACCGGGTAGATATCTGATCGGAACTGCAAGAGCTTGGTAAACATATCTTGTGCATTATTCAGTGGAACCTTGGGATGATGTTCTACTGTATACTTGATTTAGGGTAAACATGTATCTCATACTATGCATACAGAGTCGGAGCGTTTACGCGCAATATATATTGCAGCTTATATTTAGGCGTCAGTACATCTACAGGTTGCCAACCTAATATAGCCAAAGTTTTGAACATGCCAGGAATCAAATCCGGAATTATCTCAAATCATCGGATTGTTTCTCCAAACGGCTACCACTTCCACTATTTACGAATGTCAATAATCGACAATATAAGTTTACCAACTTACATTATTATTAACATTAAATTATTATTGTTAAATTATCGTTAATTCAAAATTTCAGAGCATGACTTTCAAAATAATGGAGAACAAATTTTTTAGGAATTTCATACATAAATAGATGCATACAAATAATATTTTAGTTAAACAATAATGTTCTGTAATTCTTTTTTTATTAGTTTTATTTTGTTTAAAACGTTTAAGCTGTTTTGAACTGTCCTTAAAAATAATGATATTTTATTCACGATTGATGTCTTATTTTTGTCCAAAAAGCGCATTCATCATTCCTCACTGCAAAGAATCAATAAATATTTTCGGTCGGTCCATCAACAATGTCCATTACCTAAAACTAAAATATTGGCACTGATTTGTATTTGATTTAAATATCTATTTATTATCATGTGATGAGACTTTGATAATGGAACTTGATAGTTTTATAAATATATCATAGACAATATATTTTTTTTTTGTAGTGCGGGGTTCACTAATCTTTTGAATCAGCCTTTCACGTATTATGGGATTCCATATCAGATCAAGAGAAGGTACTTCGTTCCAACGCTGTTAGACAATGGAGTAATCCAAACCTTTGGTTTATGGTACCCTTTGTTACTTTTCTCTTTTATACCTACGTTTTCATTTACAACTGGACATAACAGTAATCTTTAGCTGACAAAGGGAAACGATGACAACTTGTCCCTCTGTTCAGTTCGAGTCGTGCTGGTCTCTGATAAGGTCACAAGGGCCATTTTGTTTCAGGGTTCGCCCTTTTACTCTGAAGGTCAGTGGACCCTATCTCTCTTATCAGAAGGGCTGTGACGTCCTAGTTATGTCGTCACCGTCCTGGATCTACCCTGCTAATCCTAACTCACTCTCTATCCATCCTGCATAAATTAGGAACATTCTGAAATGACATTCCATCTTCAACACAAGTATGTTTTCTTTCTTAAAATTTTTAAAGGATTTTATAATCAGAAGTGGGTGGCTGTGAGAGTTTAGGCATGCAATCGTATTTCCTTGAAATTGAAATAAAATATGCTCCCATATTAAGACTATGAACATGCCATTAAGGTCATTCTGTACCTATTGAATATAGAAAACAATAATGTTATTATTTTCAAAATAACATTAGTTCACTATTCGATAAACTTTATTTGAGGTTTATCTCTCATTGTCAGACCTAAGTCTGTCACAAGCAATGCATACACTTAATGGAGTACGTGTGTAAGAAAGAATAATAAAAGTAATTAAATGAGATATTATAAGTATAAACATATAAATTTATTTAAAATATGTAAAATAAATAAAAATATTACTTATTATTTTATTAATTATATATATAAAAAATATTGAATTCATAATGTTGTGTATGGCGTTACAACTTTTAGTTAATTTTACTCATTCAGAGAAATATGTAGATACCCCTACAATATGCTAATTTTTTTACTATATTTTTAATACTTCTTCTTATAATAAAATAATTATTGAGGTGTACTAATATTATTCCCAGACTTTTCCTGAAATTTATTTATCTATAAAAATGTTGACCCATTGCAGAACATTATCAAAAATTTTAATGAAGACTTTGTTGAGTTTTGTTGAGGGGTTTCTTTTTCTATTTCCTGTCGTTAAAATGTTAAAATGAACAATTTCAGAAATATAGCTGATTTATGAAGGTGTGTTACAATTTTATTTCAACATACGTGACGGGAGATAGTAAAATATAAACATATTAAGAAAATAAACTAAAACTCAACTTTTCTGAAAATGTTTATAATGAATATTGTTGGGCTGAAAGATAGAAAATAAAGAATTATAGAAGTAATCGTGCAATTTATTGTGGAATATAAAATGAGGTTATGGATATACATGATTTATTTTATTGATTTAAAGATTTTTTTTATATTTGCAGGGATATCTTAAAGTTAACTTTGCGCTCTACGTAGGTATTTAACATGCCTTTAATAAAATTTATTATAATACTAGTCACGTTAGTAAAAAAGAAAAAAGTATGAGAAAAAAAATTAAAAATAAAGTAAAAAATTAACAGATAAATTTTCTGACCGATGAATAGAAAATTGAAATTCTTTTTTTTTTTTTATTTAATCCCGATTTGTTGATATCCTTTGATGTGAATCATTAATATTACTATTTTACTTAAATGAATGAGGGTATCTACATATTTCTCTGAATAAATAAAATTAACTAGAAATTATAACGCCACACAAAACATTACGGAATCAATGTTTCTTGTGTACAATAGTTTTAAATTTCAATAGCCTTGTACCCAATTTTGTAAAAACGGCTTCACATTCAGAGCACTATCTTATCTCCGTTTCCAAACAGAAAAACATTTCTACCGGTCATTACCCCGGTGTTCATGTTGGTCTGTGAATTTTGAAGTATGTTGCTTCTCCGGAGATAGCCTGTTTATTATTTATTTAAATGCAGTTAATACTAGTAGGAAAGTTTTTCAATTTATGAAAAACTTATTTCATAGATATTTTAATCACTAATTATATATTTTTGTACATAAATCAATATTTTTTTTTTATTTAAGGATTATTTTATGATGTTAACGGTAATCAAATTCTGAGGCTTGCCAAGCTAATAGTTTCAGTTCTTGATGATCAAACTCTGAGAATCCCTTACATACGCCTTCTACTTTTTTTCAAAAACTATTTTGGGATATTTCCGATTGTTAACTTCATTATCGTACAAAAACTAAAATAATTTTTCATGTTTTGTAATTTCTGATCTCTTCTGGAAGTTTAATATTGATATACTAAACTTATATATTTTTAGTGAAATCAACTTCCCTTTGATTATTAAATTTTATTTTATGGAGATCGTAGACTAATGGAACTACTTCCAACGACTAAATATAGGCAATAATAGTTATTTTAAGGCAATAAAGTATATTGTTTTTGAATTTATGAACTAATAATTTATAATAATATTTTAAAATATTATTTAATGGTTTTGTATTGTGAAATTAAAAAACATAATAAAATAAAGCCCTGAAGATGGAGGAATACTTCGAAACATCGGTGGAAGGAATAATAAAAATATAAATGTAATAGCAATAAAGAAATGTTAAAGGGAAGTTGTGTTTTCTTCACTCAATACATATATATATATATATATATATATATATATATATATATATATATATATATATATATATATATATATATATATATATATATATATATATATATATCAACATATACCATAAAATATATATATAAAACAATCTAAATTGTGTATGTAAATATGTATATGTAAATATATATATATATATATATATATATATATATATATATATATATATATATATATATATATACATATACATATATATATATATATAAAACAATCTAAATTGTGAAAAAATCTCCATTTAATTATCTTTTAAATCTTATGTACTTTACACTGGTATACACAAGTTTGAAAATTTTAGTACTTTTAGGAACAGATTTAATGTCAGAAATGAGGTTCAAATTGAATTGTTTTCAATTTAAAAAAAAATATATCAACGTACAAATTAGAAGAGAATGGTACCTATGAATGGTTATTCATTAGGGGAAAAAGTCATTTGATGGGATAGTTTTTGATGGGATAGTTTTTTGATGACAATCGTAAGCAGGAACACAATTTTTAATCTAAATAATTTCATTTATAAAGGTAAATTTATTGTCTAATTTGCAATGCGATGTTTGTTTTGTTATAAATACCTTGATGACAATCTTCAGAGTCACTTAAACAATTGTCACTAAAGTACAGTTAAAATATTTGCAAATACAGTGGCAAATATATATATTATATTATATTTTTTTTATTATCATATATCTCTAGAACGTTGCTATTGCATTAGTGATCAGAGTTTATAAAAATGGAGATAAAGATCTAAATAAAACCCAGCATTTGCAATTTATCTTCTCCAGGTTATTTAAAGATGCTGACGGCTGCATTAAAAAAAAAAAAAATCTTTTAAATAACTTGTCACATTCTGGCCGTCTCCCAATCAGTAAAAACTAACTAAATATTTCTGGATCTTATGTAATGTTTGCAACTGACAATGAGATTTAAAAAAAAAAAATCGTTTCTAATATAACCTGTAGTGCCTACATGATCATTTCTTTCTTTTTTTTATTTCATTAAGGATTACTTACTACCTGTGTTTTATGTATCTATAGGAATGGAATTTTATTTAAAAATTAAGGAATAACGATTGAAGGCGTCCAGAATGAAAACTGGGTCACTATCATTCGCTCATTTATAAATTCATCCGATATCACTCTCATGATTAATGATGGTCCACTCTATGATCGATTGTCAAATTAGCCCGATGATGTTATCGAAATGTTTTATCATGAATTTGGTGTTCCGAATAAACATTGATTTTTAGTGTTCCAATTAAGAATGGCAAGTGAAGATTAAATGCTTACAATGAATTTATTTAAATTAAAACCTAAAATGTATTCGCTTATCTAATTTTAAATTGGCAATCCGATCCAATAATGCAATACATTTCCTAAAGTATTTTTCTGTCAGTTCCCTTGATTTTTTTTATTATTAAAATTAGTAAAGTCAGTTTTAAGTAAGAAAGCCACTGATGAAATACCTTATATTAAGATAGAAAGTAATATTTTGTTCTTTAATTCAAAAGCGGGTAAAACATGCCAAAACGTTTACATTTTATTTTAGAGTAAGTTGCTATTTCTCATGTTTAAAAATTTATATTTTCTAACTGTTGGGAGATGTAGCGTTCCCCACTAGAATGAAACTACTTCAATAAAAATAAATTAATGAATCATAATGAAAACTGTATTCCAAAATCAATTTAAAATGTGGGCAAAACTTTTCCATATAATTTTATGAAGTTCTTCAATAAAAGTTGAAAAATAATGTTTTACTAAACAGCTACCAGCCAATATCTAGAATTTGTAAGTTACCTGTCAAGGATAGCAGCTAAACGAAACAGTTGAAAAATAACAGATGCTGCAACAGCTGCCAGACTATATTATATTCGATCAGCTATTCTTTAAGTCAAGTGGCTACTCCATAAGTCGATTTTCTCCAGTTCATTTTCTATAATGGGCCCAGTGTCTTCTTCCTGGAATATACTACGAGGACGGTCATGAAAATAGATTATTTACAAATAATTTTTTCAAACAATAAGCAATCCTCCGGTATTTGATCCGTATTATTCTTATTGTATTGATCACAACTGTAATGGGTTGTCATTCCGTTCATTCAACCTTATAAAATATCAATGGATTTAATCGATTGTTGAATCACTAAGACCGTCATACTTAGTTTATTATTATATTTAAGTTATTTATTAATCAACAAAACTAATATTTAAGCAAATGGCTTAAAGCATAATAAATCTCGTACACCAACCATTCCATCTAATGTTTTAACAATGTAAATTGTTACCATATCTTAAATTTTAATTTCTTATTTTTATCGATTTAATTTATAAAATAGAATTATTCAGCATAATTTTTAAAGAGGATTTTGCCCTGAAGCAGTGTAATTATTATTGTGTTATTTTAACCTAAATTTTCTAAAATCTGCTTCCAAATTACTCCAAGTTCTCTTGTAGACCACGACCTATCTTAAATTCCTATCATGTATCGTACTAGTCGTAAATAAAATAACATGATTAGTTATAAACGTACCAATGCGCAGCTATTTATCATAAATAAATTTGTATTCCTTGTACGTTTACATGATAGATAATATTTTTTCATTAGAACTGTTGTCACTTAAAAAAAAAAAAAAAAAAAAAAAAATGTTTTAATTAGCAACAATTACAGTGGTTTTTTAATTATTGTTTTTAATTTTGTTAGTGAATCATTCTATGGCTTTAATTCACAAATCTTGCACTAAATGTAATATTTACCAAATGAAACGTGATTTTCATTTTACAGTGACATTAATTTTTAGATGAAATTACAATTAAAATAATGAACAAATTAAAAAAATAAAATAAAACTACCCCAATTTGATTCATGATTCATGATTGAATGATCAAAAAATGAAGATTGAATTTTTTTTTTTAAATAAATATGGTAAATTGATAAAGTTTTATCGGTAAGTTAAGGGACATCGGATACACCTAAATTGGTAAACTTCATACTCTTCTGTAAAATTCGACTTTTTCGTTTTGTGGCTCTCTAATTTCATAATAGTGAAGTTATTATTTAAACGTTTGGTAGTTTCCTTAATATAACCTTTTCTGGTTGTAATGCCATCCCTGTGTCGTTGCAGTAGGACAAGTTGCAGTTCAAAAAAGTAGATGATAGACGATTAGCGCGGTAAAGGTGATTTAAGGTCTCGCCAAATACCAAATGGCGGGAGACTATTTGTCGGGTCACGGTACAACAATGCCTTTTCACTAAAGGACACTTCTAAATACTAAAGCCTTTCCTATTTTCCTACAGCTAAAGTTTTTTTTATAGAAGATAATTACAAATATAGTAATAGCAATAACTAATAATTTTAAACTGTAAAACGTATTATACAATAAATGTATAAAACAAATTGTCACTTTCGTATTACTGTTTAAATAATATACAGAATTGTAAAATGTCGTATATTTCATGCATCTAGTGGATTCGAGGCCTAAAAGCTTTAAAATCCATTAATGCACAAAATGTATTTTATCGAGCAACAATAATACATAAAACTATAGGATTATATTGAAGATTAATGTTCAGTTTTGTAGCGTTTTCAGAAATTTTGGTTAGGACTAATCATTAAACCTTCTGATTAAAAATAAACCTTCTTTATAGTTCTTTAAAAGATTAATTCTTTTTTTTATTTTAGGTATGATCTCTTATGAATTTTTATTCTGCATTGGGAATTTATGTTATCAATTATATGTTAAAGCATTGGCTTGTCTGCGACAATGAGAAACATTTTATGTCAGAGGCGGATAGCAATCTGCCGCCCCATCACTGAGAAAATTATTTTGGTAAAAATTCCCACCGGATTATATAGATTTTTTTCATTTTTAAACGTATTGCGCGTAGTTTTCTGTTTAATAATGATCTGAAAGAAACATGTATTTATATTGGCAAGAGCAGAGTAGGAACTGTATCTTCTATTTATTCCAGCATTTTTAGAATATAATTTCTTCATTATATAGAAGATTTCATGTAATGATTGTGATTATGACTGGGTGTCATGGTGTTTCGGTTGTATTACTGGAAAGGAATCAAGGGTTGAATTTCCAATACCGCATATAATATCAGATCAGAATCCAATCAACCTCTAAACTGCAACCTCCAAAGTCCTAGTTATGCGATCAAAAATTTGAAATTGAAACTCCATATTTTAATTTGTTATCTAAGACCATAAAATTGTATAACAAAGTAATACAAAAACAATTGTATGATAAAAGTTGTAGGCGCTCAGAACCGAGGAAGAAGACAACCTTTGAAATAAAAAATTTCATTTGAAGCAAAGAAAGATAGGCATTCGATATTTATCGCCTCTTCTTAGGGTGTTCTTACTTGTAAGTTTGCAATTTTTTTTTTAATATTCAAATAAAGTTATGATGGAGCTATGACTCACAGGATTAGATCCCAACATTCTTTATCATTCATTTTATTTGTATCACGTTTCGGTTCACGCTAAAAACATTGATCCAATTTTAATGATTATCCTTAAATCTTACACCAAATTTAACAACGATTATAGACATTTAGGTGATTATTTGCCTTCTTCATTTTTAATCCCTCCTCCGAAAAAATAATTTAAATCCACCTCCAAAAATAATTCTGCGTACGCCACTGCTGACGATCACTCCAAATAGAACAATGAAGTGAAGCAACTGGAGTGCTTAGAGTGAAGACCTCAAGAGCTCCTCTGACTCCACTCCATCCTTCCATTTTCTACCAGCGAGTAGTGATTTATGTTCACATTTTTACGTAAATACTTAATTAATCTTTAATAAAAAAAAAATAATGAAAATTTTAAGCATATTATTAATTCAGTGAAAACGTTTATTTCCTTTTCATCAATATTTATATTTTTAACAATTAATAGTGAAAAAAATGGAAGGTATTCATATCAATATTTTATATCAATGTTGTAAATTTTAACTACACTGTATCTACTGACCAATAATTTTTATTATTATTATAGCACAGCCTAAAAACTATGCAGTTCATTATTCCAACTCCATCAGTTTTCCATACTCACGATCTGTTGTAGTGATTATATAATGACAGCCTGATGGAGTTTACGACCGATGGAATTCCAACTGTTCTCCATTACCCCAAAAATCCACACAGGATTTCACACTCACGGAAGTTCCATGTTCCCTTTGGCGTGGAGCGGTTGGAATAGAATAATCGTAGAATTGGTTGACATCCGCTTGATGGTATAGAAGGATCAATCTAATTAGGGATTGATAAATTATTTGCCACTTCTATAAATTTGTTTTATTGAAAAGTAGTTTCGAATGTTATACATCCATCTTCAGTTATAAAAACACACAAAAAATTCAAAAATAAGCAATTCAAAATATAGTTTGGTATTATTATACATATAAAATTTGATGTAATATGAATCAGTATTATAAAAAATTTATGAATTATGAATTTAATTAAGACAAGAAATCAAATACATGTTGGTACTCACCAAGGTTTAATTGGATTATATCAAACAGAAAAGTTTTCTGAACTATTCTGTAAGTATTCTTGAACTTTTCTGTTTGATATAATCCATTTAAACCTTGGTGAGTACCAACATGTATTTTATTTCTTGTCTTAATTAAATTCATAATTCATAAATGTTTTATAATACTGATTTATATTACATCTAATTTAACTAATATGTATCTAATCTAATATGTATAATAATACCAAACTATATTTTGAATTGCTTATTTTTGAATTTTTTGTGTGTTTTTAGAACTGAAGATGAATTTATAACATTCGAAACTAGTTTTCAATAAAACAAATTTATAGAAGTGGCAAATAATTTATCAATCCCTAATCGTAGAATTGTATTCGAATCCTGATTTAATCCTTTTATTTTAGGAAATTCATTATTACTTCGTTCACTTACTAAAATTTGATTTTGTGACGTTGACTATATAAAGTAATGAAGACGAAAATAAACTCACCTATTGTAGAATAATTCGCATATTTCAAATGATTATAGTAGGACTCTATTTCTAGCATTTACAATATTTTGTTTACCTTATTTATGTTATTGCAAAACGAAACCTACAGATTTAGAAGCATTGCTAATCTAATCTTAGAATAGCGTCTACTTACTTAATTATTTCGCACAATAAAAATGAAAATGTTAAGTTTTTTTACGACATTGAGGCATGGCACGCCATATTGGACGAGGTTAGGATTAAAGGTAACAGACCGATTCTGACCACATTTCACTTATATTCAACCACTTTTATTTTAGCACAGTTTATTTTTCTGTTGTAATCTGTTGAGAATTACACCATAGATTTGCTTTGGAAAAAAAATATTAGAGGTTGCGAGATAATCTCGATAGTTGTAATTAAAGCTGTTTTAGGACGTTAGGATATTAATTTAACTTTAATATTAATTTAATGATAAGAAGGCTTTCTATTCGATTTTCGCTAGTTTCTGAATCGGTTACATATTCCATTAGAATAGCTAATTAACATTAAATACACGCTGAAAATTACTTTATAAAATGGCTACTGTTTCGTGATCGGGAGCAGTTAGGATCTCTATGGCCTTTCAACTTGATTAAAACTCTTTGATTCCCCGCCATGGAAGGTAGAGCCAAGGGCAGTCCAACGGCCTGTCCAATAGTACAGCTAAGATTATTATTATCCTTTTTTCATCTCTAGCTTCCGTTATCCATTAAAGATACCCTTAAATTATGTACAAAAATAATAAATAAATAGTTTAAAAATTAATTCAGAATTTCATTGGCGGTAGTGGCATGCGTACATCCCATACGTAACACCCCACTGCTGCTGAAATCCCGTATAAAAAAATATATCTTTTTATCAAGATTATACTCGACAAGTGTTATGTATGTATAGCATATAATTTTATCTAAGTTTCGTCTACCTTTCAATTTTTTTTTTTAATCGATTTTTCTTCGAGAATTTTATCTTTTCTAAATAAATATGAATTAATGATTTTGGAGATGTCCCATCTTTCCGGAATAATAAAATATAAATTCCTAAAGCACAGCAATTGAGAAATAGCAACATTTATCCAATAGCAGTACTTCAAATTGAAATTAATTGTTTGACACATACGATATATTTCTTTTTCATATTTGACTTCTTTTTTTTCTGAAACCATTATTTATCGACATTTATTTTGAATATATTGAGAAATGAAAGATATAGAAAAAAAGTTATCAAGCGAAGGATCCACTGAAGGGTAAAGATTAAAGGGGGAAAGCGGTTCTAAAATAGAAATGTAGATAACATAGCAACATCCCACCTTCTTGCACAAATAACTCGGTGACATTTACATTTAACTTGGTTATAAATAGATACATATTTAGATAATAATATTAATATTATAATAGCAAAACTTTAAAATGTGTCTAAATACAGTAAAAGGATATAGATCTTGTACATTATTATACGAAAATTTTGAAATTGGGGTTAAGAAAAAAATTAAATAAAAAAAATATATATATATTTATATAGGATGATATATAGTAGTATATCAGAGGTGCCGTTGAGGCATGCACCAATATGGGGAACTATTGGTTGTGGTACTGTTATAAAAAGGTTGGGCATATAGTGGTCTTATTAAGTTAATTACCGTCTGAAAGTTAAAAAATGATGACCTGTTTTCCTCATTTTCGTCCCATTGTGGGCCGTGTCTAAGCTGGAAATACGGAAAGAGTACAGAGGCGGAATTGAAGGAAGTTCCCATTTCGGAACTGACTCCTTCCTGCGACCTCAGAGCGCCACTCTGCCCCGGGCTTCTTCTGACCTCGAGTGCCTACTGTTCACGGCTTCTGTAAGGATACATTTTTATGAATATATTATATTGATTCATTTTATGGTAAAGAAATTATAGTTGTTGCGAAAAAAAAGTTTTAAAATTTCTAAATACATTATATTTTGACTTCAGATAATCATTTTTAAAACGTATTGAAGTGAAACCTCATTTATTCGGACCAACTGGGGCCAAAGGCAATCCCGATAATCGTAAATCCGGGTATTATGGGTAGAAAGCAAAAAAAATATCCTTAAATAAGCAGACTTACCATTTATTACGATATTAACTACTATAACTGCTGAGTCAATCGACATCAATGTCCTGTAAAGCTTTCCTTAATTCAACAAAAAGTATTTTATTATCATAATTTACTGTACAATCTATGTGGAAACATTGAATCAAACTAAAAAGCAAACATTTGTCGTACTTATACATAGTTACGTTCTTGTTATCATAGTTAGAAATTCTTTAAGAAAACACGTCCTCAGCTCGTGGCTTAGGTAATAAGATGTATAACCCTTTTGGAGAATCTCTTAGAAGTCGACATTTTATTTCGAGATTAAGATCCCACTTCGGGGATTCAACTCTGAAAAAGTTGTCTTATCTCTGGCAATTAAGGGGAAAATTGACATAAAAGTTTTAAATAAGTAAAAATAATTTAATTTCGTCAAAATTATTTTTATTCATGTAAAACTTATGTATTATGTCAATTTTGTTAAAAATTAGTATCTAATATGAGCATTAAATAAATAAAAATGTCTAAAAATCTGATCCGGATAGTCTGAAGATTCAGATAAACGAGGTTTTACTTTACATGCTTCTTTAATTACTTTTAACTCTAATAATCACTTCTTCATATTTATTATTTTAGTATATTTCCTTGTTTGCGATTGTTTATAAATCTTCAAAAATACTCTTGAATTTTGATTAAAATTTTTTTTTAAATCTTTTTCTTTCTAAAATCTTTTTGCATTTTTGATATATTATTAAACTCAATTTTCTAGGATTGTTTTATTTGAGGCTCTGTCATAATTTGTATTTTGTATTGTCATAATTTAAATCACGAATTCTTACCAAATGGCAGAAATACTGTTTACTAACTTATCCAAAACATAAGTTTCTCATGGTCAGATGATAGCAGTATTAGTACTCTTATCAATTAGACGAACAATAATACTTGAAGCTAGAACGAGATGATATGGACAACATATTTATTTTGTCAATATATCTTTGTTAACTGGATTTTTTATGCGAATTTCAGATATAATTCACTTCTCCATTTATTTCTATACTTAAATATGGTTTTGATATTTACTTTCGTCATAATTACAGTTTTAAATAAATAAAAAAAATCGCGACTCTTCGAATCTCGCCCGACATCTCACGCATTTCTTTTTCCAGACTCTTCCTCATTGTTTTCTTTATGCCTGAAAGGAAGGGTTCTTCTTTCAAGAAGATTGAGCGATAAAAGCGTCCAGTTCGGCCTGGGGAAGATTGCTTTTTATGCAGGGGCACAAGATGAAAGCTGGGTGCCGGAGAATGAAAGTTGTCTTAAATCATAGCTAGCGTTGACAGTTTCACCAACACTCCGTTTCCGATGATAATCACTGCGAAGAAAATGAAAAGTCTGTCCCTCCAAGGTCACGCTTGAGTAAGACGGGATTTTTTTTTTAAATTTTTTTTTTAATTTATCCTTCTGAAGGAGGGTTTTTAAGATTAAAATTGAACTGCTAATCGTGAAAACTTCATCGTGCTTGAGCAAAAACAAACTCCAATTCAACGGGATAATTGAGCTTCGGCTTTAAATTGCCTTAATTATAATAGCAATAATCTAGACATTAGTTAAGGATATTCTTAAAATATTTTGAAGTATTAAATATTATTGGATCAGAAATTAATTAATTAAACAATATCTATTTACCTTAATAATTTTATGTATTCATGAAAAAATTCCCTTATTTTTTTATTTGAAATTGTTTGTGATTCAATCCCTTTTTTGGCAGAATGAGAAAACGAGACTCTTTTAATAGATATAATAGCATTTTATTTCACAAAACTCTGCAAATTATTATGCAATAGTTTATTATTAATTATTAATAACATTCTTAAAAGTTTCGGAATCATTATACAAAGCCAAAAAAAAAAAAGATGTAGATTCATTTTTTTTTAAATTAAAGTCTTTGGTATTCTAATTCCAAAACACTATATGTTTCCTCTATCTTCTTAAATAGCCGAGATGCGGCCGTATGAAACCTTCAATTGGTCACCATTTTGAAAACCTCAAATTTTGCGGCGAGGATTACAATTTTTTTTTTTCTTGGTGGATTAGAGAGGTTCATTATTCAAAATAATACACCAAAAAATAAATAAATAAACAAAATTTGATTGATTTTCTTTAATTCAATGAAGCATATAATATTTAAACTTTGTTAATAAATATTTGTGGAGATTTATGATATAGCTTAGCGAACCCGGAGGTTCAATGCCGATCCCACCTACTCTCCTACTAGGTACCTTCAAACCTCAACCTCCTCAAAACCTAATTATAGAAAATAAGACCTTACACAATCCTCACATCTACGTCTTGGTCTGCTCCTCGGGTCGTTGCCTGTCTGTTTCCTGTCTGCTGTGTTTCCTTTTGTATCAATACCAACAATTTTGCCCGTTCATAGCGTTGAATAGCTATCTAAATTTTATTATCGATTCATTGTTCTTCAGAAGAAATATTTGAAATGTTATTTTGCACAAATCTGAAGTTATTCTTCCCTTAACGTTAGTAAGTTTTTCATCTATACAGTTGAAGAATAATGGTTTTGCAGATCCCTTACTTTCAGGTTTATGGATAATAATGAAATGATTTCACGACTGAAAAATAGCAACCGCTTTCTCCCTTTAACTTTTTTTTTCTTCTATTCCCTCTAATTCGGCTTCTAGTTATAGCATCATTGCAATAATGCATTTGATCAATTACTCAATTGACACCTGCGGTGCAAGAATTCATATTTTTCACCTTCCTCATACCAAACCAAACCACAAAAATATAGATAATTCTTAAAAATAAAACCCGAAAATTATCCAAATAGGAAGGAAGTTTTAACCAATACCAATTCCTAATTCGAGAATATTATCCGTCAACTTAAATACTTACATTTTATCATTATTATCAGTATACAATTTAACTTAAATTTTGTCTGATGAAGCGTTGAACTTTATCTTGAAGCACTAAACAGTAATGACCTGCCTAGACAGGTGATGGAAGATGTTTACACTGGACTTAGTGTTCCTCTCCCCCCTCCTAGATTAGTTTTCTCAAGTCTTACCCGCTTCAATTAGCTCTGTCATGTTTGGTATAACCAAACGGTTACCCAATATCGTTCTAAACATCCAGACATTTGTGTTTTGCAAATGTGTGGTCTATTGGTGGTCTAATGGATCTACCATTTATAAAAAAGAAGCAGTGGGGTATATTTCATATGATCCTCGTATATTCTGAATATTCCACTACATTTTACATAATCCAAATATTTTATAATATTCAAAAGAAGAAAAGCTTAACTTTATATATCGTGGTTGCTATTAGAGAATTCTGCATAGCATGATTCACAAGAATTTTTATTTAATATTTTTTATAAATATATTTTTTTTAATAAATATATTTTAAATATATTTTATTTAAATATATTTTATTTATTTTATTTAAACATTTTTTTTATTTTAATATTTATTTTTTAAATAGAATCTCAGATAATATTTTTAAATTTTATATTCTATCAACAGTTATTAAATGCTTTTTAGTTTGAAAAGTAATAAAAAATAGCTTATTTCCTTCTTTCTGAGTTTGTACTAAATATCAAACAGTTGAAACTTGAAACTTATTTTAAGTAAATATTTTAACATAGCGGATGAACTGGCTTCTATGCTGGTAAGCAGTATGTTATTGTTTAACAATTATTTCATTTTGGTTACTACCCAGAACTTCTAAATTAGCTGCGTTAGATATATGGCAGCTGTTCTTCAGCCATCTATCAGATATATAATTTTGGCCATATTTTTAGAGTATAGGTGTCGTAAATAATCTAAAATCCTGTACCGACCTTTGGGACCCTGGCGCCCCGATCCAACTTTCTGCTTTGCGTCCTTACAATTTTCTATTTCTTAATTTTTTCAATTTGTTTTATATGCATATAAGTACCATATTATATACATATTTCGTATGAATAATATTATAAAACTACAATAAGTTGTAACATTATTTTCGATAAAAAGATTATTTTGCCGCCCAAATAGCAAACTATCTTTTGCTTACCGGGTAGGACCGGCACCGTTAAAATGGTAGTAATATATACAACAGGTCAAATATAAAAATTGACCACTATCCACAACAAGCAATGCTGTGCGATCCGAAACTTCTTTTTAACCTCCTGTAAAACTTTGAAATGTTACGACAGTTTACTTCTGACGTACAGATATGTTGGTGCTTGACTGCTATTTGCGAATCGTATGAAATCACATCAAATTTTGTGTGATTTTTAATTTTTTTTTAATTTCTTTTTTTAAATAAAGTTTTCTAATAGAATTAGCTTGAATGTACTACTGTAACTAATTTACATTCAATCATCATTGCAGCCAACAAACTGCTATTTAACCGCCCAGAGTCAAACTTTCTTGTTTGACAGAGAATTTGTTTGTCTTTTTAAAGTCTTTTTTCCAAATCTAATTAAAACTTATGTTTTTAATTTTTATTATTTAATGAGACATGTATTTTTCCTTAAACTAACTGTATTGAATTCTGATAAAATTTGTCCGTTTATTTTTAATGAAAAAATGTATCAAATTTATTAAAATTGATATAAAAAAATAATAAAAGTGTTCTAGAAGAAACATTTAAAATTATAAAATTTAATTATTTTTTCTAAATTTTTTAAACTAATTATTTATGTAATATTTTGTAAATAATCCATTTATATTTTTTAATTTATCGCTAATTAAAATTAATGACTATTGGTGTGAATCCTTATTGTCTAAAGCTGCCATTTCAATCGGCCAACTCCAATTTTCACAAAAAAAAGTTTGTTTGACATTAATCACCTTCTAAATGTGGAGTGTGATTAATTAATCCTTGTTGTTTTAAGGATGGACGTGCTTAAGAAATCAAAGACAAATAATTTATGATGATAGTGTACTTTGTGAAAGGAAATAATTGTACTACTTGACTAACATCCTGTCTTGTGTTAAACAATATCTACCTCAGTTTATTTATATTGGAATAACAATACAAATATACGCATAAATGGCGTAATGGAGATTTGATTCGAAACACCTTCGTAATATTCATTAAAACTACGTTTAATTTCAAGTAAAATATTTGTCACCTTTTGGAATATGTTCTCTCCTTTTATTTTTTTTTATGCTCGCCGCAAATGGAAATTTTCTCTGGGGAAATTCTTGCGGGTAAAGCTTCGTTCAGGAATGGCCTGAGTTCTCTGGCGTTCTGTCAACACTTTCTGTCTCTAAGAGCTTGAGTTCGCGGTCCTAGCATTTTGTCTTTCCCTTCTGTTTCAGTCCCGACCTTGTGGATGCGATGAGAAGGAATTTATTAAATTTTTATTCACATATTCAGTATTATAAAATTTATAAGTTAGCTATTTTTAAAATGAAAAGGTATTTGTAAATATATATACATATATATATATATATATATATATATATATATATATATATATATATATATATATATATATATATATAAGTTTTTTCTTATTTTATGGTTAATGAATTCTCATGGATGAAGCTGAAAAATGAATGAAAGTCTGAGACTCAAGATTAATTTAATTTACCTGGAATAATTTAATAGAAAAAAAATAATAACAGGTATTTAAAAAGACATTGCAGTAATGCTGTACCATTTTTTTTTAATTTACCATCTTAGCTGTACGAATAAAACAAGAATACAATAACTATTTATTGATTAATTAAATATATTCTATTGGTTTCACTTCAAATCTTCGAACTTTCAATTCTTACTCTTTCTTTAGATTTCAAGATTAAATAAGTATTAACAATTATCGCTATATTTATATACTTTGGTATTCTCGTAGGATAAAAATGGTTTGTGGAACTGCAAATATAGACCTTCCCTCTCTAGAGTGTATAAAATAAAGGAAGACAGTTATATTCGGTCATAAAATCATTTTTAAGTGACCGCTATTTGGCAGTTGTTTGAAGGTTTCCAAAGGACTTTCTGGTCCTGTATATCACACGTGTGAGATTCCACAAGGCGCGATGCTATCGCCGGTATTGTTTTCTATATAAACTGGTAAAATAGTTGAAACCAAAGTACCAGAAGGCCACATTATCAGCTTTAGCAGATTATATTGCCGTCACACGTAGCAGCTTAAATGCCAGGAAGACTGTAAATGCTTGCCAAAAAATAGTGGAAGATTTGAAACATTTAAATATAGATGTGAATTCAGATTAAACGAAGGGCATAGTATTTTCATTTCAAATAGGGAAGAAGAAATTCCCATTAATGTTTAAACTACATAACTACCAAAAACAATTCACTTATCTAAAATTATCGTTTTTCCCTGGAATTGTGTTTGTCAGGCATTTGAGGTAATAAATAAAATCATACGTCATCAAAAATTATCATACGTCATTAAATATCATTAAATATTAAATACGTCATTAAAATCATAATAATAAAATCATACGTCCGACCCTATTGTATGGCGCACTATTTTTTTTACTCGTTGCAAAGTCGACAGAAAAGCGCTTATAATTTTTTTCAAAATGGACTATTGCGAAGAATTGTTTGATGAACTTCATTGCAAAGATTCAACAAAACATTAAATATGCCAAATTTTTCGAATCAGTTAAAAGAAATAACAAACCTCACATTCATTGAGCTCATATCTCTTGAAATACCCCAGCGTTGGCACCAATTATTTAAAAGTTAAATTTTAGTTTTAGCTTTAGTTTATAAGCGCAATACAAAATAAAAGGTGAGCCCCATCACCTAGTTATGAAATTATGAAAAATTAACAAAAATTGAAGATGTAATATATACCTTAAAATGCATATGTAGATGAATGACGAAATAGATGAATCTTAAGACAATCAATTCATCAGATGCGTAATAATGGCATATAATATAAAAAACATAAATAGAGTATTGGTTTCATAATTAAAAATTACCATGTATTTTAAAAATGTTTCAAAATCAAAATGTTGATTACTGCCGTTTGCTTGTTTTGACGTTTCCATATAGAAAATAAAATTTTAATTCATGTTTCAGAATTGTGAGAATTTCGGAAATGTGCTCCACCTTGCTCAGAGTCCTATTACATTATTGTACATTTCCGTTGTGTTTTTTTTTTTTTTTTCTATTTTAGCAGAATGTTCTGCTTTAAAAGTATTTTATAATCATAACTAACTGTGGGAAAAGGTATATCAGATGATTTTTTTATTTAACCGCATCGTCACTTATTAGATTTTTACATTCTTCATACCTAACGTAGAAATAAGAGTATGTATGATAATTGGTCAAAAAGAATTTTCGAAATCTTAATTGACTTGACATTTGTTTTATTAATGTTATCCTGTGTTTGTAGTGCTAACATGTTGCGGGTAACCTTTAAGAAAATAAAAGTGTTGTTTGAAAGATATATTAAATGCAAAGAGATACAAAGAAAAATCTTTCGAGGCAGTGATATCGGAATTCAACTTTCATTATATTATAAAAAAAATGAAATAGGATTTTTTTGGGGTGTCATATCATAATTTATTTGCCTGAACTCAGCTTAAATCGTCTCTCACAGTTAGATCTACCGTGGAAAAACTAGTTAAATGTGAGATTTAAGTACCATTTCTGCATATTACGAATTTTCAAAAATCCTAAAAAAAACTTTTTTGATATTTTAATTATATGTTTTAACGTTTTATAGACAAAATCTTCTCATAAATAATTTTTTTCATTTTTTTTTTTTTAACAGCTAACGAACTAGATTCGTCGGACCTTTGTAATTAATGCAGTCATATAAAAAAGCCTTTGTAAAGTAATACATGAGAAAAACATTGATATTCGGAATTTTTATAATTGTTTTAAAGCATTCTATAATTATTATTATTAAGCATTATTGACTGAATTATTATAAATAACCAGGAAGTTTTATTACATTAACAAGAAGTTGAAGAATCTCGTAGGTGCATTTTTTCGGAATAATTAATAATAAAAAATCTTACTCTCCACTCAACATTTTTTAGTGTATTACTGTATGAAACAATAGATTCAGACAAAAATATATAAAACGAGTATATTTAAATTACGTTTAATATCAGCATTAATCTTATAATAAAAATATATATATTCTGATAAATGATCTCTGAAAGCACTAGCCGCCGATGGGCAGTTTTATTACTTAAATTTATATCACTTACTAAAAATATTTAATTATTGAAAATTTTAGTACGAGCTATTATATGAATTTTACTTCGTATATTAATTCAAAATTAAATCTGAAACGCTATTTAATGAATATTTTAACGTCGTTGTGGCTCTTGTCAGTATTGATATTTAATTAAATTGATTTAATTATTTAGGTGTAGACCTATGAAGCAGGTGATTCCGTTAGAGCTATACGAGAAGAAGAAAGATTGCCTTTTATGGAAAGGTCGTGTACCTTCCCAAGGGCACATCCTAAATATACACCTTCTATCAAGGATCAATTGTTAACACTGAGTCAGTGTCTCTTTTCCCTTGGAGGGGAAAATTTTCCTTGCAGGAGTTTGTCATTTTCAAAAAAAAATTCTGCGATGGAATAGGGTAGATGGCCCAAATATTTACTTCCTGCATAAGTTGACACTTCAGATTTGAATTTGAAAAACATCTATTAGATTGAAGAGAATTCATTAAATTTGCAGCTAATATTATTCTTCTTCAACTGCCTTTCTTTCGATTGGGGGCAAAATTAATGAATTCTCTTGAATCAAATCGATGTTTTTCAAATTTAAATCTGAAGTATCATCTTTAAGGACCATGCCTACTTTTGGGTCATTTGTTTTTTTTTTATTTTTCTGTAGATTCTGTTTGCAGATATTAAAAATGTAAGGCAAACTGCGGTTATCGATTTTATTTGCTAGACGATAAGTGGCTTCATATCTTTAAATTTTTATTTTTTATTTCATTTAATTTTTTGTTTTAATTTGTATTTCATTATTTAAACTGTTTTTTGTTTTTTAACATAAATAAGAAATTATTCATTAGCTCTTTAAAGCGTTAAATATTAGTGAAGTATTTATATTATAAAAACTATTAAAATAGGTACATCATTATAAAAACTATTAAAATGTGTAAATCATTATAAAAACTATTAAAATAGGTTCATCATTTTAAAAAAAACTATTAAAATAGAGGCACATTTAAAAAACTATTAAAATAGGTGCACATATAAAAAAACTAATTCATCCTAGCATTTATTCATAATAAGATAATAAGCATTTAGTTCATCATTGTTATTCACTTATTCAGTCATATTCTAAAATTATCGATCTGCAAACTTGTTTTATTTATTCGAGATTAAAGGCGTAAAACCCTAAGTTCATATATACTTTTACACTCAATACATATACTATATTTTGGAATCGAAAAAGGTAGTTCTCATTGAGCATACAAGTGTGTGATGCTAACTTTAAATTTCTCGACATAATTTCTTGCTGGCCTTGCTCTGTACATGACAGTCAGATTTTTAATTCAATTTGAGTCAGGAGAATTTAGAAATTTCTGACAACTATAAGACGGTGGATATAGCTGCAAATTCTATTTACCAACTCCCATTTTTAAGCCGAGAAATGTATCTGAAGAAAGATATAATGCTGCTCATATAAAAACAAGAAATACCATTGAGAGAGTGAAGTACCTTGAGGGCCAGCTGTTGAAATGCTTTACAGATAAGATGACGTCACACGTTAACCCTTGTTAACTAACTGGGGTTAAAATTACATGGAGCGACTGGCCCCATACTTAAACTATGGTTAAGTTTTAACTAGAATTAGTTTACAGAGAAAGTTAACTTTAATCAAAGTTGTGGGTGCAACCGGCTCTTAAAGTAAGTAATGTTACTTTACATCCAAGACTACATTTACCCTTAATTTAACCATCGGCCCTTTGTAATTATTAACTCTCTGTTTCGCTCAATACATATGCTAGATATAAAAGCTATATACAGGATCGGGTTTAAAATTTGAACACTTCTAGTTTTTGCCACATCCTCTTCATACTAGCGATCGGCCCGACAATTTTCATCAAGAAAATAATCTTTATGGTGACGATTTTAATTGTATCCCATAATAACATCAATTATGAATTTGAAGACTTTTTTTATTTCGTTATAAACATTTTCTTATTTATTTAAATATTTTTTTTTAGTTGGCGCCCCATGGCCAGGGGCCTAGTGGGCCTAGTTGTAAATACGGCCCTGACTATAAACATATATACACTCAATGCAAATGCATATACTTTTACTCTCAAAATGTATTCTATTCTTAATGTAAAGTTAATTTAAATCCAAGTTTAGCCTAGAGTTATGCCGAACTCCTTCCTGGCCCTGCAACCGGTCTGAAATATATTTATACCTCAATATTGTTTTTGGTTATTTTACATTTCATTTCTTTCTTTTTTTTTTCAAAAAATTTCCACTACCTTTGTTGTTTATAACCAACCGCCTTTAAAAAGAAAAACAAATCTTTATTTATTATTATTATTTTTTTTTTTTTTGGAGATATTTGGATTAATTTGTTTCTTTACGCAGTCAAGTTTTATTAAAGACTAAACACAAAAAAATTACAAAAATTCTCAAATAATTGTGGTGTTACATTTTCAAATCGACAAACTAGGAACAGACTGTCCTGGCTATCCACTCGCATTGTTCGGCCCTGAGTCACCCACGTGACTCAAGATAAGCATCCCAACTGACAACTTCTCATTTTAATTGTATTTGTTTATTCAGGCATTGTAGATACATCGGTGGGGAATCGGAATGGACAATTTGAATAATTGGATATGTAGCTCTTAGCTACTGCCTACCCTTGATTTCGCAAGAAATCCGGTTGGTATCTTTCTTCCGGTTCAATGGCAGCGTGGCTACGGCTGCTAGCTGTCTCAGATAGCTTTCCTTGCCCCAAGGGTATCCACAATGGACCTAAAACGTCCCGCATTCGCTAAGGCACAAATAAGGAGAGCCGGACTGGTTGGTGGTTGGCATGCAGATAAGTACCCATTCCTTTCCGCGCCGCTGGCTCTTGGAATGGTCCAGTTCTTCCGACCGCAAGGTCTGTTCCCGATGGTCGTAGAACTACCATTACCAAGCTGTTAGCTGTTATACAAGCTGTAGTTTCCGAAAATGTAAATTATAAAATAATGGGTTCTGTGATTCAATGAACTAAATGCTTTATCAGATTATTTCTTGATCAGTCATCACTGTCTAATAGCACCGTGTTAATAGTAAATCATTATTCAGTAATTAATATTTAACTGTAATTTAAAATTGCTTTTTAAAATACCATAGATAAACACTGTAAGTGGACATAACGCATAAATAACTTGGAGAAACTACTCCATAACCATTGCCTGTCCTAGGAAAGGTCACTAGGTCTTTGGGAAAGGCTATTTGAATCGTAATTTGTTAAAAGGGCATATTGTCACATTCACTGACATTCCAGTCATCAACTATCGTAGTTACGCTAAAATTAAATAAGTGGTATTCAAATAATCTATTTTGAGACTGAATTTATTAAGTATAAAAACGATTTACGAATATTGGTATATTTCAATTTATTCAGTATAATATTCAAGGTAAGATAACTTCTGGAAATTATGCACCTTCCAACTTCAAATATCTTTATTACATATTCATATTTCGACTTTTCGGACAATCAGTCCATCTCCCGGAAATTCTAGAAATTAATCCATAATATACTCAACTATCAAACATTTACTATACAATATTTATCAATATATAGTGATATTTATTTTTGAAAATTAGCCAACTGTCCCGTTAAAAAAAAAATAAAATAAAAAAAAATATGAACATGTGATAAAGATATTCGAAGTTAGAAGGTGCATGATTTCCATAAGTTAAGATATATCTATAACATAGTGATATAATTATAACCTTCGGATAATTAAGCATTGATATATAAATAATTAAATATCAACCAAAAAAAAATTTATTTGGATCGAATGATTTTTTTTTTCTTTTTCTTTTCTTTGGTATGATTCCAAAACACTTCATATTTTTCTTTTATCTACATAAATCACTAAGATATTTATTCAACTTTTAATCAGCCATCATTTTGAAACAAAATGGCGGATAGTAATTTCGAGTTCCGAGGATCAGCCTGGGGTGGATCTGTGACTTAGTTGCCAAATTAAAAAAAAAAATTCTCAGTAGTATCGGTGAAAAGCCGCGGATGGTGGATGGGCGTATTTTTTTTTCGAATTTTTTGAAACGTAAAACCTAAAAATTTTAAGAGAGTAAAGTTTTTCTTGTTCGATTACAAAGATTCATTATTGAAAATGATAAATCTAAAACAAAATGATTTTTCTTTGCATTATTCAGTTGATTGATATGTGATATATTGGGGGTCTGGATTTCAGAATCAGTTAAATTCATTAAAAGTAATGTTTGTAACACAAAATAAATATTTTTTTTTATTAATTTATTTTTTATTTAACTTTCCGAAATTGTCTTAGATTTGATGCTATTTTAATTAAGAGGAATCTATTCGGAGTCTGAATTTCATTATCATGAGTTGGGAGAAAAAAAAATAAAGAAACAACATGAATAATCAAGTGTAATGCTGAAATTTAATTTACTAGAATTATAATTACTTTCATTTATAACATGTATGTCTATGTTCATATGTATAATTTGTTAGTCGTATATTTATTAGTATACCTCGTAATATGTAACGTATATATGTTGTTAATCAGAGGCATGGCACGCAGAACTTTTTTTCGGGAGAGATTTAATAAGAAGAAGGCAAATGATCACCTAAATGTCTATAATCGCCAATTGGGTATATATTTTAAGGTTAAACATGAAAATTGGATTAAATGTTATTGTTAAAAATTACCAAAAGTGTTACTCAAAATACAAACCTTATGTTGGTGGATATGAAAATTATATTTTTTCTTACATTTCGGGGTGAGAATATATCCTCCCTATCACCTCCTCTGCATAGGCCACTGTTTGTAAACATAATATCCTTCTATAGATTTACCTCCTAAGAAAATTTAGGGGAAAAAAAACTAAACAGAATACACCCCATTTGTTAAATTATATTTGTTTGCATAATTTGATTAAGTTCTATTTTTTATTTCTTAAATTCTTACATTAAGATTACCAATGATTAATTTTTAGGTTTTAACTATTTTATAAAAGACCCTGCTAATATTTCTGTGAATATTATTCCTAATTATAATAGAAAGCCTTCACTAGTGAAAAATATTACACAAATTTTCATTGTATAAAGTATTGTTTTAAAAAAAAAAAAGTGATGTGCTTTAAAAAAATTATTATTATATAATTATATGAAATTATTTAACATTCATATAAATTACTGTACGTTATTTCGGAAATTTTTTTAAAAAATAAATTGAAATAAAAGTGGAAAATGTTATTTGCAAAAAAGAAAAATAGGGTAAAATTTGATGGAAACTGCGTCAAACTTCTAATAAGGTTTAAACTACATCTTGGATGGTATTCTCTCATGCTGTACTTAGCTCCTTTAAGTTATTAAGAGGGTTAATTCTTCTTCTTTGCCAGGGTTTACTTATAAAAATTCTAATAGATTTAAGTCAGGACCATGGACTCTATATTTCTAAATCTTCAAGATATTCTAAAACGCTTTTCTGAGACTAGTCAGAGACTCTTTATGGGTTTAGTGGTGCAAAAAATTTAAGAAAAAGATTCTTCTTTTATTGTTCCAGTGATCAAATTATTATTTTAGTGATGATATTGTTCAACTGTTAATTCTAATGTTATTGCTTATTTTTGATTCCAATTTGATAACTGGCAATGGATTACTAACAGCCTTTTGTTTTTTCAGTTGATTTTCAGTGGTGAATACACAAAGGCGATGTCGAAGGACTGGCACTCAGGACACTTCTGCTGCTGGCAATGCGACGAATCACTGACTGGACAACGATATGTCCTACGAGACGACCACCCTTACTGCATCAAGTGCTACGAGCAAGTATTCGCAAACACATGTGACGAGTGCTCTAAAGTTATCGGCATTGATTCGAAGGTAAAACTTTTAACTAGCTAATTCACATATTCATATTTTAATCAAGTTATAGTTAAAAATATTAAATTAAAATTGGCTGGTAAAACTACCCGTACTTACTAAAATGATTCCATAGCAAATTACAAGAGCCACAAGAGAATGAATCTAGATGAGTGATATTCCTTACTAATAAGAAATTTTAATATCAAGATCAGAAAGTTGCCATTTGGCACTGCTCTCCCTTGTACCTCTGATATTCCTATTTTTGGATTCATTATTTCACATCATCCAATGCACTACTTGTCAATACTAATATTTGACAAGCGTGGTATTCTGATTCCCCATGGCCTAATCATACAATTATTTTGGAAATCAACTTTTTATTTGAAAGCATAAATAATATTGCTAGCTGGCTTACATGTATACCATACATACAAGACAAAAAAAAAAACCAACTCAAAAAGTAAAAAAAAAATTGAAAACAAAATCTCCTAACTACAATCATAGTTAGTACTTAGAATATATATAATTTTTAAAAAGTACAAATTCTTATCCACAATTGTGCATATTTGCAAAACTAAGCTCCTCTCCCATGTATGGAGACCAAAGGAGAAACCTGTACCCCCGCCTAGCCTTGTTACTGGTATTGAAAGCCAGAGGAGGCTGAATAAGGTTGTATAAGCTGCAGGCGCACAGGTCGAGTGGAGAAGCTGGCTGCTTCCTAGACTCCGGTCCTCATATTTCACAAAAGGTCACAATCCTTTTAATCTTCGAAGATTAAATAAATGAATTGAGCTAGATGGTGACTATACAGGAGGATTATGATGGTTGAATTGATTGTGATGGAATTTTAAAAATTTTAAGGTATGAAGTTGAGGACAAAAGATGTATTGAGGTCATTTGTGATTACATGGGGTATAATATGGGCATCTTGTAATATAAAGCATAATTAAATGTGTACAAAAAAAAAAAATCCATTTTAATCTCATTAGATAATAGTTTTTGCAATAGTTTTATAAACATTTTTAGATGTAAGTCAAAAAGGCAGCTCTGCATCAATTACTATGTAGTGCCAAAATTCTAAAGCATTAAAGTAATTGCTGAAAATTTTATGAAAGTATAATTGTATTTAAATGACCATAATTAAATTAAGTAAAATTAATAAATAACTACCAAGAGATTGATTGCCTTATTTTATTCCTGAAGCTCGACATTAACCTTGAAAATATATAAATGTAGAAATTGGTTGTAGGCCAAATATAAAGACATAGACGAGATCTTCAAATAAATAACACTTTTTGGCACGTATATTTAGAACACAATTAAATTTCCTTCCCTTCAGATTCTTTAAAAAGAAATGAACTAATGGGCATTTAAGCTGTTTGTTTGTTTGTATTTTTTTAAACTTATAACCCTCATCAATTATTTTTCAAAATTTACTTTTTATAAACCCATCAGAGTTTGGATTCCTTTACATGTTTTGAAATCGGGTCGAAAACCTCCATTAGCATATAGAGAATCACAAATTGATGTTAAACTCATTTATTGAAATGAGATCATTCCAGAAGATAATTTTTATTATAAAATTATTGTTTGTTAAATTACTTTTTTTCCTGAAGAAATTTAACATACTAAGTAATAAAATAAAGAATATATAAATTAAATTAGCGATTCTAGCTTAGTGTTTTTTCAAAAAACTTTGACCTTTAAACTTATTTAAATCAACGTTCTTTACTAGTTTGAATCTTTCCGATCTTTTTAATGTCAAAACTGACATAATTGAAATGTTCTAATTTATTCGTGACCATTAGTTGCATTCTAATATGTTCGTATCAGCCAATAAATTTCATTATTCTGAGTGATGTCTATTAAGTATATCTTAATCATAAATATATGTTAGTTTGTAGTTATTTGTGGTATTTTTCATAAATTTTTTCAGAAAAGTTTGGCAAGTATTTATTTATGGAGTATTCTTTAAATTTGTCTCTCATTATTACAACATACAATTTTTGCCTTGTTTTTAATCCTTGTCTGTTATCCCATGGACCTTCTAAGAGTCTTATGGTTCTTTGTGATTTTTATGGCTCAAAACAAAATTATTATAATGTCATATTGTAATATTATAATTATTATAATAATATTATAATATTGTTTAATTATTATAATATTGTCTTTATCATGCAGAAATAATAGACAAATAAAGATTATTTCATTTTGTATGCATGTATATTCATTTTTCATTGCAAAATATTTTTATAAGAACCCTTTTGAAAAATGTTAGATTATCACTGCTAATAATGATGAACAGCACTTTCTGACTGGTGATATTGAATTTAAAAAAAAAAATGAAAATTTCTTGTTTTTATTAATAATTTGTTGTTATTGTATCATTTTGTTATATTATAATTATTAATACTTTTTTAGGATCTGTCGTACAAGGATAAGCACTGGCATGAAGCATGTTTCTTATGCTCCAAATGTCGAGTTTCTTTAGTAGACAAGCAGTTTGGAAGCAAGGCTGACAAGATTTACTGTGGTAATTGTTACGATGCTCAATTTGCTTCTCGTTGTGACGGATGTGGCCAGATCTTCAGGGCAGGTAAGCTCATTAAATTAGATTTTAATTTTACAATACGCTAATAGATAACTAGCTGCTTCAAAGAAATAAATTTTATGTTTATATTTTCTCATTGGATATTCAAAACTGATTGTTTTGAAGTAAACTTACAACCTGAACTGATGAAAAAAAGGCCTTTCACGTTTTGAATTTTATTCCTTTGATGCAAATAATTTACCCTTCTTGATTTCTGCATAATCAATCTAAACAATGGGACATAAGAGAAAAAATGCCATTGTTTTCTTCAATTATATTTTAAATGGGAAATTTTTGTAGTACTTTGTTTTACTTCCCATTTTCTCTTCCTTGTCTTGCTTTTCTCCTGGTCAATATTAACCGACTCTTCAGTCTGTTCTTTCTTCTTTGAAACCACCTTCCTAGTTTATTCCAATGATGTTTGATGCTATTGTGGTCAAAGATGGAGGTCTACTAGTTAAAAGACCAGCCTTATAAAAGGAAATTGAAAAGAGTAGAAGGCTTGATATAATCTTCAAGGATATTAGTGATGTACTGGTGTTCATGTATTGCCTCTAAACTACACCCTTCAGCAGCATTACATCAGAAAGCTGCCGAATTGTTTTGGTGAATTGAGATCCGGTAGCTGGGATCCTCATTGTACGGCAGTATATCACTGATATCCTTGAAGATTATGTCATGTCATTTGTCCCTTTTATACATGACTATGCATTTCCATACATAGTAAGTGTGGTTAACGAAGACCTTAACGAGTTTATCATTCCCACCTTAGAATGTCATACACTTAGCTTGACTCCTGTCCTGCCGTATATCTATAATTCAAGCTTGTTAGGCACGACTGAATTCAACTTAACCAGCATAATCCAATCTGATAAAAGCATCCAAAGAAATAAAAGCATGCATAAGAGGTGATAAAAGAAAGGAGAGGTGACAAACACCAACCATAAACACAAAAAAATCATATTGTTTTAAAAAGTACTGAAAAAAAAAGGAGGTACAAATAGTAAATAATGTAGATAATTAAAAAAAGTAATTAGGCTTGAGGAAATTAAATATAAAAACTAAAGAGAAAAAAAAATCCATATTAGTAAAATAATTATATCACTTCTGTTATCATCATAATCAAATTTTTTAGAATGTAATTATTATAAAATTTGATGATTGATTTATTTGAAATTTAACATAAGAATGTAAATATAAAACAGAGTTTAATATAAATATGTGTGCTGTTTTTCAAAAATTAACAATTAAAAATAACAATCACTAAAAAATAGTATACTAAGAAATTACTCTATCACAGATAGGTTAGTAAATAAATTATAATGTGCATTAATGTAATATAACATAGTTGAACAGCAGCTAATTTTTCTTTATGCAGAAATAAGATTTTTTTCTTCTTGCATAATTTTTCTCAGTTAAAATGTTATCAAAATATAAGGAAAGGGTGGCTTAGCTGAATGTAGGATGTAGGATGCCAACAGCTCGATGACTATGCGATAATACCTTGTAACTGAGCATGCACCAAATTAATCTTCCTGTGAGAAATCCTAACTACATTATTTAGTATAGTACAAGATTTCTGAAAAACATTTTAATATTATATAATTTACAGTATTTTAATATTCCTCCTAAGCATCATAAAAAATACACAAACATTTGGAGGATGTTAAATAAATTTAGTTTTCAAAACAGTTTTTGTTCCCTAATGTAAAGTAGTCATTTTGCACTTACCGAGTTTCACTTCTTTGACATCGAACTATTATTGACGAATTATAATTTAAAACAAAATTGGGCTCAATTAGCTTAGGTCCTAGTGGTAAAAACCTCTTTGATAAATTTAATCAGGTCATAATAGAGATTGTTTATAATAATACCATTGATTCATCAGTGTCATATTTGTGAATATTATGGAATGATTTTTAATAAAAACAACTATTAGTAGAATATTTCATGTTAGTGATGTGATCGTTCTGAAAAACAATTAGAGAAAAAAACTACTAACACCAGTTGTTTCTGTACATCACAAATTTTCATTTCACTAATTATAATTATCAAGTAGGTTTCACCTCTTGAGCTAAGTACTTTTCCAATTGAAATATAGAAAATAATTAAGAAATAATATAGGATTATTGCATCCTTATCTTAAAATTAATTTATAGTTTTAAACCAACTTCAGCCTGTGATATATTAGGTTATTCCCCCTTTTTAATCAATTCTAAAAATAATAGTAAAAATGTCGCTGTTGTCTTGAGCCAGTGTCTTTCATGTTTAGGCTTTAAGCCTTATATGCTTGTTCATCTAGATCTGCCCTGTTGTTTTTGCCAACAAAATTTGTGAAATTCTATAGGTAGTTTCACAACACTATTAAATACATCAAAACATGGCTCCATTGTTTATGTTATTTCTGATGGCATTTTATTTCACAGATGGTATTAGTATTTTTCGAATAAAATGCCGATTATAAATTATCCTATTTTATTATAACATTACTTATAATGTCTATATTTTTAATAAATTCTCAGGATTATAGAAACTGTTATTTATAATGGGGAAAGAAATTTCAAAAAATATTATAAAAAAACATTTCATTTTCTTGTGTTTCATTATTTTATGAATTAGTAAACAACTTAAGGGAGAACTTTGTGGGTGGAGCTCAAGGCAGAAGGTTACCCTCAAGGAGAAGCCTTATCCCTCTATGTAACTTGAGACAGTTACCTTTTGAAATATGTCCTCTCGCATTTTATTTTTAACATTTCGTTTTGTTTTACAATCTTTCAGTCACATGTACTATTTCGTAAGTTGGTTTTTATTTCAATAACAAAAGGTTATTGATTAGCACTTGCACACTAAAAGGTTCTCCCTTAAGTTGTTTAACTGTACATTTTTTTTTTTTTTTTTTACTACAGACATTGAGTTATTATATATTATGTTGTTCTCTTATTTTATTATTATAATTACAATGTTAATTTACCTAAGTATACTTTGAAATATTGTATATCATCGGTGTAATAACAATTTTGTGGCATATATGCAAATTTTGGAGTTATGTTGCATTTTAACTTTTGATTTTCTATTCCCTTTTCAATTATTCTAAAATACTTAACTGTGTATGTGACATAACTAATTAAGGATCCAAAATACAACCAATTTAATTAATAAATTAGCTACCTTACTTCTGCAACCATAATTCAAACACAACATTCTCAGTTCCTTAAACTTTTCAGCATTGCCACTTTGGCATTGCACCGATGATATGTTGAATTGTATTGGAGTGACATACTATCCTCTATTTGGATAGTATTTTTTAGACTGTTGGTGTGATTCTTTGTTAGACTAGAGGTGTGCTCTCTCTGGTGTGCATTTATGTGATCTTATCTTTTTCTACTTGTCTGAATTAGGGGAAATGTTGACTTATACTTAAGGCTTTGCTTTGTAATCTCCCAATGATATCCTGTACTCAATTTACTTTTACAACAAATTAACTATAAAGGTTATATTATTTTTTAAAAATGATTGCTTGGAGGAAATCTCTTCAGCTAGTAATCAAAAGGAAGAGGAAAATTCATTTTGGCGCATGAGCAACTTTTAACGCCTCCAGAGTTTGGATCGATAATGTATTTTTTGAAGTATTAGAATTAATATTTATAATGTAATAAGTGAAAAACAGTTGAAAATATTAAATGGTGACTACTGGAATTAGGCAATCGGTACCGGTTGGTGTTATTTTGAACATAGAAGGATCATAGGTGTGTGCACAGAAGGTGCCAAAGGTACACAGGCACCTGCTTATAAGTTATATATATATTATTATTATTATTTTCAGATTTGTTTTCTCATTAGCAGTAGTTGGAAAAAGGTTTAAAGATTCAACTTAAAAAAAAAATATGTTGCTTAGAATTAAAGTTCAAAAATTTCAGCTAAAGCTTTTTTATAGCCGAATAGTGTTAATTTTTTGGTTTAACTTGATCTCTAAAATTGTTTAAAATACGTTTTAAACAGGATACTCTTTAAAAATTAAAGACCCTGGACCCCAGCTTGACAAGGATGCTGCGCACGCCTGTTAAAAGGATGTATAATTAATTTGAATTAGGTTATGTAAATTTGTATGGTATCGATTCTCCATCAATTATTTTTGAGACATTCAGCTCATTGAAAATGGATGGAAAAAGGCCACCAACATGTTTGTATATCACATCTAAAGAAACAATATGGTGGGCTGTGATTTGGAAACTATTAACAGAAATTTTATTGTAACAAAACAAAACAAAATTCAGAATAAAACGTGGCGTTTACTCTATGGTTTTTTTAATAAACTGTCCTACAATTGATTCGAAAAATGAGGTTTTCTAATCATAGCTGCCTAGCTAGATATTTCTAACTTGGATTTTGTTTGCAATGTTTACACTCTTTATACATTAATATTCTGTATATATGTTTATACACCATCAAACAAAGAGTTTGGTATCCAAAGTAATGCTAATCTTCTTCCTGCTGATAAAGCAACATCCGTTATTTCCCCCTAACCCGGCTAATGATTTAGAAGATACTACTGCTTCAAGTTGTATTATGAGGCATTTGCTCAAAAAGTTTCAATAACGATTGTCAAGTTTTGTTTGTTTTTTAAATTATCTAAATTTAATGCTTTCATAATATGAAATCGAAGCTAATCTATTCATAATAATATGAATAGAAGCTAATTGATATGAAGTTCTTAAGAAATCACTTAAAACTGTCTGATTTTAAGATTGTTTTAATTACCTCCATATTTTTATGTATGGTAAAACTTATTATAGTAGTAGGAAGGTATAATCTGATTGTGCGGATATAATGTTTAAATAATTTCAGGGCGCTTGTATCATTATTTCATGCACTGTATTATTCCATATCCTTGAAATGATTGAAACGATGCAGATGATTGCCCCCTGTCCAGCTATATAAAATATTTTTGATCGCCCACTGACAAAACAGGTGGGGTAGTCTGGAATGATGTCAAGGACTGCCCATTGTGTGACATGGTGGGCTCCTCTTTCTCCAATTACCAAAGACAAAGGATATTAATTAGATTCTTCTTTAATTGATTCGGGTTACTGATTAATAACAGAGATTCTTCCTCTGACCATACTATTTAATGAGCTTGTTTCTTATCCAAATAGAGTTAACTTGAGGTCATCTCATTAAATCAACCGATCTCTGATGACTTTGTATGTCTACTGCCAGGATAAAAAAGATACAAGTATATTATTTCCCACCTTTACTTTTTCATGTTTATATTAAGGACTTTTAAAAATATGTTGTTTTTACACCAAGCTTTTAAATATTTTCCTATAAATATTATACTAAACTCTAAAAGCTAAACGGAATAATAATTGTGATGAACTCCAGAAATAATGCGAAATTAGTATCTTTGCACGAGTATTTTATCGTATATTTGAATATCTCTTATCATAAAATTGTAGTATTTATTTATCAGTTTAATACTAGATTTCTTTGTTTTTATGTTATATATTTTTTCATTATAAAATGACTCTTTGTTGAGGTTCTCAAATATGAACTTTGAAAAATGTTCATGCTTTCGCTCCAGTTTTATATACTGTAATTTATTTTACAATTTTTTGTTTGTATCATTTTTGTTAAAAAAAAATAAATTGAAATCTGGAATTTTGTTAGTGTTTTATACTGTTGCTTATGTACACAATGAAAATGAAAAATCTTGTTTTGTTTTTTAATTTTGTATGTCAATAAAAGTGGAAACCAAAAAAGGAAATTTTTTTTGGTTGAATTTCATACATTATAAATCATTTAACTTCCATGTTTATTGTATGTTTATAATTTTTTGTTAATTAGCCTCTAAGCTATTTTTTTAAATAAATGAATCTCTGTTTGAAAGGAAATAAATTGTGAAATTGACCTTATGAAATCACAAATGCTTAAAAATTTAAGTTCTTCATTACCTACCAATCGACCTATTTTTGCGAAAATTTGGACTATTTTTTATTTTAAAAAATGTTAAAATCTGGTGATGCAGTACTAAAAGCTTTCCATAAATTTATTTACTTTCAAACAATCATTTTACATAGAGATAATTAAAAACTTGTTCATTGGAAGAACATAATTGAATTATAGCAGCTTATTTTATTAATTAGTAAAATTTAATTCCAGCGGTATATGTTTCATGGATTTTATCCCAAACTAGTGATTTTTCTTCTCATACCACCAGAGTAGGAACTTAGTCTTTAAAATTTTACTTATTCTAAAACTGTTTATTGTAGTTTAAACGTATTTTCAATAGTTCTATGTATGATTTGTTAAAAAAACATTTAAATGGAATCTTTAGATTTAAAAAAAAATTTTGAATGTTATATTGCACTACTAGATAAGGTACATGAGTAGTTAAATATGCTAGAATTTAATGTACACTTTGTATTAAAATAGAGATATCAAAAAGTGAAATAAACACATACATATTTGAATTGACATGAATTGCTCACACTTAAAGGGTTTCTTTATATGAGTAAGATTAACTGTATTAGTAAATTTCTGCTATTCCGAACTAAGAAGTATCTCCATATGTAATTGAACAGCTAATTATTTTTACAACACATTAATTTTTTATTTAAAGTATATTAGATAATAAAGTTTCAATTTTACTTTGATTGTTATTAAGATTAAATTAAAAACTTCAAAAACCTTTCTTAAAATTATCATTGTAACTTTTACATTATCGAAAAATTTATATTTGTATTTATAGAGGTTTTGAAAAAAGAATATAACGACGCCTGCAAAATTGATTTTATTTCTTAAACAAATTAGGAATATATACCAACATGTTTACATTTTCATTTTATAACTTTTGTAATTTTTAAGTGTTTTTGAAATGTTAGTACATTTCAGAAATAACCCGAGTGGTTTAATAGTCCAAACAATTGTAAATAATTAGATAAGGTGTTATAAGAAAAAGCTTATCGAAAAATGACTAATTTTTTCAGTCCATCTAACAAGTAATGTAAGAAAAATATATGTGCTCCGGATAAAAATATAAATAATTTACTCTTTGTATATTATTTAATCTTACCATTTATTGAATGTAAACGGTAACAGGTGTTAAAGGTGGGACGCTGTCCATAACGGGATGTAGGGCATGACCTTGCTGCGTCTCTTGGACTTTTACCTAGTGTTTCATCCCCATGTCTTTATGGTGCACTTTTATGTGCATCCTTGTATATCAATTCATTTTTTTTTTAAATTTATAAACTAAAAAAAATTCTAGTAAAATCGGAACGCTATTGAACGTACGTATTTATAACGTGTCTTCGTCAGAAATAATTTATCTAAAATGAGACTAGTTATAAAATTCGTATGATGATATAAAATTCGTAACTTTTTAAAATGCTATTTCGTTCCCACGTCACGGTTAATAATTATAATTAACATCGGTTTTAATTAATTGTAACAATCGGTTTTAGGTCCCTTGAGTCCAAAAAAGTTAATTTTTAATGTTATAGAGATAAACAATCTTTCATGTTTGATACTGATTAAGTACCTAAATCAAAACTTGCATTAAACTGCTTCGCATTTTTTGCCAATTTTGACACTACTTGAAGGGGTGAATTTTTTTGATAAATTTTAATCCAGGAATAATCGATTTATTTTTTGTTTTTGTAGTTCTTCTAGGTTATAAACAATAAAATATGTATATATATTTTTTTAAATATTAATATTTAAGTAGACTAAATCAATCAAAATTTAATAGCCTGGTGTATCCACCCACATTTCACTTTCCATACCGATTTGTGTGCATAGCCCAATAAAAAAAAAAAAAATTATTTGCTGTTTCTTCGCTCATATTGGTCCAAAAGCGATTTTTTTTGTCTCAACTTAGAGATTGATAGATTCAATTCAAAGATTCTGTCCACTTAGTCACGTGTCCCTTTATATGATTTTAAATCTATTTGGATTTTTTTTTGTTTTAACTATATTTTGCAGCAATTGTGCTACTTTATGTGTATCAAACTAAATGATGATTTTTAGAAAATTATGCCAAGCGTTTTTCTTTCAGTACTTTTTCAAAATAAATGTTTTGATTTTTATTTAAATTTTACTTGTTTGTACATTTTACATGTATGTCTGGCTCTCACTTAAAACGAAAAAGAAAAGAAAAAAAAATTAAAAACTGTATGGATACTTAAAAAAAAAATTTGGTTCAACTTCTCAAACTGATATCTCAAAGCATGTACGTGTGCATTGATTGGTTAACTTACTCGAAATGAAATATGATGTTACTTTATGGAAGAAGATGTTTTCCCCAGTTTCTGTAAATCCTTGTCGTATTTTTTTTTTTTTTTTTTTTTTTTTTTTATAATTAAATATATTCTGCCCTGTTTTCTTTTCTTTTTTATATTTTGCCTCGAATAACATGATCAGTGTGCAATGTATTTTAGCAATCCATGTTAACTGGTTATTCTATATTTTATAATCATTTAATATAGTTTTTCCTTCTTTCTAGCGATCATGTTGAAATAAAAAAATAAATGCTACTTTACCTATGGTAATAGTAGGCAACATATTTAAAGAATACATTTTTTTTTTTTTACAAAGTTATAATTAACTATGAATAATAAAAAATACATCTGTATACATCGAGGTCAGTTGTATAAGATGCTTTATTCAAAATGTTGTTTTGAGAAATTATTATTCACTCAGTACTTTTTCAAAATAAATTTGATTTTAATTTCCATGGTTGATGTGCGCTTTGGGTGAACGTTAACTCCAAAATGCATTTGAAACAATTTTGAATTTCGAAAATTTTGGGATTCGATATCTACCTTTTGAAACTAACATACAAACACTTACATAAGTATATGTATGTACATATTTTACTACCAAATGTATGCTATTATTTTATTTAATCGAAATGTTTAAGGTTTTTAAATCTCTATGGTATTTAATAATTATTTTGTAGACCCTATATTACATAGATTAATGGTTGCTTTTTTTAAAATAGTAGCTGATTGTGAGTTGTAAGTATCGTGTTTAGTAGCCGATTACCGTGTTTACGTGTGGTGAGCGATTTAATAAGAGGCATTATAGAACTGACGGGTGGTCCGAGATATTTACGCCTTGTTACCTTATCTTTCGACAGCTACTGTTGTAACTTACGGAGAGACCTGTGCCGTAACCCGCGAAGCTAATCGCTGGAGATTGGAGTTATTGCAGGCTGCTCCGGCTCTGCAAACATTAGAGCTTGTTTTTGCCCCCTCACTGGAGCCCTGAGATCACCGTCCATCTTCTATTTATAGACTCTCCTTCAAATGAGTGACAACTCTCCATGAGCCAATGGCAGCTCCCGTTACAAGAGCTGACAATTCGAGTGAATTTAGTTCGAAATTCAGATGCAACCGTTTCCTCTTGAGAAATCTGTCTCTCGTGAGTTTCGTTGTACTTACACAAAATGATTTTTATTTCCTCAATTACCCATTACAATCAGAAAAATAGGGAAATCTCAGTTGATATACTTTTTTTAAAAAAAAAATTATTTATTGAAATTTACAACTGTACATATACAACAAGTAAATGTGAAGTAAGCGTAAAAAATCATGAACTAACTTGTGAAGGAACTACACATTGGCAGCATTGCAGTGACTATTTTAAATTGAAAGGTCCCGTGGCCATCTTCTTTTCAGACACCTCTGAGGGTTATCGGGAATGAAAGGTTAGGAACAAGTGGGTTTGGGTGGGCAGGGAGTTTGGAATTAAAGGAGGTCTAAATATGCCACAAATGGGATGTTGAGGACTTTATAGATGATTTCATTAGTTACACAGTAGGATTTATTAAGGATTCTTCGAAAGATTTAGGATTGCAAGGATTGGATGCGGGAGGATTTTGATGGTTTTTTTTAGTGGTGCCCCAAAACTCAATTCCGTATGACCAAATAGACTTCATGATGGTAATGTATATGAGCTTTTTGTTGTATATTGGATGTTTAGAGCGTTTGTCAAATAAGTGTTGAAGTAATCTAAATATCAGCAGAAGCAGTCTCTTGTCGTTTCAACATTGTATAAGGATTCCAAGTTAGATACTTGTCAAGATGGAGTCCTAGATAGAGGGATCTGTTCGACAGTGATGAGTGGAATATTATTAAAGGATAAGATGTCAAGGTGTTTGATGGGATTTATTTTAATTCTCCAGTTTTGACACTATTCTTCAATCGCTGTGATGTGTGACTGCAGGGTGTGGGACGCAGCAGTCTCAGATGACAGGCATGTGTCATTAGTGTAAGTAGTGAGGACAGCACTAGGATGTGTTGCGATATCAGCTGTATAAACCGTTTAGAAAACAGGACCTAGGATTCTGCCTTGAGGGACACCGGCGGGCTGAGAAAAGACGGATGAATAGGCGAAATTGATATACCTTTTTAGAATCACTAGAGTCCAAAATGAAAAATAAGTAGAAAAAGATTCTTCGAAAAATGTTAACAAAATGGTCGTCATTCCCTTTTTCTAAATAATCATCGTTCTTCTTGCTTTAAGAAAGGAATTTTATTTCTGTATATAAAAACAGTTTGGCTTTAAATTTATTGGTTTTAGAAACCAGTAACAAGTAAGAAGTTCTAAGTGTTATAGTAATAAATAATATATTACTGCCTAACTCATTCACAACCTTTCTCTCTATCTAACTTTCTAGTGATTCTTCCCAAGTCAATTCTAACGGCTTTACCCGCCCACATAGCTGATTCATCAATCACTGTTATTTTACCTATCTCATCTTCCATGCTCACATATACATATATCTCTATTGTATGTTTGTGTGTGTAAGGATTGATTACAAAAAGACGAAAATTATCATTTATGAAAAACAAAAACTTTTCTTACCTTCTCTATTATACGTTTGAATTATTTCTTTCGCTATCTGTTTAGTGGTTTACGAAACCTTATTTATCTTTATTTCAGTGAAGACCACAATGGAAGAGCTAATACCTGGGCTTTATATAGATGACAATTTTCTACTTTAGTTTTTTTCTTTTTTTTTTAATTAACTCTTTATATGATTTATATTACTTTAAGAAGAAAGATGTATCTCGGGTTATTATTATTATCGGGTTATTATATTATTATATCTCGGGGTTACCTCTTCTCGGGTTAAATTATGGATGTCCTTTCATATTTCTGTTCCATGATCTAAAAACGGTGTTTGATCCATTATTTCGTTCACAGTAGTCCATCGTTAACTGGAACTCGGCGGGGACCGAATTCTCCATTTCATGTTAAGACGAACACGTTCGTCTTGTCCGATTGACTTAAATTTACAGACATTTTGACCTTGTATTTATAATACAGTGTTTTTAAAGATGGGTGATAAGGTTGATTTTGGAATATTAAAATTTTCAGATATTTTTTTTTCGATATCACGCCTCTGTCCACTTCTTTTAAAATTTCTGATTTGGTTTTTAGCTCAATAGATCTCTGGGTAACTTTTTTATAATTTTTTTTTAAGACCATAGTTACTTGAGCGCGACATTGCCAATAACTCCACTTTTAAACTTTTAAGCTCCGCTTGCTATTAAAAATTGTTTAATAAAATATAATAGAACTTTTTATTTGTTTTACGAAAACGGTTGTTCTAGGTTCAAGAGGTTGAAACGCAATGTAAAGGGAGATGAAAGGGCCAGTGGCATGCACTTTGCAAGTTGAGGTTACTAAAAATTGTTTACTAAATATTCGTACCTACTAAAATTGTTCGAGATTCGTGTTAACCGAGGATTGGTTTAAACATATCACAGGTTATATATTTTTATTATCGGAGCTAAGAAACTAGTTCGTATTATCCGATGTTTCGCATTAAACGAGGTCGTGATAACGAGGGATTACGGATTACTTAGCATCTTTGATATTTGGTTGAATGTTAGTCAACACTCATATATCTAACAATATTGTATCTAGTAGTTGTGAACAAAACATTTTTCATCGCTATATTATATAATAATCTCTTCTTTTAGTAGTGTAATTTGAAATTTAGATAGCCATTGCCATAGAAAGCCACACATCCCTTGAAATACTAATTTGAATATTCTCTAACTCTAGTATCTGAGTCACCATTGGTTCGTCATCCACTCGCTCTTCTATACCTATTTCAAATAAATCACGCTAAAACCTGACTTTAAAAATGTCGCCGATTTTAATATGGAAGGAATTTATCTCCGTTGGGAGTTGTTTGCCATGAGCGAAAAGAAAACAGGCCCAAGGAACCTTAATTATCTCCATTCTCTGTTCTGGCAAGTTGGGTTTCAGGCTGCATAGCTAAGGATTTCGGGTATCATTTTATGCAATTAAAGTAATTAGAAAATTTGTTTGACAATATGGCGTGAGGTCGGTAATTATTTCCTTCGAGCAAATCGATTTGGAGAGATATCTAAATTACATAGCAAGCTTCTCTGACATATTTTAAGCATTATATCTCAATGTTATAAAACTAATATCGCCTCTTCGGAGCAGAACTATCTTTATTTTTTCTGTTTTTTATTACTTAAGACAGTTCAGATTACTACGGATTTGATGCAGAAGTAATACTTAAAGGAATACTTTACTCCAAACTTGGCAATTTTTCCACACACCAAATAGTTCTTTGATTAATTTATTCTCATAATACAGTTCTATTATTCAAATTTTAGCTAACTTATATTTTTTAAATAATTTTTTTGTAAAAAATATTAAATTAAAATTAAAAAAAAAAATCTTTTTTAAAATTAAAAAAAAAAAAGTTCTTCCAGGTTTAGGACTAAGCTAGAAAGTCAAACATTTGGTTTATTCATTCATATGATTGAACAATAAAATAAAAAATGAAAAAAAAATTTTGAAATTTCATTTTCAGAGTTAAGCTAATTCTGCTCGGAAGCGGCGATGTATGTGTATCAATATCTTCATTTGGTTATTTTATTAACGGAGTAAATAATAAATAAATAATAATATTAAATAAAGAAATATATTATTTTAATTATTACTAATCCCAATAAAACAACATGAATATGAACTAAAAAGTACCAGCTTCTTTTTTTTTTTTGCATCTTATTTATTGAGATCTACAATTGCTTATATAAATACGATCAGTGAATAAGATACATGTATAATATGGCATTGCAGTGATTTGTGAATCAACTATCCATGGCAGTTGTATGTTGTAAGTCCTTGAGGCCATCTTCTTTTCAGATTCCACGCGTGATTATCTATCCCAAATCCATTTTAAAGCAAGGTGTAGGAGGTGTGGAATTTTTCAATGAAAGATAACATTAAGGTCATTATCAATAATTTTATTTGTGATATAATAAGTAGAATTAAGGACTCTTGGAAGGACTAAGGATTGTAGGGATAGGTACGTGAAGAATTCGATGGTTTAGTTGATAAGCCAAGCTCAACTCCTTATGCCCAAATTGACCTGATTATTGCATTGTAATGAGTTTGCAATAAATTGGAAATTTAGAGCGTTTGTCCGGTAAATGTCGAATTAGTCAGAAACGTTAAGTAGGTTCTGGTCGTCCCAGTCTTGTACGAGGATTCCAAGGCAGTCGCTTTTCCAGGTGCAGCCATAGCGGAACTGTTCGACTGGGATGAGCGGTATACTAATAAAATAGACGATAACACAGGATGTTTACGACTATGGAGAATTTCATGTTGGCTCTCCCAGTGAAATTGATATCCACCTTGGTAGACAAGGGTTAAGCCTTAAATGTAAAAATCTAGTCACAATATTTGTGACTATGTAATTCAAAAATCAAAGCGACTTCCAGATGGCGAGTGAAGAAATCAAAATCACAAGAGATGAATTGCATTCCTTCAAAACGACCTTTCAGTCCAGTGACAGTGCAGCAAAGGAAGGAATAATATTTGCTCGTATGCAGCGATACCTCAAGTTGAACCAGACTCTCACATTGTTTGTAACAGTTAAAGATAACATTGACCAGGACAGGGCCAGCTAGTATCTGCATTCCAAGCTACCTGAGCAGGTGGGATTGCAGCGTGGGTTCCAACACCCACTTTTGCCAATACAGTGCCAAGTAATTGACTTTCAATCATATCTCCGGTCCTCCAATGGGCAATAAGCTGACCTTCCAGTCGAGGAACTTAGGGCCATTATCGTAAGTCTTATAAGGGGATTCACAATTAATGCTTTCTGAAGATCGTATCTTTTAATTTCTACCCCCTTACTGACTATACATCATACAATTAATTGCAATTGATTATTGAAATTTGATTAATCAAAAGCAATGCATTTCAACTACGAAACCTTATCCTGATTGTTGTGTTTTGACACGCGATCCTATCCTTGGGCAGGCAGATGTATGCATTCCATTCTGGTCGGTATCATAAGAGCCGCTACACTGCAGACCTTAGCCCAAATCGGGTAGTGATTTGTGAACAATGGTACCTCAGCAACTGCTTCCTTCCTCCCTAGGATTGTTACTGAGGAATCTAATATTTAATTGAGTTCTCAATGTCATTGAAGAAGGAATATTAATGACTTAAAAAAAAAAATACTCACAGGATGCCTCAGTCCTTAGTGACTTAATGCAAAGAATTAATTGTTAGTAGAACTCAAAATTGTCGAGTAAACGTCGTTGCGAAAATCCTTTTTTTCTCAAAAATATTTTACTTTTTTTTTTTTTAGTATTGCAATTCTTTACTTCTTTGTCATACTAAGACTGTAATAATTTCAAATATACGCTTACTAAGCTACAACCAATCCGTTTATACCATTCGAAAGAGCATTAGATTTCATATTAGATATTCTTCTTTTAAATCTTCAAAGTTATTTCTAAACTGGAAAAATAACAGTTCAAACGTTTTAAAATTTGAAAAATTGTAATTGTAAAAATTGGTTTTTACATGTTTTAGATTTGTTATGAAATAGTTATACATTTACTTACACACTTATATATACTTATAAATAACTTGTACAAAAAAAAAGTTTTTATCTACTTTACTGGAATTTTAACTTTACGTGATTTTAATATATATAATGAAAATAAAATTAATAATCATAAAAGGCTTAGCGATGCCACTAAAAGCTTCGGAAGTTCACCTTAAAAAATGTAATGGTTCTATGGTTCTTTATGAGCCTTTTGATACGGTAAGATTTTTAAAATGTAAAATATACGAAAAAGATTTTTCCATTCAATTTTACTTTACAGTTTGTGTTAATTTTAACTTTAATTAATTTTTTTATTTAACTACATATATATTAAGATATAAAAATGGTCATTAAATCTGAGTGAAGATATATGTATTGAAAAAAAAAAAAACATGTAATTTTTTATTATGGTTTATAACATGGATTTATTATGGTAAGTTTCACATACCTATCATAATTAAACAATATATTTGCTGAACTATTGCAAATATTTTACTCATTTTCTTTTAGCAAAAGTTCACTACGAAGGTTAAAAAATTCCACACCCACTAGATTCTAACCTTGCTTCACAATGGATTTGCGGTAGATAATCACTCGAGGAATCTGAAAAGAAGATGGCCTCAAGGACTTACAACATACAACTGCCATGGATAGTTGATTCACAAGTCACTGCAATGTCATATTATCCATGTATCTTATTTACTGATCGTATTTATATGAGCAATCGTAGATCTCAATAAATACGTTGAAAAAAAAAAAGAAGCTGGTGCTTCTTAGTTCATTTCCATGTTGTTTTATTGGGATTAGTAATAATTAAAATAACGCATGCATTTATTTAATATTATTATTGTTATTTACTCCGTTAATAAAATAACCAAATGAAGGTATTGGCACACTTGCATCGGCTCTTCCGAGCAGAAGTAGCTTGACTCTGAAAATTAAATTTCAAAAAAGTTTTTTTTTCACTTTTTGTTTTATAGTTCAAACATATGAATGAATAAACCAAATGTTTGACTTAAAAAAAAATTTAATTTAATGTTTTTTACAAAAAAATTATTTAAAAAATATAAGTTAGCTAAAATTTGAATAATAGAACTGTATTATGAGAATAAGTTAATCAAAGAACTGTTGGGTGTGTGGAAACATTGCCAAGTTTGGAGTTAAGTATTATAGTATTAGAGGCATTATAACATTGACATATAATGCTTAAACTATGGCAGAGAAGCTTGCTATGTAATTTAGATATTTAATACCGTCTCTTAAACGACAATGCTAGATTTAGTAGAATAGTAAAAATAATATGAACATTTTAAAAAGCTAAATAGATTAAATGATTTGTAGTTTCTAAAACTGCTGAATGCCAAAAGTATAAAATACAAAATAACCTTTCTATTATGTGCGTAAATACTATAGGGATGAAACAATCTCTTACGTATATTATTTTGGAATTTTGACATAAGCTTTAGTTTCAGCTACACCAAAACAGCACTTATCCATTTTACATTTTAAAATGTAAATTATTTCTCCACCATTTAGCAGGAGTAGTTTTCATCCTTCTGAGCGAACCTTTGCCAATAAAAAATTACACGTTTTTTTTTTTTCTTCAATGTATTTCATATTTCTACAGGTTCATGGAAAGTCTCATTAAAATTAGTGGGTGTTACTTTCATAGGTTTACTTGTATGATACCTAATATGTATATTGAGGAGATAACAATTAAACCTGCTTCAACCTAAAATAAATTTAGTATTTGATTAAAAGTCATTTCAAGCAATATATCGCCGTCATTTTTTTTTAAAGGCTTAAACGCCATTCTGCAAACCTTACAGGAAACGCATGAAACGTTTTTTCCCCCAAATAGCGATATATTTTTTTTAATTTTGTTATTCGTCGTGTAGAGTAAGAGTTAATTAAGTTAGAAAAACTTTTATAATTACAATTTATTTTTAGTTGACATCCGCATGATGGTATAGAAGGATCAATCTAATTAGGGATTGATAAATTATTTGCCACTTCTATAAATTTGTTTTATTGAAAACTAGTTTCGAATGTTATACACTCATCCTCAGTTCTAAAAACACACAAAAAATTCAAATATAAGCAATTCAAAATATAGTTTGGTATTATTATACATATTAAATTAGATTAATATAAATCAGTATTAATCAGGAGAGGTGTTGAAGTCCGATAATAAATTGAAACTTAAATTTCGAATTTATGGCGCTTAATACCGATTTATATTGATCAAATTTAATATGTATAATAATACCAAACTATATTTTGATTTGCTTATTTTTGAATTGTTTGTGTTTTTTTAGAACTGAGGATGAATGTATAACATTCGAAATTAGTTTTCAATAAAACAAATTTATAGAAGTGGCAAATAATTTATCAATCCCTAATTAAATTTATTTTTAAAACTTCTAGTTCTGGTCCAGACCAGTGTGACGACTGGAAGTCGTCAGTATTTGTTGCCAAATTTTCTTTCACGATATATCTTGAAGAAATATCGATAGGTGTGGTGTTGAAGTTCGATAATAAATTGAAACTTAAATTTCGAATTTATGGCGCTTAAACCGTTTTCAAAAAAACGACGTCGATATAATCGTAACTTATACAATTTTAATTTTTTTGCGTACGACGACATAGGTACGTGATCAGATTGCTGGTCCCTTAGGTCATCCAGACCGGAAACTCTACTCTCGGAAGACAATCGGGCCTGTCTGTATCTATTGAATACTTATGCGCGCAAGTAGTTCAAGGTTATGTATTCGGAAATTGAGATCTCGAAGGTAGATTGCAAATAAAAACAAAAAAAAAGATTTAAATTCATTGTCGACCCTCTTGATTTTTATGCAAGAAGGTTGGGATGAGGTGCATTTCTATAGTCAACTTGAGGCGGTTCCACCATGCATGTTAACTGATGATATCATCCTATGGTGACGATATTGTTTATATCACATTTGGAATGACATTGAGATCTGTTTACGATACCTTTTTTTTCTTGAGTCGATTGTTTTTACTGTCAAAATATCCCAATAATATCTAAGGTATACGATAATTTTTTAACGACGGTGATTTTTATTGGTGTCCTATTTAATTCATTTTCGATCATTAATCACCGATATTCCTCGTTTTCTAAAATTAAAAAAGTTTATTTTGTTTTAATGAATAAGAAATGCATACATACTTTCTAAATTACCTAAAAAGTAAGGATAATATAATATATGAATAAAATCATTAAGTTTTTAGTTAATTTACACGGATTAGAATGGCCTAATACTCGTTTATCTAAACTACAGAAAGGTTTTCCATAAAACTTTAGGGGTTCGCAGCGGTTCAATTCTGAGTTGCAAAGAGCCGAATGAGTTACAAGGAAAAAAAAAAGCATGAGTAGCAGAGTTCCGTCACTGTGGTCATATTTTTAGTATTAACTGAAATACAAAATTAAAAATATGAAAATGGGGAAAGGGGAGGGGATAGTAGAAAAAAATTGATACCCAAAAAAGACACTTCTCTAACACCAACTCAATTCATATATTAATTTTCAATCCCCAACTCAATTAGGAGGGCCTGTTAACTTGCGTGAAACCATAAATACCACGGAGGAGAGATAAAAATTGTTTTTTATAAATATTTCAGACATCCTCGAAATGTGTGTAGCTTTTCCTTTTTTAGGCATGCCACGATATTTTTGAGCGAACGGCGCTACCGATTTTGAAGTTTGATGGCTCAAATTAATCTTCGAGATACCGTGAATGTTTTGAAACAATTTGGGCTCAAAATACAGATTTTTTAAACAATATTTTAAGTATTCTCGACTTTTTGTAATGTTTCATGTGTAAGTTCATCATCATAAGTAATAAAATATAAATTTCCAATACTTGAACAATTATAATGGTAAATATTTGTAATGGTACATTAAAATAAAAATAGTATATTGTATACTGAAGGTTTATTGTAGATGTAGAACCATTCACATCATAGCACAACAAGCCACATTTACGTTGAAGTTATTTCTGTTCTCATTCTTCAAATTCTATTCAAAGGCAGTCAATTCAAATATTCATTACCAATACTTGAAAAATTAAAAACGTTAAAACAAAAAATAATTTTAGTTTAAAAAAAAAAAAAGACAACAGAAATAACTCTTTCTTATTGCCCTATCCGTCTTTAAAAACTAAATGTACTTTCATATCTGCTTAAGCGCATTTGTGGGTTGTTAGTGAAGTTGATACCCTTGAACTTTCTTCACTAAGCTAAACCTTGGTGTTGTAGTCGGGTGCCTTCCACTGTATATTACGGCCTCTTGCAAGTACATTCCATACCATACATCTGTGCATGCCAATTTACAGGAAGCTCCTTCCATCTGTGCGTGTAGGCATACGGAAAGTAAATTAATATATCGTCATTAGAGTGTTGCATTTGGTTCGACACCCGACCACTGAACCAAGTTTCAACATTCATCATAGACGTCAATTTTACTAACACCTCACCAATGCCCCTAAGTAGATATGCAAGTACATTTGGTTCGATAGGGCTGTAAGATAGGATTATTTCCCTCGTCGGGATTTTTTTTTTTTAAATATTTTAAAACGATTGTTTTCAATTTTGTTTTTTTAATTACATAGATTAAATTCAATATTTGTGGTAATTTTTTGTTGAATCCTCGTCGGAAAATAAAAATACAAAAATTTTCTTTTAATTAATTTGCTTCAAATTACACAATGTTTTGTTTCCCAATTTCAAAGATTTTTGCTTAAAAATTACTTTCAAAAGTTTTTACCTAATAATTTTGGACAAATTCGTTCTCATTTAAAATAAAAAAGGACTGGAATAAAAAATCATAAAACGACCACATCGCAGAGCCATAGATCTGCATGGTCTTTAGGGTCAACAGAAAAAAATAATAATCATAAACATATATTTGTACATACCTAAAGAAAACATTAATAAAGAATTAAAAAATTTTCTTAATTTAGTTTATTAGAAACGTTTCGTATAACTTTTCTCGCGGATTCCTATGGTATTTATTAATCATAAAAAAATAAAATAATTTAAACGAATAATTATTATAGTTAAAATAATACGAACGTAACTCGGATTAATTTTTCTATTTTTTAATAAAGAATTTTATTGTATTTATTTAAGTTTTTTTTTATTTTTTATTTACAGGCTGATTAAACTTCCCAGTTAACTAATCATTCAACTACTATTAATATTTATTGATATGATACCGTATATGTTTGTTTTCAATTTTTTTTGTTGGTTTAGCTGTCATGTTTAAATACTTATAGGCTTAAAATTCTATTATTCAGTATTTGTTATTTTTAAAAGTACAGAAATTTTAATATTTTTTAAAAATTAAATGGGTAAGATTGGCTGTGAATTAGGTTCAGAGCTATTACACAAACTCTTCTTATTTGTTTCCTAAAAGCTTTTCATTTCTTTCTATATCGTTTATTTTCCTTTTATCTGTTCAGAATGGATGATACTCTAAGGGTAAGATGATCATTGGGGAAAATCCAATTTCTGGAGTGATATTTACAAATTTAACTTCGACAGTTTCCATAATTAAAATCAGATCTATGTCAATTAGTAAGAAGGATAAGCACAATGAATCTTTAACGATTTGCAATGTAGAAAAAAAAATGTCAGCATCCGAATTCATGAAACATAAGTTAAAAGAAATGTATTCAGCTGAACAATGCGAAATTCTAATCAAGGTCGGAGAAGGCAGTGTAAATAAACAACATTTAACAAATTCAAATACGAAGATGAAAACCCCCTCGCTACCTATTCACTACAGGCGCATGCGCGGCGATCCGGCCGGCCGGCGATGGAGCCCCATAGAGACAATTCCGCGCTACACTCCGACAGAGATGGCCACGTCAGTGCTGAGCTCCAAGATGGACAGCCTCAGGATCGTAGGGGACGACAGGACGAGGAAGGCCAGGGAGTCAGACGAAGACATCGCCATCCTCTCAACCTTCCTGCCCCCGTCCTTGGTGGGGCAGACCGCCTCCAGTCAGCGCCCCTTCGAGTGCGCCCTCGGCAAGGAGTGTCGTCTCGGCGACGTCAAGCTCGCCAAGCCAGGTCAGTCTTCTTGTCTTCTAGAAGGGTGTCTTTGTCGAGGAATCGAGCTGAAATCTTCGAGGAGGAGCAAGATTTTGGAAGTAAAATTTGAATCTGTAGTTACGGATCATGTACCTGCATTGCCATGATACCAGAATACATTACTCTAAAAAAAAAAGTGGGATTATTTTTTCAATCATATATATATGATGAAATTCTCCACATTATTGTATATAAAAAACACGCGCTTCTAACTTTGCTTGCAGTCAAATGCAGAAATGCTCTTGGCATGATGAATTATTTTCATGATGCACTGATTCATCATGTAAATTGAAAAATTAGTTTAACATTTAAACATCTAAGATACAGCAATGATTCGGATACCTATATTTATGAATGTTAAATTTTTTTTGTGGTATACTTTTTGTCAGCAGTCAGTAATTACCTATCTCTATTTATTTAGTTATGTTTTCTTGATGCATTATCTACTTTAAGGAATGTTTAAAGATTTACATCTTTGATACACATGTCTTCTTATTTTTTTAAACTCTTTCATTCTACGTCTAGGGTCATTTACATCTGTCTTGCAAAGTTCTATAGGTATTTACAGTAGTTGGGACAATAATTTGCATTTGTAAATTACAAATCGCAACTGCTTGCAAATCTAGTATCATTTCTATACTTCTACTGTTTTTTCTATAAATGATTATAAATGTTTATATTTTTTAATTGCTTTGGTTAACATTTTTTGCACATCTGTGGTGGAACTATGTGGTGTATATTTTAGAATAAAACTCGAATATTCAACTTACAATTAATGTTTAATTTATTACTATTAAACGCACATAATAAATAATAATTATTAATTAGTTCATCATTGTGGCTATTTCATGTACTTTCTATGATTTAACAATCAATTATGTTATTTTTCTAAATTGTTTTGATTTAGTAAACCGGATTAATGGTCTTCTTAAAACTATTTTTAAACCTGGCTACATCGTTGGTTTATCGATCCCTTAAATAAATAGCTTTTAATTTCATTTTGTTATAAAATTATGATTACCAGATATATTTTATTCGTTTGTTTGCGTAACAAATAAGGTAGTTAATATGTTGAGGTGTTGAAAATTCTGTTTACATAAAACCGATCAGTTTCTTACTGCCTATAAATTAAGACCCGTTAAATCAGCCCCTCTTTTCTACTTCCTCTGCCTCTTTGATTCGAGGTAAATCTTTATGGGAAAATTTTATCATGATTTTTGCATAATGATATTACGGAGATGATTTTGTAGTGTAACTAAACTGTCCGTAATATTTTTGTGGTCTAGTTGTTGCGCTGTCTGCTTCCCGCCATTGACCACAACAATGTTATTAAGTTTTTTTTTTTTAAACTTTGTGAAAGCGATGTTGAGTAGCTATTTAGTTTTAAAACGTTGAATGATAATTACGATCAATTGAGAGTAATTCTCTTCCGAAATTCAGGGTTTTTTTCCCTCTCGTCTGTTACTGAACTATTAAGAAACTCGTTATAAGATATTTTCGCTCTAAGTTTAGATATTAAATTAATTGAACTACCAGATATTTTTACAAATTCGAGTTGTTTAAATTTTTAATATTCATTGCTACGTCGTTCCGGAAATTTTGATGGGGGACAGGTAGATAATGATTAGCAATAACAATACAGAAGCTGATAAAGTGTTATCACGCTGTCGAAGTGGAGAGATTGTTTTGCTTGTCCAACCCTCGCCTCATATCATTTGGATTTATCGTGGACATTTTCACGAATAATAGAACTTTTCTTTCTATTCCTACCAGATATGTGTAATATGAATGCCTCATCCCTTTAAGCAAGGATGTTCCCATTCTTATAGAATCCTCATGGACGTCTTAATCCTTGTAATTACCCAACCGCTATGGTATCTGTTGATTGTATTACTGGTATCATACCCTATTTTTCAGTGTTGTTTGTTTTAGTTCTATTATATATTTCTATAATTCAACTTTATCAATGTTCCTACTATTCTCTTTTTAAGAATCTAATTAGTCCAACAAGGGGGTCTACTAGTTAATTTTTCCAATACAATACAAAAGAATTATTAAGGAGATTTAATATTTTTTCTTGCATTTTTGTACGTAACATTTTTTTTTTTTTAATAAAACATTCCAGTTTTATAAAAATTACTCTATGAATCTTCATTTAATTCGGTTTTATTGTCCCTCCAAAATAAAATAATAAAAGATAATGAGATTTTTTTTAATGATGATTATTTTTAAAGAATTTCACAAACATTAGTGGTATGGGACATCCTATAAGGTTTGGCCAAATGGACTAATAGACCCACTTGTTGGGCTTAATTACCATAAGGATTAATTTGTCATTTAGATCGTTTTAAAACTTTTTCTTCGGTGGCTGGCGAAGTAATAACATAAATAAAGCCTCAAGACTGTAAATTTTTTCACTAATAACAAACTTCTTATCTGAAGTACAGGATTTGGTTTCATAACATATAGTAACTTAAATCATTGGTATTTTATATTATTAAGTTAAAATTTAATTTGCATCGATTTCCTCTATAGCAAAATTAAAATTAGTTTATAGTACAATATATTTACTTGGATTAGTATTTATGCATATTATTTATACTCCTAATCATCATTATATCTACCTTACAGAAATATTTTATGTCTGATGATGGGAATAAGACCCCGAAACGTCGAAAAATGGAAATTAAATGTGGATGTTAGAGTAATAAACAAATAAATCATATCGACGCCATTTTTTGAGAAAGGCTTTAGCGCCTAAAATTCGAAATTTAGGTTTAAATTTACTTATGGGACTTAAACACCATCTCTATCGATTCCCGCTCACGATATACCGAAGAAAAAAATTATAAATGGTCTAAAAATCGAATATTGATGACGTAAGTATCAAATACTGACGATTCTCAGTCGTCACTCTTGCCCTTGACCAGTCCTTGAAGTCTTAAAAATATAATGTAATTATAAAAGTTTTGCCATCTTGATAAACTCCTACTATACCCAAATAAATAAAATATAAAATATATATATATATATATTGTTATTTGGGAAAAAATCGTTTCATGTGTTTTCTGTAAAGTTTGCTAAATGGCGCTTATGCCTTTTCCAAAATACTACGTCGATATATTGGAAGTCCTAGTTTACTACTAATTAATGATTTCTAATAGTACTAATGTTTTCTTTCATGATTCTCTGATGTTTTGCAATGGGGTATGAACGTGGACGTTCTCATTATTAATACATAAAATAATTATAATTTAAATATGTTTTTTTTATTATATTTTTTTTAATTATACGTTCGAATGATGAATTGAACAAAAATTCTCTAATCCGCAAATTAATACGAATGCAACTGCGTTCACTTCTGCCCCGTTTTTCACTCACCAATCTCCTTCCCCGTTTTGGAAAAGTACAGTCATGTTTCTTTTACCATGAGAAAGTTGATTGGTCCAGAAATGATAAAGTGCTCCAATAATATTAGATTTCTTTTCCACCATATGTCCCGATTGTGGCTTTCACTACACTTATAACGCGGAATGTTTATTTTCATTTCTATTTTAAAATGTTATTTCTATATAGCCACGTGCGAATTCAGGTCATACTTGGAGGTACCTCCTGTAAGACTGAAGCCTCCTCAATCCGTGCTGTGTTGATAAAGTAAGGTCGCCCACAGTCCGAACCATTCATTACCTTTAATTTATGTGTAAGAATAATTAGTAGGGAGTCATGCGTTGGCGTCCAGCACAATCTGCGCTCTGGCATTATGTCATAGTCATCGCTAATATTTGCTCATTTATGTCAATAATATTTCTACGGAAAGGAGTTTCCTATAAAGTTCAGAGCGAATACAAAGTCTCCTAAAAAAAAAAAAAAAACATAGTAAATAGTATATATGTAATTTTTTTTTTTAAATCCTGTTCAAAATTTTACACAAATTTTAATTTAAACAAAGAATGGCTACTCTTATATATCAAGAGTTGGCTAGTAGTCCAGCCAACTGGGGACAAGAAAGGTATCTCGATGGAAAGTTTTGGGGAAATTCTGAAAATTTGCTCATTTATGTTTTTAGAATGTCAATTACAAATTTCAACATTGTTATCTCGAATTACAAAAAAGTAAAAAAAAAAAATATTTTTTTCTTTTCAGCTTATAACTTGCGAATCATATACGATTCGAATAAATTCTTATATTCGTTTTATAAAAAAATAGAGAAGAATAAGTTATTCACAATTTTGATTCTACTGATTTTTTTTTTGTTTGTCAGCACCGTTTTTGGTTTAAAATTATGATTAGAATTTATTCGAATGGTTTTCAAGTTATAAGCAAAAAAAATAATTATTTTTTTATATTTCCGAGAAAAATTCTAGGTAACAAACTTGAAATTCATAATCAGTACCCCAAAAAACATAATTGAGCAAAGTTTCAGAACTTTCCAGGTAAAAATACCATAAAGCTGGATTATAATTTTAATAACAAATATTGTAAACTGAGTGGCAAAAAAATTGTCCATACTTTATCATTTCTTTATTTATAAAATTTCTTTTATAACAATTAACTGATTTTATGAAACGAGTTAGGAATATGCTTAAAACAATAAAACAAACAAAAAACTAGTGTTTAAAATTGAATGACTAATTTTTTTTTTTTTTTATATGCGTTAATTAAGGCATTTCTTAGAATTGTCAATAAAGCCTAACTTTATCACCGAATCAATGTCTTAAACTTAATGTCAAGTTTTATGTTAATAATTGCTCATTTATGGCAGTAATGGTAGTTTCATAATAGTAGAATTTCCTGTATCATTCCTTAATCACTTGTTTAATTCAAAATTTAAAGTAGAAATTGTATGTATCTAAGGATATCTATCACTTTTATTAAATTTTAGGCCATTTTAAATAGTACAATAATACAGAACAAAAGAATTAATTTACTTTTCAGTGCTGTATTCTGTCTGGCGTTAACTTATGAATTACATCTTTTTTTTTTATATTAATATGTTATAAGGTTATTGGAGGTATTTTTGCCACGTTATTATAGCTCTTTTTTGTATAAAACCGGTTTAGTTCCATTCAGCTTTTAATATGTTTAATGCTAAATTTTAAAAAGTCCCTTAAATAATTGTCTGAAATAATTTTAAGTCTGTGATAGTTTCATATTTCCAGTCGATTGTCATTGGGTCCATACAATGTTGATGGATGGGAATATTATCTCTTTTTATATCGTAGACTCTTGTTATCTTCATAGAGCACATTTTATTTTTTAAATTATGTCTCTTATAGATTATTGAATAACATCCTTAGGTTAAGGAAGAATGGTAATTGTGCCAAAATATATTTTTTTGTCATTAATAATAATCAATTCGAAACCGATTATAAAAACCATTATTTATTTATTTTTTGTGTTGTAAATATCTCAAAGCATTTATTTGTATTTTTCCTAACAACGGAATCATAACTTGTGTTATATGTATTAATTAAACCTAAATATTACACATAATTAACCGCATTAAATAAATTGCTCCCTATTCTGGCATCTAACAATAAAGGCCGATATCTTACACCTTCCTCAGTAGTAGGATCAAAGATAATAGAAATTTTAAGAACTACAGAAACATTATTAATTTATGTGATATATCTATATTTATACTTATAATATTGTTATAGGATTTTAAATTTACTTTATCTAACTGTACTTTTTCTTTTTTTCATTTAAAGTAATGTGGGGTTAGTGTGCACTTGAAATTTTATAAAGTTCGACTTTCACGGCTTTAAATTATTTATTTTTGAAGCTGGATTTTTCTTATTTTTTTTTTTTTAGTTTTCCTTAGATGATTATGTTTAAATATTACATTCAAGCCCACGTTTCAAACAAGTCCATTTTGATGAGATTGATAATTCAATTTAGTAGTACTTAATACGCACTTGCCTCTTCTTTAGGCGGTAAGTGGAGGATTTTTATATTGATTTCATCATTAAAAAAAAGTTAATAATGTTCTGAGAATCACATTTTTCAATCTTCATTCACAGTTCTGAAAAGGGTTATGAAATATAACTGAATAAATTTATTTTAAAAAAAGGATTTCAATGCGCTGTTCACCTGTTGCTCCGGTAAAACATGATAGTAGGAGTAGGTTTACACCACACACAGCAGAGGTCTGCACTTACCCGTACTGTCACTTGCTGCCGGGACAACACTCACTAGTGCTTAAAAACCAAAAAAACTCTTAAGAAGAAATGTAAATAACAAATTATTTTGAAGGTTCCACTTACCGCATAAATGTTTTAAAAAAATAATACCTATTGGTTGATATACACCTATACAGCTGTACAGCAGAAGTTGAAAGATCCAACTTTATCAACAGATTGGAATTGATATCTTCACCACTCGTTATATGTATATGTAGCGAACTCTCCTGGCTGATAAGTGATAAAGCAGGGTTTAACTTCATGCTCCCAAAGGGATGTAGATTTAAAGAGACAATTACGCACTCGAAAACGCAATTACCCCCAATTTCCTTACTATTAGTAAACAGTTAATCGATTAGTTTATTTATATAGTCCATTAGTTTTTACAACTGTGGTCATTTCCAAAATATTTTATTTTGTTTTTCTTCCTTTCAATAATTTTTCATTTGAACACATGTCGGTCTTTTAATTATTCTTGGTCATATATTATTCATAAATGTCATTAAAATAATAGTAATAAAAAAATTGTATGATAAATGTTATAACTCGAAATCGCATTTTTTTTTTTCTAAAAACTTTGTAATTACTGCTATCTTAGAGATTATTCTTTCTCTACAATTATATTTTATATCTAATTTTTGCTATTGTTTAAAGTCTTCAAGCTCAGTTTCCGCATTTCACTGTTCTGCGCCTTAAGGCAAGTAAAACATCGTTGAGCTGTGTCCGTCAGATTTTAGTACATCTGTTTTATCTAAAGCTCAAGGAGGACTGGGCTGATGTCATCGCTTTCAAAACTATTTTCTTCATTGGCTTCACATTAATAACCCCACGATTCAGAGATACGAGATGCATTAAAATCTAAGTATTATGGCTTATTAAGATCAAGGATTTTTTTTTAATCTATTATCCATTTTTGAATAACTCGTAATAATTCCAAAGTTTGATTTTAAATACTTTTAAAATAAAACATCTTTTAAACCGAAGATCTATCATGTATTGCTTTTATTTGAAAAAAGATTTAAAATAAAAAAATCTTGTATGCATTATATCCAATATTCCTTAACTAGGTAATTATTAAATCTAATCACGATTTATTATAATTTAATTTGTATTAATATAATTTATTATTTGACAATGGATTTAAATTTAAAAATCAAATACACCAATGTGGTTTTTTAGAAACGATTTAAAAATTTTGAATGGTTCTGATACACCTATTGTGCTAAAAATTGACATATAATTCTTTATTAAATTCATTCCAGTAGTTTAGAAAAAAAAATTTGCAATATGAATTATAAAATTTGTATAAAAAAAAAAAAAAAAATATTTCCGATTTTAAATTTCGGTTTAATAAACAATAATGGTCCTTATTTCTTTTTTTTTTTATATACTCCCTTACACGTGGAGTCGACCAAAAATAAACATTTTAGCTACAAAAACGAAACTACAAAAGTCACCTTTAGTCAATTCATTGTCGTATAATGGATTTTATTTTTACTTCCTATATCCTTCTGTGGATTTTTTCAGAAACCTCTTTGCGTTCTTCAAAACTTTAAAATAAATAATCACAGGTTACTTAAAGTGTCATCAAAAACTGTGCAGTATAATAGGGAAATTATACGAAGATATTTTTAGAAACTACGACAACAAAGGCAGAACTTTTTTTTTTTAATCTCAAATAAATAAAATATTTTTAAATTTTACTATTTATTTATTTTTTTATTTTTTATTATTTTTTGTAAAATTGAAATAAATTACATCGAGATCTAAGTTGCTTTACAGATTTTATATTTCCTAATCACGCCGTGAAGTTTAAAATACATATTTTTACCCTTTTATGTTTTAATGTATCTAACTAAAACATTAATATATATTTTTTTTTTGCAATACTTTTTTGTATCTATATCGTGAACAAAACAGTGCACTGCACGAGTTGCGATAAGATTATTTATTTCCTCTCAGAGAAAGACGAAGTACTAAGACATTTTTAAAAAAAGCGATAATTTTAAGACAAAGATGTTAACTGAGCTCAAGGTCTTCTCCAACTCGATGAAAACACGACGAAATACTTTTTCTTTAGAGTTGTCTTTTAGCTTATCTTTTTTTGTATTGTTTGTGTTGTTTTACGGTTGGTTTTCAAACTGAGGTTACATTTTGAAATTTTTCGTCGTGAACCTATGAACTCCTGATCTAGGCATCTTTAAGCAATTTTTCGCTTATTCCTTTATAAAGAAATCTCTCTCTGCAAATTTAACTACTTGTTATGTTCAACGAATACATTTATTTATTATATGTAAGCTATACCCCTATGCTATTCGCGCTATATGCCCCTAAAATTTACGCTATATCCCTATTCCATTCCTTCTTTCATCTGTGTCTCCAATACCCTCTCCACATTCAAATCCCGTCTATTTAATCACTTCCTGTCCACCGAGTTCCAAAAGCATTGTAGAAAGATGTTCCTTATTTTTAATCAAAATTTATAAATATGTGTTAACACATTATTTGTGTTTTTTTACCCACTTATTCGTATCTTACTTCTCAATCCATTCCCGATTATCATCTGAGGCGAATGAAAATAAGATAGCTCCGGGATCTTATACAGTAGAATAGTCATTAGAGAGCTGTCAAAGTTAAGTTTCTTCGCAATTCAATCAAAATATTTACTAAACACGAGTGGAGCAGCTCCGTTCGAATCTAGCTTTAGTAAAACTACATTTTTTGAGCTATATCAGTCGTGGGCCGACTCCTGGATTAAGGGACTCTTCTGGGGCTCACCTAGACTCCATAAAGTGGGAACCCCATGCTTCAATGGGATGGGAGAATGCAGAACCGGGAGGGCAAGCTTAAATTTGCCGCATCTTTTTTCACCCGCCTTAATAAAAGTCAACAGTATTTTAGGTAATATATTTCTAAATAAATATTTTCATCTCATAGCATTAACTCATTTTATTGACTGAATTAAGGTGAAAACAATCAAAAAGTAGAATAGAATATTTTTTTGCTTAACCTAAAAATAAAATTTCGTTCGAAATTTGCCGCCCTCTAAATTCTGTCAGTAGTGGCAAGTACCCCCTTACACCCTCCTCCCCAAGAACCTACCATGGGATAATGATATGGCGGTTGAACGTAATCCTGGCCACATCAGCTCCTTACAAAATTATTAGTTTAGAAACTGTACTCCCTTATAAAGTTCTGGGAACAATACCCTTCCAGACTGGGATGTATTGGCACAGGATTTGTTTTGTTTTTTGTTTAATTAAATCAGAAAACTACGATGCAATACCATGAGTCATTTCCGACAACTGGCCTGCCAAAAAATGCATTAATTTGGATATATTCGTTTGTTTTTTTTAGAAAAATAATATGTAATTTGATTAATTTTTAAAATGATTTATTATTAATGCACTGTGATGTAAAATATTTTATTGTTTATGGAAATATTTCAAAATATTCCTGTGATTAAGAACAACTAAGTGTCGCGTGATTCAGTAATTGAAAAAAATTGTGCCATCGCTCTACATCTCTATCGTAGGCCATTAGTTAATTATGAATTCGTAATTAATCCCCTCTTTTTTTTTAAATACTGCTCAAAATTTTAATAGCTTTTAGTAAATCTGGAAAAAGTTTCTAAGATAATGAATTCATATTCCAAAGATTTTTATATTTCGTTATTGAAAAAAAAAAACAGTTAATTAAGCTTGACTTTAGAATATGGTATTTATGAATACAAGCGTTCTTTACGAACTAATAATGTTCATATTTCAAATAAAGTTTCTTAGACGTGGTAATTGGTTTCACCTTGGACTTATGCTGGCGGCACTATGTTAAATGTTAATTAAAAACATTTTAGCGATTCAGATACAATTTTAATAGTAACAGAAAATCGAATAACTGAGATATAAGCCTGGAGCTGTGGAGACATGTTGCCTTTTATGGATTGTCGAGGCGGTGTTACTGAAAACCGATAGAGTCCCAAGGGTGGGGACTTGAAGCTCTCCTTTTACCCAATATGGCTGTCAACGAATCACTTGATTCATAAGGCAATCAAATTTACACTTTCCAAAATAGCCTTTATAAGTAATTTAGTGTTGGAAGCATGTTTAAAAATTGTTATTTTTAGCTTGGATAAAAATTTACTTGGCTCTACTTTATCCAAATAATCAATGGGCGAACATTTTTGTTTTTCAATGAATTTTATTAATAGCAATATGAAACCATTTCATCACTTAATTCTCAACAACAAAAAATTATTGTTTAAATGATTGTGAGCGTTTCATGGTTGCCTAAGGAATAAAATAATTAATAACAAAATTTCAGGTTGATTCTAGTAACATTAAAAAATAAATAAATAAAATACCTCTCATTTTCTCGGTATAAAAAATAAAAGCCGTCATCTAGAAAAAGATAAATCTGTAAAATAACTTTACAATATAAGTGCAAAACTTATTATTTTTTTTCAAAATCCTTTTCCATAATTACTTGTAAAAAATACTTTTTGTTTCTTTCTTATTGTTTATTACTAGTCTCCCACCAATAGCAGTACTTGTAAATAGTAGCTGTAAGAAATTAAAAATATTGCCGCAAAGTCTAATACGCTGTATCTTTGCTAATACTCATCCGATTTAGTTAATTTTTTTAAAATAATTTAATTACATTCCAAATGATTACATACATAGTTAATAGTAAATGCATACTTTTCGAGTTATACACATATAAAATATTCTTTTTTTCTAACTATTTTTATGATATATCTGGTATGTAAATGGACGGGATTATTATTTACGACAAAAAAAGGTTTTGTCTATTAATTTATAGATTAGCATTTCTAATCACATATAAAATTAAATGAAATATATATATATATATATATATATATATATATATATATATATATATTTTTATGTATATTTATATCAAATTTGTACATTTTATGTACCACCTTTCTGGTGATCTCCTTTAAGATGGAATTAAATTCTGTTCGGAAAATATTTCTTCCCTTAACGATAAAATCAATACTATGAGATGGAACAGAATTTTAATATATTATTCAAAATATATATTAACATATCGTTCATAATTCAATTTAAATGTATCTTCAAGTTTTCCGTTAACGGTTTCTCTTTGGTATCCTTTGCATGCTGATACTGAACGATCTCATCACGAAAATTCGTGCTTCGTGCGAAGAAGAAGATTGTACGAGTAAAGTTCACTGCTGATTTTCCTCACGTTAAACAACGTTGAGAGTTGTTTTAATTTTTCATATCGAGAATCAAAGTATTAAATGCATGATCCATAAGAAATTGAAATTCCGAATTTTAGGTAGGTATATGCCTGTGATGTTACTGTAACTTTTTCTCATGGATGGACATACCAGAAATGCCACTTTATATCATCGATTTTACTCATTTTTCTCTTAACGGCTTTCGATTAAATTCATTATATCATTTACAATTAAATGTTCTTTGATATCAGCTGGGTTTTATGCTCATTGAAATAGTATGACAGGGCTTAAATGCCGAATTTTCAAAATGTCTTTCTCTAAAGTACCTTTAATTTTGATTAAATGAAATAATTAATCGTCTCTCCTTTTTAGGAATAATGAAGAATAAATGAATATAAACTATGAAAGAATTCGGTAATTAACTGAAGGAGAAAAAAAAAGGAAAAATATTTTCACGGATTTAAAAAAAAATCTGGAAATAAGATATATAAGATATCATAAGATATAAGATATATAATATAAAAATATATTACTACTCTCTCTCTCTCTCTCTCTCTATATATATATATATATATATATATATATATATATATATATATATATATATATATATATATATATATGTATAATATACTATTGGAAAGCTAAAGATTTTAGAAAAATTAATATTTAACCAATAATGTCGTAATGGAAAATGACGAAAAACGCATAAATTAAAGTGATTGTTGTATATAATAATTTCTATTGTTATGTTATTTAATGGAAACTAAATTTAACTTTCAAGTTTTATTTCAAATAGTGAAAGTTGTGTGATATGGGCACCAGATTTTTTTTTTAAGTATCGTTCCCATAACTTGATTTCAGTGACTAATCTTTTTCGGTGGAGCTGCCTAGGTCATGGTAATTTGAATATGCTCCCTTTGGTTAAATTATGGACCCGTCAGGTATCGGACGGAAACGATAAGGGAATCTATAATCAAGACAAATTCCGCAATTATGCCATTATTAATGAGGAAGGAGTTGAGCCTTGACACCCTTCCCTAAAAGAGCGTAAGGCCTTTGATACTGGATGGCGGCGTCACCCCTTTCCTCCTTTATCCATGTTATCATTCTCTGTCGTTTTTCCCATATTGAAAATTTATTTTATTTTTTTCTTTATCGTATCAAGAATTTTTCTTATTAATAGTATACTTAATTTTTTTTTTTGCTTAACGGTCCACGGAATAAGATCAAAGGGAACAACCTACTTTGCCCATAATATTTAATAATATAAAATTTTATATTATAGCGCATTTAATTGAATTAATGGAAATTTATTAATAAACATATGATGCAAAAAAAGATTCTAAAATTCATGCGATTCCGGAGTATTGTAAATACAGTAGCATAAGTCGACCTTTTTTTTTTTTTTAATTGTAACTATGGTAAACAATTCAATGTTTTTTTTTAATAAATGTGCTTTTTTATAATTTGAGATTCCTTAGGTTGAGTGCATTATAATTATTCCATCAATTTATTTATCTGGTACACTTTTTATAATTTATTAACAAAATCCGAATATTTTAATTGAGGGCTTCCAGTTGAAATTTATCTTAGAAATTCTGCGTTACTAACTCTGATAAATACTACTTTTCTAGGGTAAATATGAAATGATATAAGTAAATAATACATAACCCTAAAACTAGTGCGTTTATCCAGGGGTGCTATAGAAAAATAACTTGATATAGATTTATACATAGAAAGTTAATACGAGGAATATAAATATATTTTTAATATATTTTTTAATTTGTTTGCTCATATTCTGAATGCCTTTCGACTACTTTTTAATTTAGAGTTTCTTTCATGTGTCTGTGCGTGTGTGTTCGTAGTCCCCTTCTCGGGGTATGTAATAAAATTCAGACTATGCATGCCACCTGCTGCGACTGATTCACATTTCGTCTTTAAAAAAAATATAAATAAATAAATAAGCGTTTTTTCTGTTTTTAGATTTATTTTTGTTTGATTAAAATTCTTTGCTCTGATTAGATAACATTGACATAACCTGGTACAGCGAACAAGAAGCAGACTAAAAAAAAAAGACAATTTATTTTCATTGCATATTATATTTAGTACTTATTAAATAATTTATTATTTATGTTTTAATTATATTTTTTTAAATGAAATTAAAATAATTTTTTTATACCTTATTGGTCTGAACTCCCTTAGAAAAAATGATTTATTGAAAATTTATAAGACAATGATGGTCTCATTAGTTTGGCCCTAATCATTTAACATAACAAATTTTCTTACCAAAAATAAAAATAATAATATCTATCTTCTTATAGTAACGAATATATATTATTTTTCCTCATACAAAAATACAAATTACTAGAAATAAAGAAATAATATAAGGCTAATATTATAGTTAATTATCATTTAAGTTCTATTATATTCTAAATAGACTTTTCTAATAATTATTATTTTTCATCTTCTTTTTTTCAATTATTTTTTGTTTTATTTTACACGTATGTAATATTTCTTTCTTGACTAGCAACCTGGGATGACATTTAGAGGAAGTATAGAATTAAATAATCGCAATAAAAATAACATTAAAGAGAATTATACCACCGTAGCCTTCAGGCCTAAACATGATGGAACATTCATAAAACTTGCTAATCGCCGGACGAGATATCTGAGTTGGTGACCCGATGCAGTGGCAACCTCCAAAGAAACTAATTGGTGGGTGCAAGGATACTTAACCTTGGCACCGCTCTGACTCAGAATTATCTCACTTATATGTCCATTCAGTACGCTTCTCATCTCTCTCTCCCAATCACCTCTCTCTATCTCTCTCTCCTAGGCCCATTACCTTACAACACCAGACAGTCCCATATTTCAATTTTGACATCAGATAAGAAAACTTTCTTGCTTTCTGTCCGTCATGTGTGACATTTGATAAGCGGTGTTATAAATCAAATCGATTGAATTGACAAGCTACCAAAACAAATCATTTTGTCGTAGGTTTTCCTGAAGCTAATTATAATAATAATTATAATAATAATCGGATGTTTAATTAAATAACCAATTATGAAATAACTAACAAATAATTATACAATGCATATGAACACATGGTGTTCATTTTAAGACGGCTCAAACGCATCTTACGGAAAAACGTTTGGTATGAGAGAAAAATGCTAGAGGAAAGAATTGTAGAGCGTAACATTTAGTTCCAGAATAAATCTATTGTTTGACATTTTGGCGCTTATTAAAATAGATAACTCCAAAGAAGGAGCCAACATCTAGCCGTACTTATATTGGAATTGTAAAACTAGTTATTTTCATCTATTGGAATAAATAATTAATGAATATAAATAGTTAATTAATGATCTGATAAGCAATCCATTAGGGAGTCCTAAAGAAGGAAATTCAGGAGACAAATTATTACAAGCATTGTGCAGAAGGCTTGCGAGATGATTCCAACACTAATAACTCATGAGGACCATTTTTCAACTTACCAACTTAATATCTGTAACCGCTAATATAAAATACCTCGTAGTATCTAATATTATATATATTTTTTTTAATCAATGGCTTTTTACAACATTTAATTATTTATCGTTCCTAAAAGATCCTGTTTTTTTTTTCCTGACAGTCTCCTTCTCTAAGCCCTCTGGCACTTATGTCCTCCTCCACATCTTTTCTTGGGTCGTCGTCCTCCTTTAAGTCGAGCGTTCTTTGAGTCGGGTGTTAGTGGACAATTATAATTGGCCACCGTTTCTCCGACATTCTTTGTAAGTGACCATTTCAACCTTTTTGATTCAATTCTTTAAATGGTCGTTTTTTCTATTTATATTTTTAATAGATTTTTAGGAATTTAGATAACAAGAATATTTTTAAATACTATTATAAACATTAAAGTACCATTTGAAGAAATAATAAAACTAAAATACAATATGAAACAATAAAATGAGGTCATTTCCGACAACAAATCTTCCAAAAAGTGAATTGGATTGATTTAATTATATTCAGCATCTTTTGACACAATAGCATTTTAATTCATTAATTTTTCAAATCATATATTGATAATGTTTAAGGTATTATGATGCAAAAGTTTTTAATTGCTTATTGAATAACTTGAAATATTTCCGCTAATTAATAACACCTTAGGGTCGCGTGGTTCAGTAATTGACAAAATGGTGCCATCGCCCTACATCTCTCTCTTCGACCATTAGTTAATTGCGAGTTCTTTATAAATCCTCTTTATTAATTTTTGGAAATTAAAACAGATAATTAAGAATTTCGCATAGTTTAAAATAAAATATTTTGTAAAATTTAATTCATTTGTAAAATTCAATCAAACTAATTGGTTATTTAAAATCGTCAGATTTTATAATATGGTGGAATTCTGTATAGGTGGCTCACTCAGTCTTTTCTAGATGAGCAATGTCACCTTCTCAATGGAGATGTTATTCGTTTATTTAAAGTCGCGCGGTCGTATACCTCTTTATTTTTAGAGCCATTGTCTTATCTCATAATAGTCCAGCATTGACACCTTGCTATTTTTATTTGATCTTCATTGGCAGCTTTGAAACATTAAAGTTTTCTTTTATTTATATTAATTTTCATTAGGATTAAGTTATCAAACGAAAATCATCTCCCTTACATGTTATTCTCTTATATATTTGAACATAAATAACTCATTTTTTATTTACTTCAAAATTTTGAACAAAATTATTTAATTTGTTTTTCTTATTTTTATTATCCAGTTTTATAACCAATGTATTAGAATTCTCAAAAAGTGCTGATTAAAAAAATTACCCTGACGTTTATACCTTAGTTGTGTAAATTTATTCTTTTTTTCTCCCATTTATTTTCTTCAAACTTCTTATGATTTAGGAGTTTCTGTTTCTTTCAAAAGGCACAAAGAATTTTCATTGGGTCAAGTTTATTCTGTTAGCTAGTTTTCAAAAATAAAACTTAGATGTTTTTAGATCGATGTTTGTTTATTTCCAAAACAATCATTTTTTTTCTTAAGCTTTTTAAGGCTTTGGTATAAAGATTCCAGAACACTATATTTTTCCTTTATCTTCATAAATGGGCTTATGAAACCTTTAATTTTGACGTAATTTTGAAACGAAATGGTTTATGGTAATGTCGAGTTAGGTAACCTTAGATTAGATTAGACTTAGATACCAAATTAAAAAAAAAAATCGGTCCAGTAGGCTTCGAGAAAAGCCGCGTAAGGCGGATGGACGGATTTTATTTTTTATTCCAAATGAGGGCAGGTTACATATTATTTTATTTGTTTTTAATGCAAATCAATTGAAAAGTTTTTTCCTAGTAGAATAACATGCTGATAAATGATTTGAACAGAAAGTTCTGCAATAGAAATTATAAAACTATAATAAAAGAATACTTCTTAAGATCGATATGGATTTATTCAATTTATGGTTTTGCAATGGTATATTAAAAGTTGTATTTGGAATGTCTATCCGCATCAGAAAATATTTTCTCGAAATTGCGTGCTGTCCAACTTGAAACTAACCTCTTTCATAAAAGACTGTTAAGTTGCTTAAGAAAACTAATGACCCTTAGAAAAGCGGATGTCAACATAATAACATTTTAAAAAATAACGTTTAAGGACTTAGGAAGGCCTAATGAAAGGTTTATACTAAGTAAGAAAACGTTTTATTTTCCGTTTATAAACTCCTCTGAAGTAGGTAGTTGAGGAAGTGAATAAGATTTTTAATAAATATATCTTTAATTTGTTTTAAATAATAATTACATAATTATTATCTATTTAAGGACGGACACCCTCGGCCTACGAACATTAGGCCAATTTCTGGAGCCACCGTGGGCCGAACCAACTTTCCAAAAGCGACCTTGCCCTCCTACGACACTAACAAGCTTCCGTACCAATCACAGCCTATCCGATTCGAAAATGACATCATGACTCAAAATCCCGACTTTAAACGCTTGCGATTTACTAGGTCCCTCCTTGCCAATTACTATTGTTTGTTCGCGTCTAATGTGTATCCAAGTCATTGAACAGTTGACGATCTCCTCAAAGCCATGACATCGTTCCGAACAGAAGTGAAGACCTTTTGTATCCAAGATTGGCTAATTACGGACGATTTAATTACTTATAGTTTGGTGGCACAAGTGTTGAAATAATTTATTAAATTGCTTCATTAGCAGTACAATTATGGAGCGGTGACTACCAAATTGGTGCATTGGACTACAGGAATTTTTACGCAAATTTTTATTTACATTTTTATTGAAGTAGTTTCTTGTCGGTTCTACTTTTCGCTAAAATAGTTGGCATTCAAATATTCCACAATCAATAATTATGCATTAGCAAGAGGAAGATGGGTTCTTTTCTTTTCTTATACTTATGAGGTGATGTCAGCGTTTACGTTTAACTACCAGATTTTTTCCTCCATTTTGATATGAAGGATTAAGTACCCACTTAAAGGCTGGACGTACATCAGCCGGGTCGATCTCCTGACCCCAGAATAAATTTCTGCTATGATCGGACTTAGACAATTTTGCGTGCATCAGTTCAATCATATCTGTCAATGCTAGCATAAAAAAATAATTGATATTGTCACTATTGTTGAAATTTTGATAGCATTTCATTATATGTTGTAGAACTAGGCAATAGACAAAAATAAACAACCAGTCTTAGAAGTAGAATTACCTTCAAATTCCAAACAAATTCTTTATTCATTCAACATTAGTGTTTCGGACCGTCCGTCCATCTTCAAGAAGTGTCTTACTTATTATATTATTATTGCCAAGTTCATCACCTTGGGTTTTCCGTCATGTTTCTTTGAATCCATTTTATTTATTTATTTTTTTTAATTAATTGTTAATTTGTCACTTATTTAAAAACTTTTTTATCACCATAAACTTTTCATTATTTTATTATGGGATGCGGAATATTTAAAATGTAACGAAACAGTTCACACCTATTTAGAAAAAAAAGAGAAAATTATGATGGAAAAAAAATTACCATAAAAAAGTTTTTGTGAAAAATCGGTCTTGATTTTATTAAAATAAATTATGTATAATAAGTTTTGTATTCCAGAAATATATCTATAAACTTATAAGACGATTTGCCACGCATACTCCTGCATAATACTTGCTAATCTCTATGGATCAAATTACTGTTATGATCTCTTTTTCTTTATTGTAGCAAAACAACAAGTTGATCTTCTATGCTTATTGCATCTTTTTTTATTCAATGGTTTATTTTTTAATTCTGTATGTTTAATTAAATTATATTTCATTCAAATCCTCAGTTCAAAAAGTTGTTCCGCGAAGGAGTGGCAAAATATACAGTCTAATGCCAATGCATTGAATCAAGTGCGGATGAAGGGTCGAGGAAAGTTGCGGTGAAAAAATCAAAAGGAATACAAGGTATTGATTTGAGTGGGATGTTATAGCTCAAGTTTATATTGGGTATTCTGAATCCTGGAAAACTATTAGAAATCCAGCTGGGACCTCAGTGGTTCTCCAGAGTCTTCAAATCATTTCATGTTTCTCCTCTAGCTAAACGTTTCCAGTTAAACTGAAATGCTCGAGACTCTTAGGTATTTAAGGCTGTTTTGGATTTTTCTATGGCACCACCTTTATTTGCACCGTTTATTTTATTAGACCTTACAGAAGGTCTGTATCAATTTTACTTCAAACAGTCGAGGCGTTTCTGTTCTTTATCTGCAAGAAGCTCATTCTAAACAATTGCGCAGTTGCTGTTTACGTTTATAGTCAATTTAGCTTGAGACGATGGAAGGGACACAGTGAGTCATTGCTTCATTAAACCACAAACGTTCACTCGACGTCGTACCCGTCTGGAGCACTGCATATTTACAAATATTCATCTTTTGAAGCTTATGAAAATTTTCTATATCTACTCTGTTTTTGTTTTTTTTGTCATTTACTTTAGTTTTAGTTGTTTTGTTTTTTGGCTTTATTTTTCTAATCACACCTGTCAATGTTAACCATTAGTGAATTTGATGGCTAAAAATTTCACATTGTGGCATAATAGAGTAATAGTAATACCCAGCGGCATCTCTTCCCGTCTTGATTATTGTAATTTGGCAAGAAGATCCCTCATCCAGTTCCTTTTTTAAAACAGAATATGATTTTCAAGTGCATTTATTAATTAATCTCAGTATTAATTTTTACCATGGAAATATATGTACATGATTTTTGCGGAGTATTGATATTTTTCTTTGAAAAAGACGTTCCATATTTAAAAAAAAAAAAAATAGACGATCATTAGCAATAACAAATTTAATACCATTACACTTAACATATATAAATTGCCATTTTATTCAAGCCTCGCCATGAAAGTGGTTAAGAGTAAGAGATGCAATGTTTGTGGTTGACATTGGACTGGATCTGATGCTAATTTATCCTTGAAATGAATGTTAAAAAATCCATACTGCATATGGTCAAATGGCCCTCATTACATGTATATGGGTTACCCATTGCCCCGAAACGTGTGGGCAAACCTTCTTTGGATGAATGATTTATAATATTCCGATTATCTTTAGAGATTTGCATATCGATTCTGCGTTGTAGATATTGTAGATTCTGCGTTGTAGATATTAATCGTGGATATCCGTCTGAGATTTTTTTTTCCATTGTAATACAAGAGCCATTCATTATCTTGTAATTTTATGTAGATGCTAAATGAATTTTTAATTTTCTATAATACACAGATATCTGATAAAGCCTCATTTATATGATGAAAGAATGATTTTATGCCGTTTTGATTCCCTAAAAATATATGATGATTCATCGTAGTGTCTGAGAAATAGATAAAAAAAATTATTTGTGGTTTTCTGTTTTTGTGACCACTACAGCTCACCTGCAAAATACGCCTTATCTTCGTATTTTCATTCTTTTACAATGTTCTTCAGCCAAGTGAAACTTTTTTGTGTGAATTTTTTTTTTTTAAATAATCTTTACTCTGAATAGATTTAAAATAGATAAATGTTATTGCTTATTTAAATAAATATCTTCGCTAATAACACGTCACTATGTTATAATTAAAAAAGTCTGTTAAAAATGAAATATTTAGAATTACTACTTCGTAACGTGATATTATGGCTGATGATTTTTATATTTGCACTTATTTATTTATATTTTCTAAAACTCTATAAATTTTTTTAAAAAAAAATATGAGAATAATAATTATCAGCGGTTTATTATAACCAAACTACAACAAAATAAAAAAATATTCTCCAATTTATTTTATTTAAAGGATACATATATGATTTTTTTTTTGTAGGGTTTACGTATAGATGATCATGAACTTTTTGTACTTTTAGAAATTTATTGAAATTGATATATATGTCATCGTTATATATATATATATATATATATATATATATATATATATATATATATATATATATGTGTGTGTGTGTGTGTGTATATAAAGATACATATATAAAGATATATGTATATAAATATATATATCAAAGAAATAGAATCGTACCGTATCTTATATATTATTATAATTATTATTGGTATTTCTTTAGTCTTCCGAAACACTTTCTGCACCATTACCCAATGACATTGTGCAATCAGCTTTTTGTAGACAAAGTGCCACCTCAACTAGCACTGAGTCAGATAGCCTTAGAAGTCCATTCTGGTCTCCGGATCCATCTGTTGTAGAAATGTCAGCCTTCCCTTCCTTTTCTCCATCTCCGGATGCTATGTACTTAGTGACAAGCAGTTGTTGCCAAAAGTTGAATTTATCGTATTTATTTCACTAAAGTAAATTCATGGCTTCTTATCAGTGAATAAGAATATTAATTTTGTATTTATCTCGTTCATTCATTATGATAACCATTTGTCTGGGTCCAACATACAATTATTGTGCTCCCCATTCTGGCAGATCCCACTAATTTCAAGAGGAGTTGTTCAGAATTTTTTATTATTAATATTATTTATGATAAACTTTTTTTTTAATATTTAATTATTTTTAAATTGTCTTATCTTTAGAGATTATCTGTTATCCTGAATTCGCAAAAGATAGATTGAAATAAATTACCTATCGAAATGTATATCTCCTGAAGGCTCACAGTTCAAGTTGATTAATAACAACCATAATTATATCTTTATCACTTCGAATAAAAAAAATTGTATTTTTCAGTTTCCTATTCAGAAATATAGAGATAGAGTATAGAATTAATTTTTAAACTCTTCCGCGTTTTTATTCGGGTTTTTAGTCGGCTACGGCTTGGCCACTAGGAGTGTAATGTGTTTAGCTTGACCGTTTGTAGATATGTAAGGATTTTTTGAAACAATCGGTCAACCGATTTTGAAGTTTCATGGGTCAAATTATTCTTTGAGATCCCTTGAATGTTTGGAAACAATTTGAGCTCAAAACATTGAAAATATTTTGTTATGTTTTAATTATTTTCGACTTTTTATGATGTTTCAAACCATATCATGTGTAAGTTCCTGATCATATGTAATAAAATATAAATTTCCAATTCTTAAAAAAAAAAAAAAAAAAAACATTAGAGTAAACATAATTTAATTACAAATAAAACTCCGACTTCAGAAATGACCATATCCGTACTCAGTGATGGAATGTACTTGCATTTCTACTTAAACACATTGGTGGGTTGTTAGTGAAGTTGACGTCTATGAATATTGAAATATGGTGTAGTAGTCGAGTGCCTTCCACTGCACGTTACGGCTCCTTGCTAGAGCATTCCCTCCCTTGCATGTTAACGTACAGAAAATTTCTTCTATCTGGGGGTTTAAACATACAGAATGTAAATTAATGTGAATTTTTTACTGTCAGAAGAATTGGCTTTCGTTCGAGTATAGAAGGCACCCTGCTAATACACCAAATTTCATTATCATAAATATAAGCGTATCATAAACGCCTTCACTAGCAAACCACCAGTGTCTTCATGTAGCTAAGCAAATAAATACCGCCGCTTAGGAAAGATAGCATTATTTCCGAAGTCGGGGTTTTATTTTTAATTCAATTATTTTTTGATAATTTAAGATAGCATCACTAGGTATCTAACTTAACTTTCAACAAAATTATTTCTTGTCATCTCATAAAACAACCAATGCCATCTAAATACGTCACCACGTTACGCATCCAAACAAACGATCATTATAACACAAAACTCAAAAATCGTGTGTACTTGACGTAATCTCACAGAAATTATCGTGTGTGTTAAGCTCAAACTTAAATAGTGAAACAATTGTTTCACCCTCACGACTTTCTAAGGTTTCTCGAAAACAAATTATTGAAAATTAAAATCGATGTTGTAGCATTTTTAAGTTATTTATCTCAAAAGTAATCTAAAACTACTTTTAAATGTATGGGCGTTCTTCGTGCGTCATGCGTATGGAAATGTCTTTTAACTGTGAAAGAAAATCAATCGCCATTGTGGTTGGTACTTTTTTTTTCATAAATTTTCGAAACTGCTTTGCATGCAACTAGCTTTTGTTTTCATTTCACATTATTTAAAGAGAAAAAAAAAACTTAATCGTTGCCTCTTTCTTATACAAAATAAAATGTCTATTTACTGTAAATCTCATTCATATCTTAAGTTTAACATTGCAAAGGCATTTTCTTATTTGGTTCCCATTGAACTTGTTATAATATTAAGTCGTTTTTATTTCAAAGTAATATCTTGATTTAATCTAATAAAGTAATAGATTACTTAATATATAGATTAATTAATATTACTTAGATTACTAATAAAGTATTAGAATACTTAAATTAATATGATAAATCAATTCTACCCTATGATTGTTTCATACCTAGGGAACCTCCTTCGAAAATCTAATTTTGAATTCAAAATATAGTACTGGTAGTTTCTGCTTATTTTCAAATTGATTTATTTTTTCTTATTTGCAAGAAAGTGAAGAGACTTTAATTTATATACATTATATGTTTATATTTTTTAATTTATTTTTTTAGGCAAAGTTTTAAGTAAAGAAAAATTCTAGTTTTGATCCCACAATCATACCAATTTATTCTCTAAATGTTTTCTTCTCTTCCATTCATGCGTATGTCTAATAATTAAAATAAATTATTTATTGTGATTTACTAGTGCATTTATTATTAAAAGTTTGATTTTTAAATGAAATATTTATTCGGGAATCTCCTCCTGAAAACTTTAATTTTTTCGGTTCTCACACTAAATTAAAACTAACACAAGTATTTATATATGAGAGGGTGAGAAGCCAAATGTACAAATGACAAGTACGAGTTATAATTTAATGATGTCGTGAAAACGCATTTTAAAATTAAAATATTTTGATAAAACCTAGAAAATTTAAGTTTGTATCATACATATTTTTATGTATATCCCTTGATTATTGAGCAGCATTGCTTTTGAAAACATTTTATATGGATTAGTTCTCCGTAACCACACTTATATCTATCTTTAAAAAAAAAAATCACTTGTGCCCCAAATATAAGTATATACTTAAGCGTATGATTAAAAATGAATAGGCCATTAATACTTTCTGTATCCTCTTAAATCAAAACGAAATGGAGAAAAAAAAATTACAGTGATTTTCTCAGCAATCAATAAATAATTAAAATAAGCTAGTAATACGTAATAAGTCAGTCGGACACCATTTGAAGGTCAAAAGAAAGATAAGGTTAAAATAGCGGTGAGTTAACTGACAGATATTAATATATCTCTGTCTGTTATTGTGAGCGTTTTTTTTTGTTTTTTTGTGGAGGAGAGGTTCTGATGAATTGTTTCATGTTTTCAAGTTTTGTTAAGATTTACGACTGTGATTGTTTTACTACGTTTAATATAAGTTATTCTTAAGTAAAACATAAATAACAGTTAACACGGATAAGAAATATTGCTGCAAATGAAGTGATAGCCACATCTCGATAAAAAAAATTAATAAAAATATACATGATTTCAGTTAATACACAATAATGTTATTATCAATATGCAGAGATCGATTTTTGATACGTTAGTCCCACCGAAGAAAAGATTACGTAGCGGATTGGTGGTTAAAAAGCAGTCATACTTTCGCTTTGCAGGTCTAGAGGAATACCTCGCGATGCATATTCCAACTTTTTATTAACCACTACATTTTAGTATTAGTAACTCCATTTCTAATTTATTGATAATTCATTAAGTTTTATACTTTTTGCATTTTCATTTGAAATGTTTGCATTTTCACTTGAAATTTTTGCATATGTTATAAATATAAGTACTATAACTTCGACTCTTGATAAACTCTTCGATAACAATGCTTTCATAAGCATTCTTTGATAACACGGAATTTTTCTTGTCTCATGAAAAAAAAAAAATTAATAAAAACATAACTCGAGGATGCTTCTGGGGAAGATTTTACCATATCAACTTAATTTTTAATCCATAGAAACAATATTACAGATAATTTTTTTTAACGTTTTGTAATAAATCCCCAATCGTGTCAACTAAATAACTTGCAATCAGCCGATGGGCTGAAGTAGTCATTAAGCTATACAAATTTTATGTTAGCCATGAGGAGTAACATTACACATCTCCCTTCCGTGTCCATCATTTATTTACATGTTAACATTTGTAGATCCTTCGTCCAGATCTTTTTCAGTATCTGTCTGATATTATGCGGAATGAAAGACATGTATCATTTCCTCTATACGTTTATTAGGATTTTCCTTTATAGTATCATCAAATCGTTTGTAGTTCGTCTTTACCCAATGCTCGTCCCTCAAGAATTCCATTTCTTCTTCCACGCGTCGTTCCAATACCCTTCCCATTTTCAAAACCCGTATGTTTGAATCATATCTTATTCATCCAGCTCTCCAAAATTGTAAAAATATGTTTTCTATCTATACTCATAATTTATAAATATCTTTTTCTTTTTTTTAATTTTTTTTTTAGAAGAATCTTTGATATTACAGTACTCCCTCATTAAAACGAACTCGATGGGGGACCAAGTTCTTCCAGTTCGTTTTAACTGAAATTTTGTTTAAGATGATCTATTATTATCCGTTGACATCCGCATGATGGTATAGAAGGATTAATCTAATTAGGGATTGATAAATTATTTGCCACTTCTATAATTTTGTTTTTATTGAAAACTAGTTTCGAATGTTATACATTCATCCTGAGTTCAAGGTTTAAGTATATATTACCATCCAATTAACTAGAAGTCTCTCTATATATATTTTTTCTTATGTATTCATTTTTAACCAATCTCAATATTAATAAATACATTTATATACTTGTAATATCGAAATTATGATCAAAATTCAAATCTAGGTCATTAGTAATCTTTAAAAAACTATTTAATGAGTTGATTGCATCATAAAATATCATTTCTCGATAGCTTTTCAATCTCTTCCACATTGTCCTCTTTTATTTTATCATCGGTATCAAAGTTATCGTCAAAACGTCAAAGTTAAATGTTGTTATCCATAGAAGCCATAATTACTCGAGCGAGAAACTTCCTATAATACATACTACTTTTAAAATGTTCAGGTTCCACTTACTAAATATTACAATTTTTTTTTTTTAAATCAAATTTATCATTTTATTTTATTTTTTTAATTTATGGAAATCGATGTTTAAATAAAGAGTACTGTTGAAATTTGATGTAAAGAAAGAAGCAGAACCATTTGACGAGTTATCAAAATTTTTTTACTAAATATTGGTACCTAGAATAATTTCGTGTTCCGAAAATTTCACTCTCCTGTTGCCTAAAATTGTTCGAGATTTGATTTTTTCTATTATTTTTTTAAATGTTTTCACTCTAAGCCTCTAAAGCCCATCTTTTGTTACTTGTAATATTATTCCAAAGCTGCAAGTCTCGGAATAAATAAAGAATATGATTGTGTTTCTTAACTGTTGCCATGTGTAAATCAATAAATAAAGTTTTGTTGTTGTTATACCATGTTGCTTCGGGTATTAGATATAGTCTTAAAATTACATTTTAATTTATGTATTTTTTTTATATCTGTTGCCTAGAAGCATATCACTCACTGACAAATTTGAAAGATATACATATTCTGTTATTATGTAATCTTCATGAACAAATATTGATTTTTCATCGTCCTCTAATATTGCTTACGTAACGTTCTGCATTCGCGATATCTTGGAATTAAACAAAAAAAAAAATGCAGTTTTTCACGCATGACACCGTAGATTTACTGCGCATTAATTTAAATGGGCTTACATAGATAAGTGCATCATAAAGTGTCCCATATTTTTCAATAATCTAATACATCTTAAAATGCGTTAACTACAACATTAGAAATGATCCAAAGACGCATCCATTATCTCATTGCGAATTTTATTCGAGTGAAATTAACAGCTTGCCCTCATTTTTAAATGACCGAGGCGACAAAGAAGTAAGTTATGTAGGTGTCAATTGAGGCTAAAGCTGGCGGATTCAGCTATTTTTCGCCATACTGACCCCAATTGAGAGGAGTCGATCATTTTGTTAGTCAAACCTTCCTATTAGTGTCCTTAATTGACTGCATCGTTCATTACTGTCATCGTTCCTCTTTGTAAAATGCAGTTTTTCCGCCTTCGACCAAAGATTTTAGGAGCGAAATGTTTTATAAGAGTACTATTTGCTGTTGCTATGCCCCTACCCATATCTATTTGTAAACACAAAATTCTCCAGTTGACGAAATAAATCTTGGCAAATTTGAATATTCTAATGAAAGATTTTTCTATTTTCTTCAAAATATAAAATATATTTTTATGGAAAGTTGATCTATGAGGTTTCTAATCTTGGGATTTGCTAAGAGTATATAGGATTCTCTCTTAAGTGAAGGTATTTGTTCCTTGCGTTTCGGCAAAAAATGATTAAAATATATATATATATATATATATATATATATATATATATATATATATATATATTATAGTTATTATATATATAATAAACTCAATTAACTATGAATTTTAAAAATTTAAAATTTTTTTTTTAATCCCCATTATTTTTATACTAAATTCTGCTGAAAAAGTTCTATAATATATTATTTTGAAGCTTCCAGTAAATATTTAAAAATTGTTAGTTTTTTTTCTTTTATTACATTTTTTCTTGAAGCAGCTGCTTAATTTTATCGCCCGTTCTGTCATCCCCTCCCTCCCTTCCCGTTCCTTTAATAAAAGTCAATAATTTTATAACAGTATTTTAGGTTATATTATTTCGAAATTAATATTATCTCATAACATTAATTCATTTCATTGACTGAACTAAAGTCAAAAGAATCAAAAGCAGAAAGAAATATTTTTTTTTTTTTTTACTAAAAATAAAATTTTGCACTAAATTTTTCGCACTCTAAATTCTGTCGCCCGAGACTTGTCTCCCTTCTCCCCCAGGCTATATGCATCAATAGCGCTTGCAAATCTTTGTTTTCACAGTCGAAAACATATGTGCATTGTAATAAAGTTTAATTGGAAACAAATTTATTATTTTGTAAAATAAAACCTCCCATAACCAGCACAAATATATCAGAATCAATTAAGATTCTGTAGTATTTTTCGTGTTAAAATGAGGTTACAAAAATTATTGCTAACTCCTATCAAATGCTGAAACGCACAGCCTAAAAATGTTGCGGTTTAGCATACTTCAGCGCCCTTTTGACTTTTGAAGTTCCAAACATTTGTTGAAAAATATTTGTATACACCAAATAATAATATATATATATATATATATATATATATATATATAAAGTGCTTTTTACGAATATTTTTATATGTTTGCACATATAAAAAATAAATATTAAACCTTACCTTCTTTTTTTTAATTTATTTACTTTTTTAAAGCCATTATCTGTCAAACATGCTTCTTCAATAGCAGAGCCTTAGATAAATTACTAAGGTATTACCAGGTGTTTATTGCTCTATTAGATAGCGTGCATAATTACGAATGTTAATCCATCACGCTTTGGGGCGGGAATCATGATAAGACTGAAGTAATTTTGGAAACCAACAACATTGAAATAGCAGGTGTAGCCGGTGATAGTTAGATCGCGTGTACATTATCGCTCAACGTTCCTGTATTAAGCTCATATCTTCCAAAATTCTCCAATTTTCTCATTGATCATCACGGTTCGTTATCCATGCTAATTTCATTACCATTTTTTTCTCCCATAAAACTAATAAAACATGGAAATACATATATAGAAACGTTGGTATCTGTTATTAATTCTTTAATTTGGTAGAACAAATAATAAAATAATTTTGATAGTAAATAATGTGGTATGAAATTGGTGCTACGTTCACTACAATAAAAGAAAGATATCTTCGTAGTCGACTCCCCAAGATACCCCAATTATTCCGCCTAATAAAAGTACATATTTAGAGGGTTAAATATAAAATAAAAAGCTTACGTACGTGTCTGTAATCGTCTTCACAAGTTCATACTCGTAGAAGTAAATTCACTACACATACTTCTTAATAATTCAGTTAATTAGTAATTATTAAATATTTAGAATACCAATAGCCTTAAAACTATTAAGACTATCTATATAATAAAACTCTTGCTTAAGTAGGTAGGTAGATTTCCGTCATCTTTGTCATACCCCTTGAAGAAACTTCACAACAATACACACTTTATTAGGTTAATGTGTATTTAATGAACGTTATAAATGAAGGATAACAAAACAGAAGAAGAAGGGTAAGAAAAAAATAATGATTATTAATTCTTACTACTTATCTCTCATTTTGTTTGGGGAAGAAGGGAAGGTGAGGGGGGAAAAATTATAACTATTTATTAGGTTATTTTGTATTTTATGGGGTTAATAACCTTAAAAATACGGGTTTTTACAATCTTTCTTCCATCTGTCTCCTATGCTTTTTACTGAAACGAAGTGGAACAAAAAAATAAATATTATGCTTTGTATTTTTTTAAATCGTCCTTGAGGTGGGCCTTGCCACTCCTTAGCTATTCAAATATTAATAAGAACCTGCTAATTAATTATTAAATCGTTAGTTAATTATCATGTGAAAACATTGAACTTATTGTCGTTTGGACAACTTTATTGCCGTTAAGAAAAATTTATCGTCGTTGTGACCCTGTTCGTTGAAAATGTCTTTAAATAATGAGACCTAATTACAACGCCACGTGCGGCTTAGAGGTGATGTGTCAGATGGGAAACATTCAGAGGAACATTCACCTTCAAAAATTTCCAAAGTTCCTATGTTATTTTATATTTTATTTCTATCTGATATTACTATCTGTATCGTCATTTTATTGAATTATTTTAACGCAGCTATTGTTTGCTGATATCTCTTTCCATTTTGTTTTCCTGAAACGAAGTGCAGCAAATAAATATTATGTTTTTTTATTTTTTGCCTATGATTAAAACTGTCCTTCAGACACCTCCCTCGTAATAAAATATACATTAGTGTCATAAACTAAAACTAAAAATGCTAAAATATGGAAGTACGGACCTTTAGCAATCAAATGGCTCATGCCAATACAGCAATGTAATTTATTATTCACAATTTAGAACCAATATTTTAATATTTAAAACTAATATGATTAAAAATTTACTGTTTGTCGTCATGGAGAAAAATAAAATGTGATATTATTATATTCTTTTTGTTCTGATAAAGCCAGTAAATAAAATGCCATGGAAAAAAGCGAACATGATAATGGATAGTCCCTGTCAACGTTATTATAAAGTTTTTAATGACAATTTTAATATTTTAAAATTTTTTTTTTTTTTAGAATTCTCATTATTGAATTAGAAAATTTAGTAAATATTGTGTTTGTTTTAGGTACAAAGAAGATGGAATACAAGACTAGACAGTGGCATGAGCAATGCTTCTGCTGCTGTGTATGCAAGTCAGCAATTGGAACTAAGAGCTTCATTCCTCGGGAACAGGAAATTTATTGTGCAACTTGCTATGAAGAAAAATTTGCCACTCGCTGCGTTAAGTGCAATAAGGTAATTATCTTTTAATTTTCTCTTAAAACATATTTGTTTGACGAAAAGTTTCAAATAAACCATGGTTTTCCTGATTTTTACAAGTCGGAATCCACTATTAAACTTGTTCGGTTCTTGTTGATCAACCTGTGTGGAAATTGATATCAAGGAGAAAATGAAAATAGTAACAAATTTATATTTACTTACATGCATCATTTAAAAATATTCTGATACTGTAGTCTATGTGATTATGATATGATGGGATATACAAGAAGAATAAGATTGTCTTTTATTTTGTTGATAACATCTGAAAGCATCTACTTTGGGAAAAAGTGAATTGAATAAAGTAATTTAATTTTTTTATGTAATAAATTGCTTCATAATTTTGTTTTCATATCTGACCTACTTAACAATATAAATTCTCTTATGGTAAACAGAAAGCTCAACCACCTCTTAATGTATTAAGGAAACAGTCAAATTCTCTAAAATTGTGTGGGTTGATATATTATCAATTTTATCAAATTCCATCCACTTTTGTTTACGCATGATTTTTCAATGTATTTGAATGTATATGAGCAAATGTATTTTTCTTTATTTCAAAAACAGCTCATCCCATATGGCCCAAAGTAGGGGCATTAATATGAAAATGATCTAATATTAATTTTTTCAAATTTGAATTAATACAGTGTTTAATTTCATTACTCTTCAGGCACATAAATTGAGAAATTGTGAGGAAGCTATACTGATTTACTTGGCAGATTTTTATTTTCAATTGATAAAATATTTTATTTTAGGATGTCCACTGTACATTTTGATAAGAATGACTATTTTTCTTAACTAAACGTTAAGAACAAAACTTAACTAATTAATTAAAATTAACTCTTTGTAAATTGCAAATCACAAAGGTCAGTCATAATATCTTATTAGATGATAATCGGAGTAAAAAAAATTATAATATTTACGTAAATCAATTTAGTTTTCCATTTCACAATTTCACTTATATATTTTTATGATTTCAGATCATTACCAGTGGTGGTGTGACATACAAAAATGAGCCATGGCACAGAGAATGCTTTACATGCACAAACTGCAGCACATCCCTCGCTGGGCAGCGCTTTACATCTAGAGACGAGAAGCCATATTGCGCAGAATGCTTTGGAGAACTGTTCGCTAAGAGATGCACAGCATGCTGCAAACCTATAACTGGTATTTTTGTAATCATATTTTTTTAAAGATAATAGCACTCTAATATTTGTATTCATTGCATTGATGGTTGCGTATTGGTAGACTGAGTGCTGTTACCTTTTCTCATATAATTGGCTCAAAGGTGGGGCTATAGACAGTAATCACACTCACACCCAATTAGTAAACCGTTTAAAAAGCGTTAACAAATTCTTTAGTTGTAAATGAATATGCATTAATAAAATTTACTACAACAACAAAAAAAAAAATTAAATGAAATTCATATACATACTGAAATAGGCCATAAAAATATTTCAATTTATTTTTATTTTGTTAATCAGTTATCACGGAAGAAAAAAACCTTCCGAGGCCAAAATTGTTCCTTTTTGAAAATATAGCAGCATATAAAGTTCCATGTTGAGAATTCCTACACGTTTACGTGTTAACTCACTTCTTGTCTAGTAAACTGACAACCATAATTTATCATGTGGTTGGCAGTCAAGATTTTCAACCATAGCATCTTATGTATTGATTGTTTCGAAGTTAGAAGTTCAAGAATTATTGTATGGATCCCCCATGAAATCAAGTCCTACCTTCCTACCTTTCAGGTATTCTTACTGGAGAAGCTTTTGACTCGAGTGCTGGGGTGCCAACTTAACGCACTTTACCACCATGGCTACATTTAATAATATAATAGTGAAACAAATAACACCAAATGAATATTACAATAAATGACAATATTTGCGAATCATAATAACCATTTTTATTTGTTGTTTTACAGGTATCGGTGGAACACGATTCATTTCTTTCGAAGATCGACACTGGCATAATGACTGCTTTATCTGCGCTTCTTGCAGATCATCCCTTGTCGGTCGAGGTTTTATTACTGATGCAGAGGATATCCTGTGCACAGAATGCGCCAAGCAGAAACTTATGTAAAGACCGTCGAAACTGCCCAGTTTAGCTTCTAATCACTTGCTATGTCTTCCCTCTCCCTGATTCTTTTCTCTTCTCTCTATTACTGTATTCTTTAATTTCTTAAGGTCCTTTAATTGTAGGTATTTATTTCTGACTATTATTTCTTACATTTCCTTTTTATTATACCATTGCTTCAGCTTGATAAGTGTTTTAAAGGAATAGAAATGTTTTGTATGAGGAAAAAGAGATTGTATTTTATTTGGTATAGTTAGCGCTTTAAGCCTACCAGAACACAAGTTAGCTGATTCGGGTATGAAATACACTATTCCCAAGAGATAGTTTGTTTGTATGATGTTATTTCATTTATGTATTTTATAATTGTTAACCCATTTAAATATTTAAATACTTGTTTATTATTATAAGTTGTATTTAAATAGTAGTTTTCTTCTTTTTTTTTTTGTATTATAACGTGATACATGCATATACTATGTTTTGCGATTAATAATTACTAAATTATAATCTTAGCGAACTGCCTTTTTACTGTAAGTAAATACTTAAAAATGGCTTCCTTTTATCATTATGATTCTTAGCCTGGGTTATGATTGCTATGGCATATTAAGTGTATATATTTTGCTTCTATAGTTCTTGAATTGTAACAATCATAGTTGCCAGACTTAATACTAATCAATATTAAATTATTTACTAAATCTAATTATTTAACCATAGTTGTTTTACTGCGAGCTTTTGATTTTCCATGACAAAACTTGTGTATTTTCATAAAATCCCATAATAACTATCAAATTAAAATAATGATATTTCTATAAATCAATACAATTATATTGTATATGAAATATATCAACTTAAATATAAAAAAATTATAAAAAAAAAAAGAATTATGTAACTGAAAGCGTCATCAAATTCTAAATAAATAAAATAAATATTTTTATATGTTTGAATATGTTTTATATGTGACAAATTATTTTTGACTACCACCCATTTGGATAAATGTATCTATTTCGTGTAGAGTATTCATCCGATAAAGAAATATTTGTTACAAATAACAATATATTTTTTGAGTTATAGTTTTTATCAAATGAATTAAAAATGGAGGGAACACTGATAAAAATAATATATTCATATTGAATTCTCTAAGAGAATTTTATATTACTTCAATAACCAGAATTTTCACAAGTTAATTTTTTTTTCTAATAATAAAACAAAGCTCTAAACAAATAAACATTTAAACACAGTGGCCTTAAAATGTTTTACCCTAGGATAGATGCTTGTGATAATGTTTGTCCCCGAAAAGATTCTAGATATTGTATTTCATATTTAGTGTTAGGCATAATTTTTTAAATAGAACAAATTATTAAATAATCATTAATATGTATACAGTGCTGAAGATTCATTAAAAATAAATTAATTCATTGAACAAGATGTTTTAAATAATTAACATTGTAAATGTCTTATTATGTAAATACTGAGTATTAGAAGTACATGTAAAATTCAGAATCAGCTACCGTACCACACTTAGTTTTAAGATTCATATCTATTTATATGTAAAAGATCCCTCTGTTATATATTTATGTACATTCAGGTTATATTTATGTATGATATATATATAATGTAATGATATCAAATATCAAAATACAAAATAAAAGAAAAATGTATTTTGACCATTAGTTCTGCACTATAATATTGTAAAATGTAATTTGGAAATAACACAATAAACAAACACAAGCATTATTTTACATATTTCACCTCACGAACACCATGAATTGTTTCATTACATATATGTATTATACCAAGAAATTCAAATATCAAAGGTTTAGATGATTCAATGAAGAATAATCTTTATCCTGGTGTTTATTATTTACTTAAGGCAAATACAGTAGAACAGAATAAGATATCCTATTGGCTGGCTTAATGCTTTAAGTCTACACTTAAATAAAGTTACAGAACCACATGATCACCTGGCCTAAGTAGTTAACTTAAATATTTTTATTTTTTATTTTGTATGAGATGGAGAGAAGAAGGAAAAAAATACAATAAAGTGTGAATCAGAGTTGGGCAGTAACTCATTTAATTACATAAGCAAAAGTGGACTATATTTTAACAAGAAAATGGTTAAATGGTCCAAAACATTAAAATTAGCAATTTTAAAGATCACTTACACTAAAGTAATAGGAATATTCAATTACATTACTCTAATTGTAAATAATTGAAATTAAGGTAAGGTGATGGGAGTTCGTTACTGGTGTAAGTGCATACATCAACTATAAACAATACAATATCAGTCTAATACTGTCAAAATAAAATTATAACCTTATCATATGAAAATTAAACATTAGTTGAGAATTATAACACTAAAGGACTAATATTATATATAGGTTACCATATTGTGTAAGGGTCAGCTTTTCGATGTGCAGTTTTCAACAGATTTATATGTTTTAGAACCCTCCGAGTCAAAAAACGTATTTTTGGCCATTGGTGTGTATGTCTGTGCCACAATTATCCCTTGAATGGGTGGAAAGATTTTGTATATTACTGTTTCGTTTTTTAGGGCTTTACCCAGTGATGTGTTTGTACCAAATCAGCCACCCTGTGCACTATTGCGGCTGCGCAATATCCGAAAAATGAGTTTTTCTATAGAGCATAGCACCAAAACGGCTCTAACATTTTTATGAAACTTTCCTAAAATCTTCTTCCTGAAGCATTTATATTTTTTTCTTTGTAGCACATCTAAAAAAAAAAAAGTTATGACAAAAAGAATATAGAATAGACCATAACTTGAAAAGTGTGCATTTTATGGTCAATTTTGTTGTGATTAGTTGAAAGATAATTGAATTTTCTAAAAAAAAAAAATCATCTAAATCGGGTAATTATTAGTAAAGATATACGAGGTATTATTAAAAACTCGGTTTTGTCATGTCTATTTGAAAGCTAATTAAATTCCTTGAATCAGGCTAATATTACCAAATATATAGCATATTGAGCTTTAGACACATGTTTAATAAACTATTCTGTATATGTTCCTTTGAAAACCGGTAGGCATTTGTTTAGATTTTTTAAAATTTGATAACTATACATCTTGTGGAACAATCTTGATGTTCATTTGAAAGATAATTCAAATGTCTACAAAACGAAAACTAAAAATTAAAATTCATAGTCGGATTAATATTAGCGAAGAAATATCAAACAGTTTTGATTTGGGACTATCACCCAAAGTGGTAAGGAAAGTAGTGTGAGTGGACACACCAGATATTTTTTTTTTTCAGTAATCCATTTTATTTTTTTTATCTTACATCTCTCGCACCTTCATATTGTTTGCATACTATTCTATTACTTTATTTTTAAAGTGCCTTGTGGAGAAATGGTCTCCCAAAACCCAAATTTTTCACTAAATTCTTCTGGATCTTTCTTTCTGATCCATCACACGTACCTTGTCAGGATGAGCCTTCTTTCTTTATCCAAGGCCACCTCAAAGATGCTTAACAAAAACTAATTAATTCTATAATTTAGAAGTACAGAGGAACCTCCATTTTCTGGTGTAATGGCAGGGAGCAACTTCACGGATAATCAATTTTTTTTTAATGCAATAATTAAAATGTTAATTAAGAAGAAATGTGTAGAAATATTACATTTATCAGTAACAAAAAGCACATATTAATTGAATAATTCTTAGGTTATTTACAATTTTGTTTCCATACCTGTGCAAATTATTTTTATTTACAGAAGAAATCAAATATTTTTGTTTGTGCTGAATTATGTATTATTTTTTTTATGATTTCCGTCATCATTTCCTGTAGAGTAATGATTTTGTTATAATCTGCATTCTCCTGTTAAAAATAATTCAGCAAAAGTTTTTTCCTTTGCGGTGTCACAAACAGTTTGTTGACCAATCCCGAATCATGTAGACCATTTTTTTGCCTTTATCCACGGTATGTTTTAATTTCTAATTTTTGTTCTATCATGAGAAGGCCTTTTCTTTTTAGAGACATCTCGACACAGTTGAGAACATAGAGAGGGAAAACATGAATAACAAAAGTTCTTTTGTTTCTATTTAATTATTATCAAATGAAGTAGTAGGGTCACCTCTCCAAAATTAAGGTGTGGGGAATCACTAATTGTTGGAGCTTCCTCAAGATCAATTAATTAATTAAGTTCTCACGATTTGAAGCTCAGAAAAAAATAAAAGATCAGAACATTTATTTGAATATTAACTACAATTAAAAATACATGTGAACAATAGAATATGTACATATAATAAATATATTTTAACTCTCTTTACAATATTCCTTTTAATTCATGCAAATACATGAATATTCAACCATCAGAAATGAATTATTTGGTTATTTCACATGAAATGACCATTTTTATTGTGTTAAGAAATTCATAAAGGTCTCCTGTTGTTTGCTAATAACATGCTAAGTGATTATGATGAACAGCTATCAGCACCCTTTTTATTTGTTGATATTTTTTATCTCTCCAATTCATTACTCATGTTTTTGTATACCTTTATTAATGACCATAGAGAGAAGTAATTTCCTTGATATATTATTTGTAAGTATAAACTTTGGCATTAGGCAGTCCAGGCTGAATATGAATGGTAAATATGATAAAGTGTGAATAAACGGACTTAAGTTTGAGAATTTTAAGGCATGAGATACAGAATTTGAAAACCAACCCTCTGGAAGAACTTCATTATCAATTGACGACAAAGACCTCAGACTTACTGTGGAATTAAATCTTATCAAGCAGTAAGAGGACTCTCAGTACATCCACAGTTTCAAAGCACTTGAAGATAGGAAAAGTAAAAAATCTTGGCTTATGAGTATTACATGAACTAAATGAGCGGTAGCAGTTACAGCTTCTTAAGTTATGAGTTTCATTGCTAGCTAGACAAAAAACAGATCTTTTCCTCAAAAAAATTGTAATTTGCGATGAGAAAAGGATTGAGTACAATAATTGGCAGCGGTCAATCAGTGGGGCACATGCCAAAACCAAATTTGAACGGCCTACACACATGGGAACATCGGTTTGCCAACAACGATTTGACGAACCAAGTTGCCATGTGTGTAGAGCTGACGAACAACAGTTTGTAAGTTTTTCCTTTGTTCGTATAGTGTGTAGTGAGCCACGAATCGAACCTTGGTTCGCCTAACTATTGTTCGCGAATAAATGTTCCCATGTGTGTAGGCCGCTTTATATCCAAAAAACTAATGCTGGTCTATGGCTGGAGTCATTCACTCTTCTATTTTATAAAGAGTTGAAACCATTACCTTTATAGCCTACTGCAATGGAATTTAGCAAATGTATAAAATAAATTCTCTGAAACAACCTGCACTCATAAATCGGAAAGATCATATAATGTTGCTTGACAACACCAGACCTAATGTTTAAAAACAATGTGTTGACAAACAAAACAAACTACGTTAACTTTTTTCCATAAGCACCTTATTTTCAGACTTGTCTCCAATAGATTTTCACCTTTTTAGGAATTTCCACTTTATCCCTGGAAAAGTTTTTGAAAATAATTTACAGGCCAAAAAACAGTATTCTGACTATACATCTTTCCAAAATTCTAAATTTTTCTGTTACAAAATTTAAAAATTGCTTACTCATTGGGAAAATGTAGAGAAAAAGAAGGTAATGATGTAGAATAAAATGTTTTTAATTTCATAAAGTATTTTATAATTTTATACACTAGAAATATTTATGGAGAAAATGGGCATTTTTCATGTGAAACAACCCAATATTATAATAAAATTGTGTTTTATAAAAGCTTGAGAATCCCGGATGGCCTTCCTCAGATAATTGTTGCCTATGTATTTTGTGTGGTTGCCCATCCAAGTGCTTACCACACTCAAAAGTGCTAGGAGTATGTTGTTCAGCCAAACCATCAATGTTTGTATGTAGGTGTGTGTGTGTGTGTGGGAGAGGAGGTGGCAGAATTAATATAATAATAAAATACAGTACTGACAGTCTGTAGTACATAAAAAATTATATTAATGTAATAATAAAACAAATTTTACAGACAAAATTGTAACATTTTCAAATACACAAACTGGTTCAGCAAACCATATTCAATAGAGCTAAGAAAGTACAATCTACAATTTTATCACTTCGTACAGTAAAAACAATATCACCTTTGAAAAACTAAAATAAGTTCACAATGTTCAGTAAGTGGAAACATGTCTACAGGTTGCACATCAGTTAAAAAAAAAGGTTCTGATTTATGAAAGGAAGAAGAACATAAGTCTTCAAAATTTTTCAATGAATTCACATGTTGTGCTTTGCATGAAATGTAAACAATTCTTCTTAAAAGAGTATTTTTTCTTAAAATTTTACAAACATTGTAGCCTGCAAAAAAAAAAATTATTCCGTATAGATATAAAACAAAATTTAAAGTGTCAAAAATATATTTTTCAGATGGCACATACATCTGATCTAGTCTAGTCATCTAACTGCCTCTATTTACAAAAAATAAATCATAGAAAATTTATATCAAGAGCCTATAAGTATGAGACATTGCATTACCATTTCAAAAATACCAATAGTAATGCATATATAAAATAAATGCACAGTAATAGTAGACTATCCATATTAGGATTTTGGCCATTTAGGGTTTAGGTAAGATGAATTAATCATGCATTAAAGTAAATATTTTAAGCTGAAAATGTCTGCTAATGATAAATTAATGGTCAAGAGAACCTATACCTTGATAATTGAAACTTTACCATTTTTTTTTGCATTGTTAGTTTTTTTTTTTGTTATTTTTTATATAAATCTATTAAATACATGTGCATAACTACCAGTGTGTAAACGAAGTCTGTGCGTTTTTTTCTGTTTTAATCCCTAAAAATACTTTATAAACAAAAACAACTGTAATGATTACTATTTCTCATTCCCAATGAATCAGATATCTATTTTAAATTCAGCTAAAGCGTAAATCAGTTTGACAAACATATTCAAAACAAGACAATGCAAGTGACTAACAATAAGACTATGACAATTATATTCATAAGGAAAATATTTTCTTACAAGGTTCAATAGCTCACCCACAGTTAGTTGGCATTCCAAGGGCGAACTCATGTGGCAAGTAGTTAAAGCAAAGATTATTTTTTTCTTATCTTTGGGTTTTGTTTACAAAATATTTAGAAATATAAAAAAATATTATAAGATAACAATACCATCTTGTAATATATGTATTTATTAGTAAATATTTTGTAAATAAAATCCGAGGGTAAAAAAAGACAAAAGTTGTTTCAACTTAGTGCCGCCAGAGTTTGGTCAGTACAGCACTGGGTGAAAGAAATGCAATAGCAAGCATTGCATTAATTAGAAAAAAAAAAGTACTTAAAGGTATTAAAACCAACTAATAACAAAATTTAAAATTAAAAATCAACTTACTTATTCCTCCTCTGCCAGGATTAATAAAAGCTACAAGATCAGAAGCAAGGTTTAATTCTTTCAACATACTTTTTAATTTCTGCAAAATACAACAGAAAATTAACTAAATAATAATAATATACTTAGCACAAATGCTTAATCCTTCACATGGAAATACTACAAACAATTTAAAAATAATCTAAATATCTAAAAAATAAACTACATATCTTAGAACTATATAGCCTAAAAAATTTTGTTGAATAATATGAGAATATATAATATTTATTTGTATGTATATATATATATATATATATATATATATATATATATATATATATATATATATATATATATATATACATATATATATTAATTCACAAATGGCCTATCATTAAAATGCTAGAACTCGAAAAGTACTGAAGTGGCTCTTAGCGTCCACTAGGAGAGTCTGCCATGTATGCTCATACAATAGAGCATTATTGTTCATCTATAGTTAATATTATTTCTGAACAGGTTAGGATTAGACAGACAAATGCAAAAAAAAATAATAATTTGAGGCCTAATGCTTGAAATATGTATGAAAATATTAATGGTACACTACACAACTAGATGCAATTTGATGTCAATAAATTCTTATTAAAAATCTAAATATTAGTTAATTAATAATAACATTTTACTTTTAATCAATGAATTATACATTTAATATACTTATATATTTCAATTTAATTTGAAATGTAAATTATAACAAAACAAATTGTAAATTTAAAATAGCCAATAAAATATCAGTAAAAAATTATACCTTTTCTATTCGCCCATGGATGAAACTACAATTAGTTATACTGTTGTTACAGGCATTAAAGATAGCATCGTCAACAGCCGAAGGTACAGACTCAATTCCCACACAACCTCTGGCTTGCCTACTTGCAAGAAGACTTATAACGCCTATTAAAACATTCAAAACGATAACAATAATGCAATATTCTTCAGAAAATAAATTGAATTTATTAGTAAAGTCAATAACCTATTCCTGAGCACAGGTCTAAAACAGTTGATTTATTAGTTAAATTAGCAAATCCCAAAGCAGCGTTGTAGAGAATTTCTGCTGCTTCAGTATTCACCTGCAGAAATGAATCAGGAGAGATTCTAATGGCAATGTCATCAATAGTTTCATATAAGTATTGGTCTCCATATAGTAATTCAAATGGGGCTTCATCATTTCTACATCTTACATGTTGGCTGCAATTATTAATTTCAAAGTAAATATTTCCGGGAAGATTCAATTTATAACAAACTATGAAAATTAGTAACTTTAGCTACCTCACCATGCTTGAAAATAGAGACTCTTAATGTTGGCTCTCGTACTTAAAAGCCTGTCTCTTATGAGTTCCTTAGATTCTTCCATCTCAACTGTTGAAGCTCCTGCAGGATGTGCTACAACTATTGCCATGATTTCGTTTTTTCTATTAGACCTCACAATAAGACCTCTCCAATAACCACCATCATGTAAATCATGACAAGCTTTTAAAGATGAATCACGAATAAGTTGTTGAAAGACCTGTAGTCAATACAAAAACTATTGCCATTGTAACAATTGATATCAGCTCAATAAAAACAGTGTCCATACCTCAGCAAGTAATGTATGACTGTCTTTTAGAGAGACAAGTTTTGTTGGTTGTACACAAACTGCATTTCTTTCAGCGGGACTTCCAATAAAAAAACCAACAGTTTTATCATTTCCATCTACACCTCGCCTAATACTGAATTCATCTTTGTTGCGATAAGATTCAATCAAAGGCTGCAAAAAAATATATATATTATGTTGTTTTTCAAAACAAAGTAATTAAAATTTAAAAAAAAAATATAAAACACTATAAAACTAAAAATTGGTTAATAACCATAATTGGTTATTAATGAACTAAAATTTAAGATTATGAAATGCCATACTTAAATAATTTTATTTAAGAGGTTTTTTAAAAATGAAATCTTTCCAGAAATTTATGATCACTCTTCAATCCTCCCTAATTTCTGGTAGAATTGCTGACATATTATGGAGAATCCGAAATTTGTAAGATGTAATTTTTAAAACCCATTGAATAAAACTATTTTCAATGTCAGTTGACATCTGCATGATGGTATAGAAGGATCAATCTAATTAGGGATTGATAAATTATTTGCCACTTCTATAAATTTGTTTTATTGAAAACTAGTTTCGAATGTTATACATTCATCCTCAAATTCCTTAAATAAAAAGAACTATAATAAAGAAATTGAAATAATATATTCCATAGAAAAAGATAACGGGTACAACACAACCACTATCAATCATATTTTAAAAAAAGCAAATACAAAAAAAGATAATTAACGATACCTATTCAACCACCCCCAAAGATAGGCCCATCCCGAAACATTATGTTTTGATTCCATATTGCAGCCCTGTATCCACCAAAGTCGAAAATTAATTGAAAAAACTAGGATTAAACCCAGCATTTAAAATAGAAAAAACCCTATCCTCATATTTCTCTTCTCCTAAAGACAAAATAGACCCTTTCCAAAAAAGCGGAGTATACAAACTAAATTGTAATGATTGTGCTGCCAAATACACAAGAAAAACTGGAAGATCGCTAAATCAGAGATTAAAGGAACATATACATGCATATAATAATACGACAGATAATTCCAACTTTGCAATTCATTTAAATGAAAAACAATCATAATTCATCAAAGCCTCAGGAGTTAAATTAATACATCACGTTGAAAACAGACTCAAATTAAATATATATGAAGCCTTCAAATCCAATCCAGATTTTTGCTTAAATGATCAAATAAATATCTTAAATAGTCCAATCTTAAATTTATTCCCCATCTATAACAGAAAAAAACAATTACTCACCAGCATTACTGGAAAAACCCTAACCCTTAAACCGTTTACCTATAAACATGCTAACTATCTTTCGTTCATTGTTAGTTCAATGTGAGAAGAAACCAGTACAAACTTTTCTGTTTGATATAATCCATTTAAACCTTGGTGAGTACCATCATATATTTGATTTCTTGTCTTAATTAAATTCATAATCCATAAATGTTTTATAATACTGATTTATATTAATCTAATTTAATATGCATAATAATATCAAACTATATTTTGAATTGCTTATTTTTGAATTTTTTGTGTGTTTTTAGAACTGAGGATGAATGTATAAAATTCGAAACTAGTTTTCAATAAAACAAATTTATAGAAGTGGCAAATAATTTATCAATCCCTAATTACTTTCAATGTATTTTTTTAAAATAAAACCAGTATTTTTCCAGACATTGGTTTATTTTTTTACAGCCAGTAAAAATGTAACAATTATTTCTGTCCTAACTTGTACATATAAAATGCTATGAACCACCATTATTCTGAGTTAGGGTGATTCTTCCCCTCCTACCGTAGACAATATTTCCTTGCCACATTCCTTTACTAAATAATCAACAATCATCGCCCTTCCTATGTCTACAATCTCCTCCAAGTTAGGTCATCTATCCACTCCCTTACCACCAGTTCTCGACCTTTTGACCTATATACCCCTTTTCACAGATCTGCCTCATTTCAACAATCCTTTACTGACCGTTCCAACACTTTCTGGATTCCCTTCCTCTTAAAGTCGAGCATGTCTCCTCCTTATGCACATTTAGAACCCTTCTATTCCAGTTCTTCTTCACAATCCAGTGAGACACTGGCTAACGATGTGTTATGAAATAAGGATTTGGTTCCATTAATAACTTTTTTTGTGAATATGAACATATACTTCATTTAACTTTACAAACACAATGTTTTTTCTCTATATATATATATTAGAAGAATTCTTTCTTTGGTGTTACTCTATTTTTTCATCAACAAGTTCTTCCTAACTAAACTATAATGTACTCTTTTAACAATATTTTTATAAAATAGTTGAATTTTTTTTTTCTTTGTTCCTTTTCTATGGTAATCTTTGTCTTTTCTTTTTTTTTTTTCTTATCAGATTTTTTTTTTCTTTCCGTTTCATCTTTGTATAGAATATTTTTTAAATATTTTTATTTATTTTATCTTAGTATAGAATTTATACCTCCATCCTTCATTTGTTCTTATGTATACAGATATATATATATATATATATATATATATTTCTATAACTATGTATATATTTTATGTGTATTTTTATTTCTTATCTAATAGGTCTTTTGGCCAGATATAATATATGTGATTTTATATATATTTGTTATTCTAAAGGGACTTTGTCCCAGAATAAAGTTGTTTTTCTATTTCTATTTCTAAAAAAAAAATTACAATTAAACACATAAATGTAATAACAAAACTTATAAATAATTAAAGACATGAGTGGATGAAGATGGTAAGTAAAAAATTTTCAGATAGTGATTTTTTCATATGAATGAAGATGATATGTGTTAATCTTTGCCTTGTAACATTAATAATCCAAGATTCTTGGTTAATCACATGATGTCTCAGATGATTGGATTATTCATGTCATTGGTTCATGGGTTGCTCTACTAAACACTTCTTTGTCAGAGAAACCTAATTCCACTCTAAACTTTTGGCAAATCAGAAGCCAATAAGTCAAACCCAAAAAGAAATCTCTACTTCTTTTATACAAAATTAAAGCTTAATAACAGTAGAAGTTTTCCTAGAAGTGAGATATCTGTACTCTCACTAAACTGAGAAAAACATTCAAAATTGCACAGTGATTTGAAAAAAATAAATAAAACTTCTGGCAATTGGTCACTCCCAAAAGTCCCATTACAATGGATTTAGTTGTATATATAAGCCAAACTATATTTCTTAAAGAGTATTTTGTCTACTTTACAATGGTGCAACTAGAACTTAGTTATCTTGAATCAATTTTGAGTGATCGCTTCCTATTAAACAAAAATCATGAGACATACAAAAATATAAAACTTAAATTTTCTGAGTGGAATCGGACCATGGGACCATACAAACTTTTTTTTTTCTCTTGAGGTCTACTATCACCTCTTTAAATATTTCCAGAGATGTACAGGACACTCTGTATATAGTTCAGCTGCAAAATGTGTTTTTTTACTTTAAATAACTACTACGCTCTAAACTTTTGACTATATTGTCATGGCAGTTGTCTCATTCGATTCAGAAGCAAAAAGACTATAAAAAATGATATCTCATTCGATTTAATTTGTGTAATTTATTTTGCAAATATACTGCCCACCATTTCGACCTTAACAGAGTGTCTCCGAAATTTGAGTAGACTCGGCAGATCTGGTACTATCCAGACGAAGATATGACCAAAGTTTCATGAGTATACAATTTTTTTTTGTTGATCCATTTATGCTTAATTTTCCTGTACTTCTATAACTTCGGAAATTTTGTAACTTTTATCCCTTTAATATCTCCGAAACATTGATTTTAGCAAAAAAGGGTATAGAGTCATTTCTATAGGGAATCCAAAGTACTTTAATTTAGTAGGGAATAATGTTTATTGTAAATCTCATAGTTTTGGAGATATTCACAAAAACTGAAAATAAATCATTTTTCTATGCTTCTCCCTCTCTCCCCATCAAAACCAGATGCTGGAAACTCAAGGGCTTTTTACCAGTTTTTACGGGAAGAGTAATGAACAATTTATGACCTATTTCAGCTTATTTTTTTGGGATGTCCGGGTTACACGTGTTTTATACCTAATTTTACTGTACCATATGATGAAAAATATGTTAAAAGTTTTTTCCTTCATTATTTTAGTAATTAATTAAACCCAATTGAATTTAAGCTCATCAAAGAGCCAAGCGATGTGTGAGCCTACCTTAATTTTATAGCAATTAAGATTACCTTATACACAAATTCAGTTAAGGTTTTATCAATAATTTTCATTCATGAAGAATTAATGAACAAAGATTACTTCATTTTTTAAAATTAATGAATGAATAAAGGCAATTACATTTTTGATATGGTTCTTTTATTTTTCATCAACATCAAGTATATGGTGGTTTATGGTCAAAGGTAGAATAAAAAGATCCACTTCAATGATTGGAACTTCTATAAAGCTCCTTTTGTAAGATAACAAAAAAGAAAGTTAACCAATAAAAATAAATAAATATGTTAAACCCAAAATAATTTATATAAAGTAAATTCTTTGAAATTAATAAATAGTTTTATATTTATAGTACTTGCTTGAAATAAAGCATCCCTGAATTCCAAGCCAGGCCTAAAATTTTGAAAAGGCTTTAGTAAAACATGAAAAAATAATAATTTAAAATACTAATCTGTAATGAACCTTTTTTTTCAATTAAAAATAAACAAATATAATCATAGGTGTACCAAGTACTTTAAAGTAATCTAATTTCAATTAAAATTAATACCAAATTTATTTTTTACCAATATATATTTCACTTACTAAATGAGGTAACAGAGATAAGGATTTAGACGAAATTTGTTTTGATGGTACAGGTATGGTTATAAAAAAAAATAAAATAAAAATATGACTAAATCACTACTCTGCATTTAATACGGTAGTACAGAGCCCTTTTCCAGCTCTCAGGAGCAATGGATTTTGATGAGTGAGGTATCAAAAGAAAGGGAATTTCATAAAGATTTGACAAATCCTAATTTCCATTGTTAAAGTTTCACTAGGACTTAAATAAAAGTGATGGAAAAACTGTGAGGTTTCAAAATTCTGACGGTGATGAACTGGTGGATCGAGAAGAAAAGGGTTGGGTTGAAGATTTCGACGTGGGCATCAAAACCATATATGTTCCATTGGAACGTATTGATCCAGCATTTTAAAGCTCTAAAACCTACCATTTTTGAGATAACACACAATATAGGACTGCCCTATGCTAGCTTGCATATATGTAGTTGTCATGGCAACTTTATACCTATAAAAGCAAGTTTAGACTGTATAAAATAACTTTTTAATAAGTTTCAAATTATTCTGTTAAAATGTTGTTTTTAACTTTCTATGAATGATAGGGAAGATTATAAATTCTTTCCTATGTCTAGCCCTCAAGAATATTCATATTGTTAAATATGAATACTATAAATAGAAAATGGTATACAGAGTGCTATTTCTTAACTCTTAAACTGAAGGAATATTCTTCAGGGGAGCAAGCTAAGTACTTATTAAGTAAACTGAATATGTTGAAGAGTCATGAAATCTCTATAGCTTCACTTAATGAGGGAGCTAAATAAACTTGATTGGTAATATTATGCAGTTTGTACAAATAAACATGATTCCCAAATATCTCTAAACTTCTAATGTATTAGAGATTAGAGGAAGGATAGATCTCTAATGCAAGAATTCTTCCTCAGGTATACTAGTAATTCAATATTTAAAAAAAAAAATGCATATTTCAATTCAAAAATGAGAAAAATAAGAGATTAAGGTAAAATGTAATTAATAAAGCTCGGTCCCTTATTCTTTCCTTAGAATACACAAACCTCCAATAAACATTCAAATGATTACTGAGACATTCCCTCAAAGAGTTTATAATTAATGTTTCAAACTATATAAATAATGAACAATGATATAATAATACAATAATAGTTCTTACAGAAGGGAGAATCTCATGAATTCTAGTTTTACACCTAGATATTCTCCGTGATTTGATTTTTGCCACTATTCCTCGGGTCCATTTTTTTTTTTCCATTAACTGTTCAACATAATCCATATCCCATAAAGGAGCCACAACTCGAGAAAGGATTTCATATTGATTTTCAGTAGTCACCACTGGCACTTCTTTCTGCCAAACAGATAGAAATTATATCACAAATATCCTTTACTAAAATCTGGCCTTATGTTTTGGCCGATTAATCACCTTAGCTTGAGGAAATAACTTATGAAGATGTTTTCTTATGCATTGGGAAGTAGTCTTCACATTGGAAAATAAAAGTTTTTGAGAATGTGATAACATAAGAATCATTATCATAAAATAATTTACCAATTATACTCATATATTAGCAATAATAATAAAATTATATTTTATTTTGTAGTTTCAGCATCATTTGTAACAATCAATGAAACCGCCTCGAAGGTTACACTCATTAGGCTTAGTTGCTTTCCAAAGATGTTTCTCTGCTGCAATACCATCGCGGCATTGTAGAATGCATCTAGTGGAGTGAGAAGTTACCAACGTTGAAAATTAGGGAATATATATTTAATTAAAAAAATGTATCTTTAAATATTTAGAAAGATAAGCTATATTGTTACCTACAAATTTACTGGCAGGACTCAAATTTTTTCATATATCACGAACCCAGTATATTTACAAGATTATTACACAAGTTCATGAACGTGCATTAGCACGTATAATGTATAATCGTGCATTATACACGATAATGTTTGAGTAAATAAAGTAAATAAATAAATAACACTTCATCTTTAAATGTTAAAAAATGCCTGTTTTATTCAATTTTACAGAGACAAAATAAAACCATCAGCAAAATCGGATGTGAGGTAGCCGCATAGTACGTAATCAGCTAAAAAACAAGCTGCAAATTAAAAAAAAATATCCGATGTGGAGAACACACGACTTCCTTGTACGCCTATTAAACTATAAATCGGTGGCTCAAAAGGTAATTCTGATTTTGGTTACTAGTTTCCCAAGATTGTATTGGGTTGTCCGGAAAATAATGCAGGATTTCATGTTTTCTTTATATTAACCATCTACATAACAAACTGTTTACGTTTGTGATGTGATAATTTGTTCTATTTAAACCATATGTTCTATTTAAACCACATGTTCTCTTTAAACCATATGTTCTATTTAAACCATATATTAATTGATCATGCATCGTTGTCTTAATTTAACCTTTAAATAACGTATTAACTTCTCAAACGCTATGTTGTTTGTACTTGTGTATTTCTCAGTATAATAAAGCCTATATTTAGGTCTTTAGTTTTTGTCTAGTTTATATCAATTTATTTTACTGAAGAATAACTAATTACCGTAAGAAATAGAAAAACATCTCAAGCCTGACCGCTTTAATATAGACCCAGAAGACGATACGGCCGAACAGCAATGGGTGCATTGGTTCAGGCCATAAACCTAATCTCTGGAAGAGTGTAAGGAGATCACAACCCAGGTAAAATTAAGATTGTTAATTAATCATATTGGTCCGATTGTGTTTAAGTACATCGTAGAATGTGACAATTATGATGACGCCCTTAAGGTGCTTCAAGCTCTCTATGTTAAGCCCAAAAAGGAATGTTTGCACGCCACGTCCTAGCTACCCGCTGCCAAGAGCCGGATGAATCGGTCGACCAATATTTAAGCTCTCTTAAAGAATTAAGTAAATCATGTAATTTCCAACAAGTCTCAGTTGAGCAAAATAAAAATGGCTATACTCGTGATGCATTTATTAGGGATTTAATGTCACCTAGTATACGCCAGCGGTTACTTGAGCATACAACACTGACATTAGATGAAGCTTTTGATAAAGCTAGAGGCCTCGAGTTAGACTTAATTGCAAAAATACGTTTCTCATCAGTTAGCCTTTGCACATATTCATTTGAGTGAGGATCACATTCTTTCAAGAGCTTGGTAAACTCTTCGTCTAATTTCTCAACAATAGTGAGTGCGCAACCACGGACGTGTCCATATCGTGATATGGCGCCTTGTCAAAAACTTCAGTTTCTTCTGTTATGTTTTCGCCAATTACTATCTCACCCATAGCAAGTAGCAAATCTAAAGCTTACGAGGTCCTGACCAATATTCAGGTTTCATGGCGTCGGACACTTTGGGATTGTAGTCGAAAATGGAAAAAATTATAGCAAGACGTATTTTTGTACTGATGGCCGGCCCAAGGTGATAGACATCGGCAACACTGGCCAGTTCGTGCAAAAGTTCAATCTGCTCTCGACGATCTGTTCGTTTTTTACCACGAGCAGGGACTATTTCACTCAAATTCTTAAGAACCAGGTACATATCGATTTCAGCATCTTTAGCAAACATCTTGTGCTTTTCAGATGGAATGGCTACACCTCCTTTCACAGTCTCCCATTCTCCATCACCATCCTCCTCTTCATCCTTCTTCTTTTTTCTCTATTTTTCTTTCCTTTCCTTTTTCTTCTCTTTTTTTTCTCTTCTTCTTCTCGATCTGTTGTCTTTTTCAAAAATCTTTCTCTGATTGATTGGTCCTGTCCCTCATCGTCACTCGATTCTGAACTAGTCTCTGAACCAGTACCCCAGTTGATGGAGTCATCATCACTACCTTCATCATCCGGTGTGATTTTTGATGGCTTAGGCTCTGGTCCACTGCCTTTAAAAATTACACGACTATGGAACGACGGCGGCCCAGGCACTTCGTCTTCAGAATCGTCTTCCACTTCTTTGGGCTGTTCTTCCTCTTCGTCTCCGAAATCTGGATTTTCTCTATATTTAGTAACATCTTCCACGAAATCTTTGTTGTACTTATGCAATTTTTGTCGTAGCGAAGCCAATGATTTGGAATTATTTTTTGACATATTTTTTCTTCCTCAAACGCTATATTGTTTGTGCTTGTGTATTTCTCAGTTTATATTTAGCAATTTTTTATACAAGCCTATATTTAGGTCTTAAGTTTTTGTCTAGTTTATATCAGTTTGAGGGATTATTCTTCTGTATAGGTGTCAACACTTATTAATCCTCTTCCAAACAAAATTTTTTTTTTTTATCCTCTGTCGCATATCACTAGTTTGAAATAATTAAGTCTTTTTTAAGATGTCATTTTCGATAATTTCGTTTTACGAGTTTAAACTCTGTTGGAACGGGGCCAAACGGCCAGAAACAACAATGAATTCTATATCGATGGCAGTGTGAGTGAGTGCATCGTTTAACGATGGTTTAAACAATTTCAAGAGGGAGATATCAGCCTTAAAGACAAAGATGGTCGTTGAAGGACTTCTTCCCTTTATGGCGATGTTCTGCGTGCTTTGGTCGAAGAAAATCCCAGAACTACTGTTCGATGACTTGCAGAAAAACTCTCAGTTAGCAAATCGACCATCGCTGAGCATCTCAGCACAATTGAAAAGGTAAAAAAGCTTGAATCTTTGGTTTCTCGTGCATTAAACAAACCGACAGAAAAACCTTAGGTATGAAGTTTGCGCTGCACTTCTTTGTCGAAACAAGACTCTGCCTCACATATCCTACTCTCCAGACCTCTCGCCTACGGACTACCATTTTTTCAGACATCTGGACCGATTTTTCAAATAATTTTATTGATCGAAATTTGTTAGAAAATGCATTTTCAGAATTTTTTAATTATAAATATTCAACATTCTATTTAGGGGAAATGGAAAAGTTACCAATGCGTTGGCAGAAATTTATCAAGAGTAATGGGACGTATTTTGGTTAATAAAAATATTTCCGTGTCATTTATTTTATTTGTTTTATTGTAAAACCATAAACCTGCATTCATTTCCGGATAACCCATTAGTATCTCAAAAACGACACTCGGCGTCGCGACATCCATCTATTGACAAACATAAACTCTTGTTTCTGGAGGTCTTATTCCGTTATTATAAGTGGTTTCCTTTCAGATGGTAAAAAGTTCCCAAGATATTTCTTCGTGTTCCTTGACAACATTAGAACTGTCTATGTCACTAGATAAAGCATTGAAAATCGACGGTTTTAACATTTTAAGCGGAAAAACCCGCTTAACTTATATCTTATTCTCCTGCTGCAGACTTGTTCATATCACAAATGAGGAGGAAAACAAGTATTTTAAACTCAATTTTAACACTCAAAACAAGTAATAAAAATGATTAATTAGAGTGGAAAAATATCTGATCTGGACACCCCATGACTTCCTTGTACGCCTATTAAATTATAAATCGGCGGCTCAAAAAGTGACTCTGAATTTGGTTACTAATTTCCGAAGACAGCAGTAGCTCAAAAACGACATTCGGCGTCGCGACGTCCATCTATTGACACATACAGACACACAAACATAAGCTCTTGTTTATGAAGGTCTTATTCCGTTATAATATGTCGTTTTCTTACAATGTCACTAGACAAAGCATTGGAAATCGACGGTTTAACTTATATGTTATCCTCCTGCAACAGACTCCTTCACACTAATGGGGAGGAAAACAAGTATTTTATACTCAATTTTAAAACATTAAGCATGTAATCAAATTGTTTTAATAGCGTGGAAAAAAAAATCGCGTTTATAACCATCACGGAGCCATGTGACATCTGAAATCTCGATATACCTTTTGATTTGTTCATTATGACCTAGTAAAGTACCCCTTTCGGATCTTCAATTTCAACCAAAATTTATTAAATTACTTATAATGACATAAAAGTATTTGAGATGTTTTACATTATATTATAATATAATGTTAGATGAAAATCAATAATGATCTTCAAGTAAAGTACTACTTTCGGTTAGCCAATTTTAACCAAAATTTATTATGTTATTTATATTAGTATGTAAGTTTTAAATAACAAATTTCAGAAGTTTTTCATTATATTTTAATATAATTCTTGATGAAAATCAATAATGACCTTCAAGTAAAGTACTACTTCAGGTAAACATGCAGTGACCAAAAGGGGAGGTTTACAACTAGATTTTACAGTAATCCTGAATACAAAGTTTTAACTTTCTACGGCAAACCGTTTTTGAGTTATGCGCGATACGTACGAACGAACGTACGTACAAACGCCATGACGAAACTAGTCAAAATGGATATTTCCGTTGAAATCTGAAAACCGAAAATTTTCGCGATAACAATACTTCCTTTACTGCGTATCAGCAAGTAAAAATTAGCGATATACATATATAGATGTATGAGCGCGTTTGTCTCAGAAGCCATGTGAGGTAGAGAAAATAATTAATTGAATCAATCTTAAAGAAAATTTAGTCAGCTTTTATTTTTTATGAAATAGGCTTATCGCTAGGACGCACAGTTTTCGAGATATAAGCGAATAACCAAAAGAAGGGACCGTCTACCGTCTCATTTTTTAGGTTATGCGATACGGTCCAATATTTTTGTAGGTCTTTAGTTTTGCATTAATTAATCACAAAATAGATCCCCAATCATGTTTGTGTCGAGGCCGACAAATATTAATCAGTAAAATGATTATCGTAAAATTGTCATGTCATCAACCACCTCTATCGATTTCCGCTAAGATTATATATAAAAAAAAATTGGAAATCGTCTAAAAATCGACTATTGATGACGTATGCACCAAATACTAACGACTCTCAGTCGTCACTCTGGCCTTGACCAGTGCTAGAAGCCTTAAGAATATATTGTAATTATAAATATTTTACCACTTTAATAAACTCCTACTGTATACAATAAAGAAAAAATTAAAACAAATATACATTGTTATTTGGGGAAAAATTGTTCATGTGTTTCCTGTAAAGTTTGTTAAACGGCGCTTACGCCTTTTTCAAAAAACAGCATCGATATGATGAAGGTGGAGGTCACGCCTAACGGCCCAACATATTTGTAGGCCAATATATTTCGCCAACTCGATTTCCTTATTAAATTATCTTACGATTCAAATGAAAAGCAAAGTAAAGTTCATACTTTTTTTATTATACCATTAAATTGACGTCTTTTTCAATTTCAAGATTGAAAACGGCTCCATTTTGAGAATTTCTATCTACGTTCTGAATGAAGCTACTCACGAAGTTTTAGACGAGCGTTAATTATTTGAAAAATGTATATATTCCTGTACTCTGTACTGTAAAGAGAGTAGAACCGGCAAACATCAACGAAAAACATCGAACATAATTATTGTATCTATATTTCATGGTCGACCAATTTTCGGCCACAATGCCTTTCTAAACACATATATAGAGCCCATGGTGCAGAAATTAATAAATTCACAACAGTAATGACTTAGAATTTAACTTTTATTATCAAAGAAAATGTTACATTGACATGTAAATATACTTGTGGCGGACGCTGAGTGATGGAAGCAGACAGCTGGCTGAGCCGACAGTGGTGGGGAGCGCCGCCTCCCACTCCTGCCGGCCGGCTATAAATAAGCTCGCTCGCCTCACTAAGCTAGGTAACATAAGGTCAAAACAAATAGTGTACATATTTTATATTTTTATGTTTATGTATTGTATGTTATAAGTAATAAAATAAATTTGGAGGGAGAGAAAAAAAAAAAAAAAAAACTAAGCAGCACTCTCAGGGCCCTCCTGGACCACTCCTGACCCAGGAGCGGCGCAGTGCCTTGACTGCTCTAACATCCGCGCCGCCCATCCTTCTCCTTCAGCATACGGCCTTCTTGGTTGTAAGCTTCTAATAAAAATCTGTTATTTTCTTACCTTGGCTACCTTTTCTTTTTTACCTCATCCTTTCACTGAAGGCAGTGCGGTCTTAATCGGCCAAGTCTTCAACCCGCCAGTGAGGCTCTGATAGGCTAAGGCGGGGGTTCCTATCTCGGAAACGGTGCGGTCCTAATCGGCCTAGTTTCCAACTTACCGGTGAGGCTTTAATCAGCTGAGGTAAGGTGCTCCTCTCCTAAACCGAGACAGTGAGGCTCTAATCAGCCGAGTCTCAAACACGGCCGTGAGGTGCTCATCCACCGAGCCGTGAGAGCTACCTTCGGGTTACTCACCTCCTCCCTGAGCGGATTGTACGAGCACGCATAGTACCTGGGCCCTTCTGGTTCTAGAGGGAATTAGCAAACGTAGACCCAGAGTACATACTTCTTGAAAACTTAGTTGCAATATCTTATCTAAAGTTACATGACCATAGTCTGATATGGTATCTCTTTCTATAAAATTAAGGATGGGGATTTTCAATATATAGAATAAAATTCTCAATACATAGAGCTAGAGCAGGGGAGGGGATAGATTTGTAGGGGTCCAGGTCTAGGAGCATATTTATGGAATATTTGTGTTAACTTCTTGGTAAGGCTGTCTTTAGGATTTAATTAAAAGTATACAATGACACTACATATACATCACTCCATATGCTCATAGATTAATCCTACCACCTAAAGTGTCGAACGCAAGACACGTTTGCCGTAAATAAGAGTTCTGCGTCCCTTAAATGAGACAAAGACGTCCTTTCCAATTCTTATAATGCACACAGGACGGGTAATTCTGACCCTCAAGACACCAAAAACGGTTATTTAGTAATCTAACGGGTCCATCCCTACTATAAATTTTTACTAGCTCCTGTAGTTAATTTAAATAATTACGAAGAAGATTTCTCTTAGACTAGACAAGAACCGAGCTCCACTATAAATATTATCCTAGGCGTGCAGAGGAAGATTGATGATATATACATGTATCATATTGTACATGTGCAAGTTAAAGGATGTTAGCCAGACAACATATACGTACATACCGACGTCGTTTTTTCAAAAAGGGAGAAATGATAGAGAAGATGTTTATGTCCCATAGTAAGTTGAAACCTAAATTTCGAATTTTTGGCACTTAAGCCATTTTCAAAAAATGACGGCGATATCTCGGGAACTCATAAAAGAAGTACAAGCTACTTTATACGGAAATAATTTTAGGGTGTGAAATTGAATGGAAGGTGTTTTTCCTCATAGTAAATACCAGCAGATTACAGAAATATTGTAACCCCAAGTGGTAAAAGAAATAAAAAAGATGTGTACAGTAAATTCAATAATATAAGAAGAACATAAGGATGTCAAAATTCAAGAAATGGAAGAAGTTGCTGAAGTTTTGATCCCTTTTAAGAACTGCGAAGTACCTAATCAGGATGGGATTTATCGAAATTATTAGAGAACGCAGGTGAATTGGACCTATACAAACTATAATATCGGATTATAAAATGGAGACGCAGGACCTCGAATAGATAACACCTTAATGATACCCTTAACTTGGAGACAAGTACTACTAATAAGGAAATATTAGAGCTACATTCTGAAATTTTTTATCCATTGTATCTTTTCCATGTCCAATTGAACAACAGCCTGTGTATATAGGCAAATTTATTTATTCATTACAACGTTTAATCATCATAATATTTACGTTTGGCTAGCTGTGAAGTTTAATTTATCAGGTATATTGCTGTGAAGTTAAAAGTATTTAACAGGTGTTTGTACTAAATCCCTTTATAATGTATATTCATTAAAGGAGATGCTCAAGATATTTTAAACGAAAATATGGATTGCCAAATGGTCGCTTTATGCCTCTTTGTCGCGAGATAACTACCTGTGTTGATAAAGTTGATTTTACTTTATTTACTGTAGATGTCTGGTTTTCAAGTATCAAAAATAAATCAAATAATCTTATTGGAATACTTACACAAAGCATCATTCTCTTCATGGAATGATTTGACCTTAATAAAATTACGATCTAACCATAACCTTCATATTGTAGGAAGATAAAAGTTATGACTCATTTGCTCACTTTCAGTTCTCTGAGCTCTTAATTTAATGCGATTTACTGTGCATTAAATATTAATCAAAACGAGGACCAGTTAGTAAATACTTTATTTTGTGTATAAGTTATTTTGAATTTTTTGTTATGTAATTACATTAGTAACTCCTGTTGTCATTAATTGTTTGCAGAATAAATGATAGTTTACTTATATGATTTGAACAAAAGGGATGTATATTTTTAAATAGTACAGTATGGAACAAAATGAGAAAGAACCTCTTATCAAAGTTTCTCCTGGTTCATTGGCTTATAAGACAGAAGAAGTAATTTAAAAGTTGATCCTGTATGTGTAAGTTAAGCACTATTGGCGCCCTTTGACTCAATATTTAATTTTGGTGATTAGGTAGGATCCATCAATGATGAAAGGAATCGAGAATCAAGTTCATGGCCTCCAAGAAAACAAACTAGAATAGCAGAAACTGTTGCTGTTGGATCACTGGATGTTTTATCTGCTAAATATGAAGTAATTATATGTATATACTTCTTGGTGTATTGTTGTATATCATTATTTACAACTCTTAAATTCTCCTGATTTCTTAGAGCCTTGACTATGAGGTATGTGAAAACCATCTATTTCTTGAAGAGGAAAGAAAAAAGGGATATTCTTTTTTAATTAGGAAAAATGTTGCTAGATGGATTATTTTTCTATTCATTGGAGTGTGCACTGCGATTATTGGTTTCATAATAGATATTTCCATTGACGAAATATCTCACATTAAGTATGGCTACATTAAAGATTGTATCCTTTATCACTTTATCATAAAATAATTTGATTTTGTAAATTGATTATATATTTATCTTTCCTATATGTTCATCCTGAATTTAATTTAGATATTGACCATTGTTTGACTGAAGACTGTTTATATGTGCCTTACCTTGTGTGGTTAGGATTTAATGTTGGAATTGTTGTTATTGGATCATTTCTGGTGGCTTTTGTCGAGGTCATTATTTTTTATATTAATTATTAAATTAATTCTATTGCATTGTGGTTTATAGATTTAGTAATATTTGATGTTTATAAGCAATAATTTTGATTTTAGTAATTTCTGTAAACATTTTTTAGCCTGTTGCTGCTGGAAGTGGTATTCCACAAGTTAAATGCTACCTTAATGGAGTTAATATTCCTCGCCTAGTTCGTATCAAAACCCTTTTGGTAAAGGTTGTAGGTGTTATTTCAACAGTTGCAGGAGGACTTGCTGGAGGAAAGGTAGTTTATTAAAGCCCCCATAACAAAATTTTTTGAAATTTAAGTTAGAAATATTTATTTATTAATATTCTTTCCAATTATTGGTAATAATAAATAGTAGGAGTCATTAAGAAAATTCTAGCTAATACTCAGGACCATCATCCACAACTCTAAAAATTCAAATCAGCAATGTGTTGATGAAATATGCACCTTTTATTAGAGGGACTTTCTTTTTCTATCCCTCTACAGTAACTCGACCTCTTTGTAATATTATTATCAATTGTTGCAAAGGATGGTTTGAAATTGTTTTTATTATAAATAAAATAATCACAACTGTTGTCTGTCCAACCTCCGCTGATAAGGACCCTTCTGGGAGTGACTTTATCTCTTCAGCAAGCAGAACTACAGCTATAATTTACATGAAGTATCACAGAGATTTCCTCTAATAGTATTTTTGACATTTCTTATGAGTTCATTTTTATAAGTTTAGATTTATTACAGCTGCTGATTTCCATTTTATTAAGATAGGGCAGAATCCCTGAGATGCTTCTAATTGGTTGAATTCAGACAGATAATAATTATATTTTAATAAAAACTATCTCTACCCCTCAGACAGTTGATACTTTACAGATTATTCTATTAATAAACAAAATAAATATGTAAAACTAAGACATTGAAAAAAGCAAAATATCTTAAAACTGATGCAAACAAATTACTGAATACAAATAAATGGCAAGGCGGAAATAAATAAATAAATGGCCAACACTGAATACTATTGAAATGACAACTTGCAGTCTAAAACCCATATCGATTAGTGTGTTATGGATCAGGAGCTGATATTCTAGAGTGTTATCAATTTTTTATTTGTTTTGCTAATTGATTAACAATTTTATCTGATTAGGAAGGGCCTATGATTCATACGGGAGCCATTGTAGCTGCTGGTATTTCTCAAGGAAAAAGTACATCTCTTAATAAAGACTTAGGGTTTCTGCATTACTTTAGAGAAGATCATGAAAAACGAGACTTTGTCTCTGGTGGAGCAGCTGCAGGTGTTGCAGCAGCTTTTGGTGCTCCTGTTGGTATGACATTAATTTGATTTTCTTATGAAGATATATAATTTTTGAGTGTCTGAGAATTCACTATTAATTACGTAGCTCAAAAAAGTATATTTCAGGTGGTGTTCTGTTTAGTCTTGAAGAAGGAAGCAGTTTTTGGAATCAAAGCTTGACATGGAGGATATTTTTTGCATCATCAGTATGCACATTTACCTTAAATATACTACTAAGTAGTTACCATGGTCATCCCGGTGAGTAATTAAAAGTTTGAGCCTATTTATTTGTATCTAATTTTTTTAATCTTATTGTATTTAATTTAAAACTGTTTAATTCAGTGTCTGAAGCATTTTTATGTAATACGTTGATGAGAAATGACATATAATTTTCTTGTAATTAACTAGCACTTCGTCTATTTATCGAATGAATTATTGTTGTGTTTTTTTTTAGTCTCTGTCATAGAGTTGTATTTGATAGTGTCCATTTGTAAAGGGTTGATTTACAGGACCTCTACGGATATTTTCCTAAGGGTTCAGGGGTTAAGTATTTTTGCTAATAATAACTGAATCTATTATTTTTCACTAATATGAAATAAAGGTTTCAATCCAGTCTGGGCAGGTTGAAATTTATTTCGTGGCGGACCCACGGAATAAATGTTGTCCTCTCCACTCTAGCTAGAATACCTGTTTAGTAACCAACCTTTGTTACTTAATCTTCACTGCTCATAACCAGAAGCTCTGGAATCATCATTTTAGCCATTGAGGCTGAAATCGTATGGCCAATCATTGCAGACTACTTTTGAATACAACGGTTTTTTCTGTACATTAAAAGCCTTATTTATAAAGATTTTTTATTGCTTTAGTAATCCAATTGTTGAACCTCTATCTTATTTATCTCTAGCTGATTATTTGATACCTAGTAATGTTCATAAATGTGTTAATTTAATAATACTCAGTATGAAAATAAAATGCTGAATGCTTTATTACTACTTCCATTGTTACTAATAATTTATTTAATTTCTATCTAAACATTAATTTAATATTTTTATTTGTTTTTTTTATTAATATATAGTGGGGCAGAAACAACTTATATATTTTGAAGGGCTGCAAAAAACAAATCGATTTCTCTAAAAAAAAAATGATTTTATTTTCATAAAGTACATTGAAAATTGTTTTATTTCAGTGGGTTTTAAAAATTATATCATTTACATTCCTGGATATTATCCATAACTCTTCTTGTCATTTCTGATAGATTGACATTGAATTCTTGCTTGATCCTCTCCTTTAAATCATCCAAAGAACGAGGTCGGTGTTTAAACAGATTATCCCTAATTTATCCTTAATTCATTTAAAATATTTATTTTTTTAGAAATATTCAAACCAGCCTGGTTGGAAAATCTATAATCAGTTAATGCTGGAGCTTAACGTCAAACACACTTTAAAAAATAGGTGCACAATATCAGCCATTCGTTACCTTGTTAAACTTGTCAAGGGTAATGTTGATGACATCAGCATAGACTAAATTTCAGAGTGGGAAGGGTGAGTAAGTAGCAGGCAAAAGGAGGATTTTTATTTTGCTGTTAATAAATCGGGATATAGGAGTCCTACTCGGTATATTGATGAACTTTGGAACTCTTTGTTGGCATATTGGATCTCGATCTGAGTTTTTCTTTGAATCATATTGGGCGTGTTTTAGGAAAGCATTTGCCAGTCATTTAAAACAATATTTAGAAATAGTCTGCAATGTTAAATGTACTTATTCATGTAATTATTCTGATTTCAATACTATTATATAAATCAAAAACCAAGTGGCATTTCTTGGAATTGTCTTTTGTATGTTAAAAGATCAATATAAAATTAAGATTATTAATATGTTTCTTGCTTATGTGTATATTTAAATGACTCAGAGCTTGGGCTTATTTTTCTTGAAGATCCGAAAGGGGTACTTTAATTGAAGGTCATAAGAAACAAATCAAAAGGTATATCAACATTTATTACAGAGATCATATGGTTTGGTGATAAAGGTTATGAACGTGATTTTTGTTCCACCTCTAACTAAACAATTTTATTACTTGTTTTAAGTGTTAAAATTGAGTGTAAAATACTTTTTTTTCCTCCCCATTTGTGAGCTGAATAAGTCTGCAGTAGGAGAATAAGATATAAGTTAAGCGGGTTTTTCCGCTTAAAATGTTAAAACCGTCGATTTTCAATGCTTTATCTAGTGACATAGACAGTTCTAATGTTGTCAAGGAACACAAAGAAATATCTTGGGAACTTTTTAACATCTGAAAGAAAACCACTTATAATAACGAAATAAGACCTCAAGATACAAGAGCTTGTGTGCGTGTGAGTGTGTGTCTGTATGTGTCAATAGATGGACGCCGTGACGTCGAGTGTCATGTTTGAGGTACTGCTATGTTTAGAAACTAGTAACCAAATTCAGGGTCACTTTTTGGGCCAACGATTTATAGTTTAATAGGCGTACAAGGAAGTCATCGGGTGCCCACATTAGATATTTTTTAGTCCATTATTCATTTTGTTTAGTTGTTTTACGTTTCATTGTTTTATTTATTTATTTTTTTTATAACTTGAGTTTGTTACGGTTTGTACACTTCATTGTTTTTTTCTATTTTTAACTTATTTAATATTTTTGTAATTAGTATTAGGTATCATAAAGTTATGTATTTATAGTTATTTAGTTGTATGACGTTGTATAATTTGTTATTTATTGTTATATTTATATTAGGCACTATTTTGTTTTGTTTTACCCCCTGTAATTGGGCTTTAGCCTGTTAGTGGATGCTGTTCATAAATAAATAAATATTCTTGAGATACCCACAGATCAAAAAATTACATGGAGTTGATCTGGTGCCAGCTATCCCAAGTCACTTCTGAAAGATATTTACTAACGAACAAACTCTGTGGCGCTACAGACCAACTTGGCTCTTGGCCCTCAATGAACCTTCACCAGATAACTTTATCTTGTGCGTTCACTCGCCAGATGCGGGTGTTCAGCAGGCATCATGGATGACAGCATCCTACCATTTAAGCCGTAGACTATCTCTTCCTCTTGTTCGGTAGAGCCTTCCATCCAGCAACTTTCTCGGTGGGCTCACAGTGTCCTCCCCAAAATGTGGCAGTTATTCCACCAGGTCGAAGGGTGATGGAAAATTTGTGGAAACGTGTTTGGCAACTCATAGTGAAAATGGTTGACATTTGGAAGATGTAATTTTTAAAACCTACTGATATAAAACTATTTTAACTGTACTTTTTGAAAATAAAACCAGTTTTTTCTATAGACATTGGTTTGTTTTTTACAACTCTTCAAAATGTACCAGTTATTTCTTTCCTCTCTCCTTGTACTTTCCACTACTACGAACATTCAGCGATTTTTGCTGACCAATCATCTAGAGCTGTCCTGTTTGATTTTTGAATAGATTAACGATAGAATTTAAGAGACAAGTTCTGCCAGAAGGATCTCTGAACTTTCAAATTCTCATAAATATAGTAAAAGTCGAAATTTTTAATTTTTGTATTCTATTGTATTGTATAAATTGTAGTATCAGATGTCCTGCCAGAAGGACAGAAAAGCCTTTATACTATCATAAAGGTGAATCCTACCAGCAAGACTTTGTGTCATTCCGGAGTGATATTGTACGCTCTATCATTAAATGTATTTAGCTTTTAGCTTATTGGGCTTGAAGTTCAAGCTAGAGTAGTGCTCTTATATTATATTACACTGAATATTATTTTCTATTGTCAAAATATTAAAATTTATTTCATTTTGTACATAAAACACTCTCAACCATTAAAATATGTTTGTGATTAACTGTTTATTCTTTTGTGACAGGAGAGCTAACCTATTATGGTTTACTAAATTTTGGACATTTTGAAACCCTAAATTATGAGCTATTTGAGCTTCTGCTCTATTGTTTTATGGGGGCTATTGGTGGAATTTTAGGTTCTGTTTATACTTATGTTAATTACAAATTGACTATATTTCGTATGAGGTAAGCTGGCAGAAAAAAAAAAGTTGTCATTTAATATTTGGAAATATTGGTTTTTAACATTTAATATTATTTTTAAGGTACATTAAAGCTAGAATCCTAAAAGTAATAGAGGCTTGCTTTGTAGCTGCTGTGAGTGCTACAGTTGGTTTGTTAATGATATACTCACTTAATGATTGCAAACCTTTGGGACAAGATCCAACTGAGCATCCTGTTCAGGTTTGTAATTCTATTTGCCAAGCTTTGATAAAACTTTTTTAAAGTATTTAATTCAGTTGTCTTATAAGTTCTTCTCAAAATGTTGAATAATGTTGCTCGCATCTGTGATTATTTCACATGTGTCCCCTGGATTACACTAAATAAGCAACAGAGATCACTGTGCCTATATACCATGCCACAGCAGAGTAACTTAACTGTATCTAGCAAACATTAAGCTATGGGCAGAGCTGCAGCAGATATTCAGTTTTATCAACTGAACGCCACACATGCACTTCAGCTAACAAGACAAATAGCGTCTAGAGTAATCATTGGCACAAACAATGCAATGCAAGATCTTACAGGAGTGCCACAGTAGATGCCCGACTAGGAAAGAACAATTTCCGTATAATTGCTTTGTACAGCCCACCTCATTATATACTGGACACTCTGGTCCTTGAACAGGTATTATCCAAGAACACTCTTGTGGTGGAAGGTTTTAATATACAGTCACGGAGTGGGGATATTTACAAATGAATCCATTGGTGACATAATAGAAAACTTCATTGACAATGTTAAAATCCTGCCCATAGACATGAAACCAACTTTCCCATCATTTGTGACAAGAGTCCAGAGCTCATCCTAACACATGCCTATGTCAGGAACGGATTACATACGAACTCCTGGATGTGGCCATCAAGCCATCTACGTGAAGACACAACTGAAGACCCCCATACCTATGACTAAGGCCCTAACCCTCAGGAATCTCAAGAAAAAGAATTTGCAAACAAACCCAACTTGAGCATTATACTTTCCCTTATCCTGGGCAACCCTACACGACAATTTGGGTCTTGTTTCCAATACCCCCGCCAGTGATTTTATGATATTAATTAACGGTTGCTATATAGTTTTATTTCCCTGGATACACAAATGAAACGCACGTTTAATGGTATTTTAATATATTACTGTGAGAATGAATACTCTTAATGAAGCAACCAATATGAATCTTTTGAATCTGTATTAATTATGCAATGAAGAGAAAGGGGCAAAGTTATTTTTGGAAGAAAGAGGAATTTTGCCGAAAGTAATGCATTGCAAACAAGGCCACATCATGAAATTTTATGAAGGTCGGAACACATACAGATGCAATAAAAGGCAAATTTGTGTGAGTTTATGTGGAGGCAGAGGTACAGAAATGACGACCTTTTTGAGATGATACTGAAGGACATAGTAGAATTTTGGCTGCCAGAGGTAACTAATTGAACTAATGGCATTTATATTTATTTTTTTACTTATTTTTGAAATTTTGCAAACTATCATTTCAATTGAATAAATACCTATGTCTTTCTAACCCATGTCTTTCAATTAATCACTAGGTTACTGTTACTAGGTAAAATCACTGGCGGGGTTAATGGAAACAAGATCCGAAAATTTTATCATGTCACAAAGGTTCTATTAAAAATAACCATCAAACATATACCACACGACCAGGTAATGAGATACTCATCGTTTTGAAATAGCAAGCTTTCTTTCCTGAAGGAAAAACATAATGAAGCTAGAAAAAAGGCTCTACAAACCCAACTATTAAGGTGTGGGTACACCAAAACCGGACTAGACTTGACTGGAGTCCTGTAGCAAAGCTGTATCATGTATTTATTAGGAGACTGAGTCTGGACTAGACTTGATTGGATTTGACTGCCGTCTTGTATTAAATACATGATATGGGTTCGCTCTGCAGACTAACACCTTAGAAGAGGCACAGCTTTACTGGATAGTATGGCGTTCGATGGCTGAACAGCCAAAGATGTGTGTTGGCTGAAGAAGAAGTTCTCATTCTTTAGGACCAGTAAACTGTTTTTGACAAAACTTTAGGGGTATTTAATAATTTATTCAGAACGCAAAGGCTTTAGATAAAATAATTCATTCTACAGAATTACTTATGAAATTCATTTATCTTCACTCTGGTGTGAAGAGAAATGAATGTTGTGCATTAATTTTTAGATAAATGTATATTTTGATTATTTAATGAAATTAGATTTTGCTATTTCAAATAATTTTAAAGAATTACTATTTGATACATCTGATACATCTGATATTTCGATAATTTATCTTTCAAATAATATATATATATCTTATTTGAACTTGCAGATGTACTGCAAAGATAATGAATACAACTCCATTGCTGCTTTGTGGCTTCAGATACCAGAAGCTAGCGTGAGGTCTCTGTTTCATGATCCCCCAGGTAGTTTCTTCAAAGTTTTTTTAACCCTTAATAATGATTCTATTGTAAAACAGATCGAATCATGTGAAAACATTTATTTTTATATGTTGCACTAAGACAATTATTATGTAAAAGATAAAACGTGACATAATGCTTTCTTTCTTTTGTATTTGCTAATTTTTTTCATTATTATTATTCATGTTATAATGTAGTATTTATTATTTTGATTGTACCTTGTAGCTTCACACAATCCTTGGACATTGCTACTCTTCATGGTTACTTATTTTTGTTTATCTATCTGGACGTATGGACTCAGCGTATCAGCTGGTATCTTCATTCCAACTCTTCTTACTGGAGCAGCATGGGGTAGAGTCATCGGTGTTTTCATTGGTTACATTTATCCTACTGCGGTAATTTATATTTAGAAATTAATTAATTTCATCATTAATAATCTAATTATGCATTTTGCTATTTTTTTCTCTTCTGTTTCTTGAGTTTAACACCGGTCTATACTTCAACCAGGGCATGAATGATGAATTATCCCACCAGTTTCTACTAACCTATTCTAGCTTGAGTTAATATTTTTTTCTGTGGGTTTGTTACAAAATAAAAGTCAGCCCTCACTGACTGGAATCAAACCAATATTCGCTTCTGATTGGAGTGCTAAATACATATTAGAATGCATTTTAACAGGTTAAAAAGTATCAAGAATTTGTTGAATATTTTTGAACTACTAAGGGTTCAAGTTGTAATGTATTAAACACTTTTTAAATTTTAATATAAACCTTTTCTCTTAATTCTATCAGAAGTATTTAAGTATTCTTGTACTACAACATAGCATTTAAATTCCAATATAAATATATTTGGATTAATCAAAATCTGACAATACTGTCTTTTTAGTTCTTATGCAAGAAATTCAAAAATTAAACAATTTGTTATGTTATACTATAGTGTAAGATGGCATGCTTGATATTATATTTTATTACATTGTTTTAATTGTTATAGTATAATTTGAAAAAAAATTATTCATTTCGATAGACTTGGTTAGATCCTGGAAAGTATGCACTCATTGGAGCTGCTGCTCAGTTAGGAGGTGTTGTTAGAATGACTATCAGCTTAACAATTATCTTAATTGAAGCAACTGGGAATATTACTTTTGGATTACCTTTGATGATAACTCTTATGACGGCAAAGTGGGTCGGTGAATATTTTTGTGAGGTAATTATGTCTTTGTTATATTGGTCTTTATTATGGATTTACTTTGTATTGTAGCAATTTAGAAATTATAATAACAAATGTAACAAATCTTACCTGTTATTTTAAAAGTATTATTAATCATAGATATAATCAAATTAGAAATACCTTACCATATCCTATTTATATTATTATATTTATATGATGAATGATTATTATTAAAACAATAAAATATTATGAAAAAAATGTACTAAGTTAGGTTTTTTAAATTAATACTATGAAAATAAAAAATTCAATTTGAAGTACGTACATAGAAATTAATTTTAAATAATCAAATCTCTTAATTCAGTTTAAGTTACTTATAATATTTTAGAATAAACTAAAATTAATTTAACTCTCAAGGGTCCGAGAGTTAAATATGAAGTACAGTAGAGCGTCGATTATCCGAACTAATGTTGTCAGTGATGGTTCGGATAATCGAAATTCACGTACTCGCACACTTTCTATATACATATATATATATATATATATATATATATATATATATATATATATATATATATATATATATATATGTATACCCTGCCTTCTTTTCCACTATGCTGCTGAAACTTTTTCACTTCAGGAATGAAATTGTTTTCTAACCATTTTATGAACAAATCGCTGTCCATCCACGCATTTTTTTGGCTTGTGTATATTAACGGAATTTTCACGTTTTTAAAACATCGTGGATTTTTGGATTTTCCTATCATTAACAACGGAACTCTATGTGTCCCAGATGCATTGGCACACACCATTACTATAGCGTGATCCTTGCTCATTTTGTAACCTGGAGCTGCGGCTTCTTTTCGAGACACCAACGAATTAGATGGCAAAGCTTTCCAATAAAGGCCCGTTTCATCAGCATTGTAAACAAAATCCAAATCATATTCTTTGACTTCAAGATATTTCTTCAAGTTCTCGGAAAAAGAAACTGCTGCTGGAGCGTCAGCACTTAATTTTTCACCGTGTATTTCAATCTGCCGTATCCCATGTCGTGATTTAAAATTTTTTAACCAACCAGAACTTGCGATAAAGGATTGGTCGTCACCAAGCTTCATGTTTAATTCCAATGCTTTTTAACACAAAATGGGTCCTGATATGGGCTGCCCAGAAGACTGTTTTTGCAAAACCAAGTGTAAACAGCATCTTGCACCAATTCACTTTTCGCTTTTTTCATAGTTTTACGGTTTTAACTGCCCGTCTCACTGTCAAGATTATGTGCGTACCTGGTGATTGAATCATTTTTGATTGAATTATTTTTTATTCCGGTTATCGTTGATTTATCAACACCGAACTCGATAGCTAATGTCTGACCCGATTCACCTTTTTTTAGCCGTGTAATAATTTCCATTTTATCTTTTAATGAAAGAACCACTCGTTTTCTTTTTGTTGACATGTTTTAATTAAAAAAAAAAAATGATCACAAATGCGGCATACACCTCACAAAGAATGGTTTAAAACTGAAAGTAAGTTATCTACAGCCAGTCAAATGAACGGAAAGGGTTTCAGAGAAACAAATGCAATGAACTAATTAGGTATACAGTTCTAGGTATACAAATACTATTTAATGAAGCAGTTTCTGAGAAATAATTAAGGATGGCTTCCTTTATAGACGTTCTGGAAAAATAATTTTATTTTTCGTTTAATTTTATTCAAAATAACAATAATTTTAACAAAACCAATAAGTAATTTACATGATCAGATTAATTAAAATTACACACATAAAAAAAACAAAAAAAAAACGTTCCGATAATCGAACGTTCGGATAACGACGTTCGGATAATCGATGCTCCTTTGTATCAAGATTCAAATGATCGAGATTTCCAATAATCAGTAGTAAAAAATATGAAACAACAAAATTCAAATTGTATTAGTATGTATGCACATATAAACAATATAGTTAGCACAATAAAACCTTAAAATATGACATTTGAAAAAAAAATTGTTATTTTCTTTTGGTGAAATCCTTGAAGACGGCTCTTCTTGATAGCTTTGTTAAACATGTTCAGAGCAAAAAATACGTTAACACCAATATCCGATTTTGTTATGAAATGACACATGCGGTAGATTTATTTTTTTGCCATTTTCGAACTCGTCGGCACATCATCTTCTTCATTTCCTTTTCAAACAGAGTTGAAATTTCCTCATCAGTTAGGATAGAGATGAATAGAAAAAAAGGAATAAACTGACCGAAATTCATAGAAACGATTCTACTCTCACTCACTCTCCTCTTTTCTTAAAATGATTAAAAGTTAACCAGTTTTTTTTATTTATAAATTCGAATTATAAGACCTTTATATTACTTGGAAGACAAAAGTAAGTACGAATTATCGATGGGGCCGAATTGTGTTGTTTCCATATAAATTAAAGGGAGATTTTCAATGAACCAGAGAATCCACCGTGCTAAGAATCCACGAATTACTGTGCTAAGAATTATCGAGTTTCTACTGTACTTATATATTCCTATTATTTTCTCATTTCTTATTTATTTTTTTATGCTATCTTACATTATTTTAGAAAACTTTATTTCTTTCTTAACTTATCTCAGTAATTCTAATTACTTATTAAGTAAGTATATTATACTGAGGTATAAATATTAATGAAATAAAATATTAATTCATTATTGTCGTTATTATCATTGTGTGTTCTTGTATGTCATTCTCAGATAATACCTTTATAGACTATATATTGGGTTCTTACAAACTTTTTGGAAATTAATATAAATTATGGTCTTCATATAATTGGAAATAATGTAGCTGCAGATTATTATGCTGGAAAATGTAGATTTTTATTTTAAGAAGATGGTCGGGGAGGGTGCGTTTATTTTGTGCCAACATTTCGGCCTAAGTGTTAGGCCATCATCAGGAAAAACTACGAAAAAACGAGATAACAGTGTTGGAACACAATAAAATATGTAAAACTTATTAGTCTGATCTTCATTGACCCTGACCAACTTCTTCTTAAAATTACATCTACAATCAACAAAACCCTTACCAATACATTTTTATTATTGTGATGGTGTTTAATTTTTATCTGTGATTAAAAGATTTTTATTCATTCTGATTCTAGGGTTTTTATGATATACATATCCGGCTGCAGGGAGTACCGCTATTAGCTTGGGAACCACCACCTCTATCATCTAATTTGTTTGCTAGTGAAGTAATGAGCTATCCTGTAGTTGTATTACCTACAATAGTTAAAGTTTCCAAGTTGGTGGACATTTTATCTTCTGAAACTTACTGTGGATTTCCTGTTGTCGATAAAGTTATAACTGAGTCTTCACATTCAGAAGTATGTATTTGCATTGAATATTGTTTGTAATAAATTAAATGGATAGACTTTAAATTTTGTTGATGAATTAATTATATTGTTAATTTAACCCTCCGCACAGTTTCTCATCCCTGACGATGCTCAGTGATGATTTTATTGGTCAAAATTATACTATTATCATATCAAAACTATGCTATTTAAAAAATAAAAAAAAAAAATTTATATTAAGATGTGGACACCACATGATTTCCTTGTACACCTATTAAACTATAAATCGGTGGCCCAAAAAGTGATCATGAATTTGGTTACTAGTTTCTGAAGATAGCAGTATTTTTTTACCTCGTGCCTTCTTAGAAGTAAGTAAAAAAGCAAATAGTTTCAGATAAAGTACCTCTTCTGGCTATCCAATTTTAACCAAAATATATTATATATAATATATATAATGATGCAAAAGTCTTATATACCAAATTTGAGAAATTATGTATGATATTTTAATATAATTTTTGATGAAACTCTATTTTGTTGACCTTCAAGTAAAGCACTGCTTCCGGTAATCATTTAGTGACCCAAAAGGAGAGGTTCACAACTAGATTTTACAACAATCCCAAATACAAAATTTTAAGTTTGTACGACTAACCATTTTTGAGTTATGTGAGATACTAACGAACTTACGTACAGACATCACAACGAAACTAGTCAAAATGGATTCAGAGATGGATATTTCCGTTGAAATATGAAAACCAAAAATTTTCGCGATTACAATACTTCCTTTAGTGCATACAAGGAAGTAAAAATGTGTTCACAAACAAAATATATATTCTTTCTATTATTAATTAAATTAATTTTACATCATTAAATGATTTATATAATGTTTGGTTACATTAGGCTTTTATATTATATTTTACAATACTAATTATATTAATTGTAAAATTATATATTAATTCAATTATATAAAATTGTGTACTAAATTTTAAACATTTAAATTTAAATATTAAATTATATATTATTTATGTAATTATATAATAATTACCTGTATATTTGCATACAAGTAATATTTTATTTTATTATACTTACTATATTTTATATTATTAGGTTATATTTGGCGATTTTATAGACTATTTTATATTATTGAGGCTATTTTTAATACAACTATAAACAATTATAAATACCTATTATAATTTATATTTTATCAATATGGGCAACTAAATAAAATAAATAAAAAATTTAATATAATAATAATAAATTTAAAAGTTGAGAGAAATAACTCAAATTCGTAATTACATTTTTGTACTGTTGAAAACTTTGTGACACCACCAGGCGCTAGGAGTACAATGGACGGTAGGTCACACTTCTTTATCTTCAACTCACAATTTAACACTAAAGGACACATGTAAGGATCTGAAACAATCTCTCATATTGCAAAGGAAGGTTTGTAGATTGAATAATTCGACCCTGAAAATTCAACGGAATTTTCCTTTTCCTGATAAATCGAAAATTTATGATTGCCGTCCAACAGATGGCATTGCATCTGGCAGAGGGTTGATGACACAATGAAGGATATTTTTTCTAGTATAGCTGTTATTTTAATTACATATTTTTATTTTTTTGTTGGCTCTTCAGTCTTCGGATATTTTCTGACATGATGTTTCATATTGCTGTAGTTTTATTGGTACAGCTGTGGGCTGTCCATTACTTTATAACCATTAGGTTTAGGGTGTATTTCCTACTAACATAGTAATCCATTCCTTACCATGTGCCCACATATATGGGTGTCCTTCTCTGTGACTCAATATCCTTGTCGAAGCCTCCAGATGATCACTTGAATATCCTGAAAAAATATATTACGATTCCTGAATACATGAATGAGATTACATGATGTAGGGTGATCCTATAGCTAGTTACTGTGGGCTGCCTTTAGTATGGTCATACGATCACCTATAAGAATTTGATTTATCCTTGAGTATTTATCGAGAGATAACCTTATCAGATTGGTCTTCTTAAGTGGTTACAATTGTAATACTAATTTTGTCAAATGTTAGTATTGATTTACATTCACTATTCAGTATATAGAAAAATCATCAGAATATACCATCTAATGGAGTAATAATAATAATTTTAATTAATCAATTAGCTTAGTTGTTTCCTAATCATTGTTAGTACATTTCATTATTGCTGTTGCAGCATAGGCTGATGGAATCAGGTGGTCGACTACGAGGACTTATTTTAAGATCACAGTTGCTTATACTTCTTAAGAACAGATTATACATTGAAAATGATGAATATTGGGCTAATCATGCTTTGGGAAGTAACCTTTTCAGATACCACTATCCAAGATATCCTTCAATAAAGGTATTAGCTTTTCTTTATTTAAAAAAAAATTAATTTATTTCTAAAAATAACAATGTAATTTCTACTTATGACAAAATCTCTGATCTGGAAATAATTGTCAGCTTACAAATTTTTTTAACTTTTTTTTTCTTAAAGATTCATTGGTTTTCGACATAAGGTTTAGAGTAAATTTAATCTTCCATGAAATTTTAGATAATTGTTTACAACAATAACATTATTTACTTATATCTGATATGAGTGAATAAAATAACAGTGTATTCACTTTTAAATTAGTGGCTAGATATGAAAAGTTTTTATCTATCTTGTGTTCTTCATGCTTGGTTAAATTTTGCTCAATGGACCTTTAAGCTAATAGTCTTAACTAATGGTTTTAAATAAATTGCTATGATACTTTATCAACCAGGTAATTAGAAAAAAACGCTGCGAATTATTACACAATGGTTTATTATTTCCACTTAGTAATATTTCAAAAATATCTATTCTGTCCAATTAAAAAAAATTAAGCAGTGGGCACCAAAGGGAAAGAAATTTGAAGCTTTTCACAAGATGATCGCCGTGAGATTGTCAAACTGGGAGTGTTAATTTTAAGAACTCTTTCAATGCAAGTAGGCTGTGATGTAAAATGATACAGAGGAAATATTTGATGTGCACTTCAGGAGGGGAAAAAAAAAAAAGGAAAGACTAAGGAAGCTAAAGGAAGTAAAGAAATAATCCAAGGAAGAATAAAACAGAGAGATACCAGGAAGTCAGAAGCCCAATAGATAAGTCAGGAAGCCAGATGGCTAGCCACCAGGAGAATCAGTATCCGAAGTTCCTTACGCAATATCTCAGCTAATAATGGTCCGATTTAAATGATTTTTATTTCGTTTTGTAGAGAATTTCATTAGCTTTCGTTTAAATACAATAAAAGCACCAAACAAAAAAAAACGGATTTTGCGGACGGATTTTTTTTTTATTCAATATTTGGATTCTACGTATCTTGAAAGGTAAAACCTCAAATTTTGAGGGGGGTTTACAAAATTTTTTTCCTTGGTCGATTCCAAAGGTCTGATATTGAAAATAATAAACCAAAAGCATTTACAGATAGATATTTTTTAATTTTTCGTTTTTTTTCTTTTTTCTTATTTTAATGCCTTGTTATGCTGATTCCAAAACACCTTACATTTCCTATCTATCTTTATAAATGGCCGAGTTATAGGCTTATGAGATTTCTAATCGGCCGCCATTTTGAAACAAACAGACGGATGATAATATCGAGTTCCGAAGATCATCCCAGGGTTACCTGTGACATTGGTACCGAATCTCAAGACAATCGGTCCAATAGTCTCGGAGAAAAGCCATGATCGGTGGACGGACGGATTTTTTTTGTATTCGATATTTGTATTCTACGTATCTTGAAACGTAAAACCTCAAATTTTGAGGGGGGTTACAAAAATTTTTTCCTTAGTCGATTCCAAAGGTCTATTATTAAAAAAAAAAAAAAAAAAAAAAAATAGTAGAAACAAATTGTATGTATTTTATTAGGGACTTGAATAAGTTCTCGCTGTTTCCCGACAGATGGTGTTATCTTAGTCTTTTTGCATCAGGCAATACTATAGCCAACTTTATCGTGAAGCTCCACCATTAGACTCGAAATCACAGTATATGTTATTCCACCGAAGTGTAAACAACATACTTTTTCATAGCGTTAAACATTTCGAATTTCGATTTCGATTTCGTGCCAAAAAAAGAGTATTTGCGGAGAATTTTACTGCATTCCTTTTTCAAAAAAAATCTGCATCTGAAGCACATAGAATTCTTGTGGAGACTTACGGCGACCATGCTCTGTCGGAAACAACATGCAGAGATTGGTTTAGACACTTTAAAAATAATGATTTTAATATTGAAGTATGCTCTGGCGCACCGAAAAAATTTGAAGACAGTATGAGCTCCTCAAACCCAACGAAACCATCACGGGAGATCACTATCGACTACAATTAATGCGTTTGAGCCGAGCATTGAAGGAAAAACGGCCTCAATACGAGGAAAGACACGACAAAGTAATTTTGCAGCATGACAACGCTCGGCCACATGTTGCAAAACCGCAAAACCGGTCAAAACCTACTTGGAAACACTCAAATGGGAAGTCCTACCCCACCCGCCGTATTCACCGGACATTGCTCCTTCCGATTACCACTTGTTCCGATCGATGACTCTTGGCCTGGCTGAGCAGCACTTCCAATCTTATGAAGATGCCAAAAAATGGATCGATTCATGGATAACTTCAAAAGATGAGTCGTTCTTTCGACATGGTATTCGTATGCTGCCAGAAAGATGGAAGAAAGTAGTGGCTAGCGATGGACAATACTTTCAATGACATGTTCTTTACTAATTTTTTTAAATAAAGCATTTATTTTCACGAAAAAACAGCGAGAACTTATTCAAGTCCCTAATCGATAAAGTCGGTTTGTAGTAACATGGTGAAACAAATTCATAAAAATGCCGAAAAGTGTTTTTTTTCATGTTTAAGATGTGAAAAAATTTATTTTAGAAAAAATAAAAAACAGAATGTAATAGCCTTAGGATACATAATGTTTAAAAATACAGAAAAAATGAATTTTTTCTTTTTTATCTTGCTATTTTTTATTTTGCTTAAATAAACTTTTTCACATTTTAAATGTGAAAAAACCAGTTTATGGCTCCTTCATGAATTTTTTTTCATCATGCTGCTGCATATCAATTTTATCTAAAACACATGCAATTTGTTTCTACTATGTTTTTCCTAATTATCTAGTTTGAGAAAGTCTTGTTGCAATTTAGCCTGGACTATCAAGAGAAAAATCAGTCTACCCGAAATAGCTGAAAAAAAGTATCATAACTCCCCCAAAATGAATGAAGTCTTCACTCTGTGTAAAGCCCAGGAAGTGCAAGCAGCTAGTAATAGTACAAATACAAATTCAATTTAATTCATAAATACAATGCTTTGTTATTATATTTGAATTTGTTGTTTATCGGGTTAAACACTGTTATTTACTTAGGGCTAGGGTGGGATGGATAAACTGCAGGTTACCAACCTATTAACTGCAGGTTACCAACCTATTAACTGCTGATTACCAACCAATTCCAACCAGATAGGGAAGTTTGAGATTTATTCTTTGACTCCGCCACAAAATACATTTTAACCTTCCAAGGTGAAAATTCAGCCCTCGTTGCTGTTGGATCAAGCCTGCTAAAGTGATGCTGTAAACTACATGATTGTTATATCTTTAATAATGTTGTTGCTTTAATACAAAGTTGTTAATCCTAATCATTTCTACTTTTTGAAGGATATCTATATACCTGAAGAAGAAATGAATTTCACAATTGATTTACGGTCGTACTTGAATCCTTCACCTTATACAGCCCAACATGTAAGTATAATGAAGTATTTTTTTGATGTTTAAATCATGTCAAAGTAATTTTTTTTCTATTAATTTTTTCTATTATGGTGACCCAACAGAACAGTTATATATTATTTATTATATTGATGCCATCTAAGCAATATATCTTAGGTATTATTTGTTACTTACTCTTAAAAGATATTATTTATTTTTTGTACATCCTTTAGGTAAATAAATGCGCAAAACCTTAATAACAATACTATAATAATATTCAATACAAGATAAATTTAAATAGATAGCATATGGGATTTATAGTTTTTAACTAAGTATATAACTCTTGAAAATGATAAGTTGAGCTTATTCTCTTAATTTGTCTAATGAGTGACAATTTTGATTGTGATTTTTCAAAATAAAATTATTACTACAATGTAATTCATGTATTATCTCTTAGTTCCACATTGAATTATATCCTAATGGAAGGAAAATAAAGTACAATTTTTACTTTTCTAATCAGAAGAAGAGGGATTAAAGTCATTCTAACCAATCCTCATTTTATGGATGCTGGCAAAGAATTAAATCTCAAAATAAATATGGATACAATAAAATATAGGTCTAGTATCATCTCAAAATTAAAATAAAGGAACTAACTCTCGGTTCTCAGGTCTTCTATTTGTAATTACAAATATAATTTAGTGTCTTATTAGCTCGTCAAAATTTAAAATATTTATGCCATGACTTTTCCTGTTTGTAGTTGGCCTCATTACCTCGCATTTTTAGACTGTTTCGAGCATTGGGTCTTCGTCACTTGATTATTGTCAATGATTCCAATGAAGTAAGTTATTGCTTAATTATTATCACATATGCATAGAGTAACCAGAGATAAATAAGCTTTACCTCTTCTTTTTTAACTCTTCAAATCTATTTTTTTTTACTACTAATATTTCTTTGATTTTCCAGTATTGCTGGGATAGACCAACTTTTGTTTATTTTTTTTTTTTATGGTAACTTCGCTCTGTTTTTCTGACTTATTATTTGTATTGGTTTGAAAGGAAAACAGCGTCTAAGGTTCCTATTGCTTATTTTAAAGATGGTTTTCCCATTGCATTGCTATCATTATTATTTTTTTTTTAAATTACAAATTATTAAATTAATAATATTAAAAAACAACTAAATAATTAAGTAACAACAAGAAATAAGTAATTATAATTGATAATGGAACATCAAATATTTATTAATAAATTAATTGATTTATTTAATAAATTTATGATTTTCAATTAATCAGTAATTACGATAACGATCTAACAACTTCCAAAAATATCATTGGTACTTAGCATGGTCAACCTTAATTCTGTTGTCATCTGTCCTAATCTGGTATTGATGACTCCTGATCTTGTTTGTAGTTAAGGAAATATGGGACGGTTATAAAAAATTAAATTTTAATGGCATTTCATAGCTAAAATTCCTTAAAAGAAAAAAAAAAAAGGTAATAATTAAAAACTTAGAATTTATGTTTTAAACACAAAATACAATCATACACAAAACTGAGAACTGACAATAAACAAAGTTTAGATTGTATGTTATATAAGCATTACCGACAAAACTGGTCCTACATTTGAATGATAATTAGTTGGTCTGCCATAGCAATATTGAGAAAAAATATAAAGGAATATTAATTAAAATAAACAAAATAAGAAATAATGAACATTTTTATGTTTTATTAAATTTGCTAACAAAAAAGTAAAAGTAAAATAAATAAATAGCAGGGATCATATATAGCTCTAAATTATATATATATATATATATATATATATATATATATATATATATATATATATATATATATATATATATATTTATTTATATATGCATATGTATATATATTTATCTTTAATATTTAACATTTAATCCATAGGTAATAGGTATGGTGACCAGGAAAGATTTGGCTAGGTACAGAGTTTGGAAACATCTGGGAAGCATGGGATTAGAAGAGCTTAAAATATCCGATAAAATTTAATTTGATAAATATTGATAAATCTGATTTATTGGTTCATGCCATTTGGTTTATAGAGTCCAGGTAAACGAAGAACTAAAATATCTAAGTTTCAGAGTAGCTATTCATTTTGATATATCTTAAAAGTGTGTATCTACTCCTTAGATTATTTCCTTATTTGAGTATTAATATTTTTTGTCATGGAGTTATTTATAGATTATCATATATGGTTTATGAATATTAGTACTTAAGCTTGTATATCCACAGGGTTCATTCCATTTGTATTAAAATGAAATATAGTTAATTGTATTTTAGTATATCAAGCAAAAACTTGGAGGTTAATAGATTAGTAAAATTTGAGACTTATCAGAGCTAGGCCTTACAATGATTATGTTGATATATCTAGTCAAGTTTTGGTTTATGAATTAACATAGAGAGATAAACACATTCACTGTATTTGACTTTGTTAAATACTACGTATCATACTTACCACTTTTGTTAAATTACATATATATATTTTTCAAATTAGTGTCTAATATAAGGGTGATAATTTAGGTAAGTTATGCAATAATTAAACATTTCATTGTTATTGAAACAATGCTGTAATGATGCACCAATTTTAGATTTAAAATTTCTTACTTTCCATACATAAACACATAAAAGGAAGAGTATCATAAGCACTAAAATTACTGAAAATAAATTTTGGTGTGTGATATTTTATTTATATATGTTTTTACTACAAATCCACATTTTATACTTTTAGATAAGATATTGTTTAAAAAAGAAAAAAAAAACATTAGGGCTGGTTGCTGCATTGAGCTACTATAATCTTGGATTTAGTCTAATCTTGCTTACTTTGGGTCCTAACTCTTCAATACTGATCATTAATTTTATTCTAAAATTTTTTTTTTTTTTATTGCACCCATGAAATTTATTAAGTGGGGCTTACGATATTCTGCCTGTTGGGTCATAGCATGTTTGAGTTATTTTTTTACATTTTAAAATAAATTTATTTCCTTGATTGAATTTTTTCTCGTGTGATAATTTTAGCTCTATAGTCCTGAATTTCAAAATGCCCATATCTGTTTTCAAACTATTTTTAGCTTGAACAATGCGCAACTCAAACTGATTTGTGATTCTCTTGAAATTTTAGTTCAACAATTGACTGTAATTCTTTAATTCTTTACCTTGATATTATTCAATTTAATTATTATATTATAGTGTGTTTTTTTTTTTACTTTTGAATGCTTTAAAAGCATAATTAATAAATAATTATGATGCATTCTATTTTTAATTTTTGTTTTACACTCCATTGGTCAAACAGCTTGGAATCCCATGGACGGTCGCACTGGATCTGTGAAATCCATTTACCAAATTTTGATATTTATGGAAAACTATCCATTTTCTTTTTATCTTCGTGTCAAAATTGAAAAGCAAAAAATATCTTTTATAAACCATATTCAAACTTTTAAGCAAAACATAAGGTAATTTAAAAATATTATGTAAATCTAATTTAGGAACATATTTTTCTGAAAACCTTTGATTGTTCACATTAAGTTATTAATATTATAAATATCACATGAAACTGACTTATAATACTAAATTGTCAGACTTAAGTTATTATTTTTTGGATTCTTTACAACCATCGAGCCATCTGTAGGCATAGCTGGGTACATAAATATTGGCCGCACGGTTTACATTTTTACTTTGTAGCATTCTGCTTTCATTTATCGTTTTTTACTGGTAGATAAATGAGTATTGACATCTCACGGTCTCTCATTTTCTGGCAAAATTTCTCAAATCCTGGTTAAATTAGTTCGAGGTAAGTTGGGGATCACTAACTGGTCAAATTCATTGCCCTTAAAACACTGAAACCCATTATATAAAAAAAAATTATTCTGTTACGGTTTATAGTAAACTAAATATCCAAAAGTATATAAAAATATAAAATAAAATGTGTGAAATTTGAATACTTATTAATTTAGTCGGGTGGCACCCACTAAATGACATAGTGGTGTTTAAGCTCGCGATCACACTGAATTATGTGGCTTCACTAGTCAGGAATAAAACTGGGAGGAATATCAAACACTCCCCTGTGTAGATTTTTCCAAAATACAACTAAGTGGGTCTCTGAGAGACAACGCGACTGACGGAGTGTTAATATATAGCTGTCATTTTTTACACCTAAAATTTTACAAAGGAAATTTATATTATTTTATTAACTCATGGACAAAAAGTTATAAATAAGTCAATCTAGTTTCTTTTTAAAATTATATTGAGATAATCAATATTTTTTATATTGTTAGTTTTTTTTATTGCAGTATTTGACTCCTTCCATTGCTAGGAAAAAGAGAATGAAATAAATTAAATATTTTTTATTGAGAACTGGAGAAAGGATTATGTATGTTTAAAACAAAACAATTTGTTTAGTTTGAATAACTTGAATCTTTTGTCAAAAAATAATACTCAATATTATTAGTAGTAATATTATCATTAAATGATAAAAATCATCAAAAAAATCCATCAAAAATACATTAATAATTTCTTATGCAAAACTTTAATTCATTGTGATTTTTTTTAACTTCGAATCACCCGTGTCTTTTGGGTACCTCAGATCAATCAATTCTTAGATGCTTGTATCCTCTTTTTCTCCCAATAGTTCTTCATTCTATCTGATCTCCTCCTCCTTTCCTCCTCTGATATTTGAATTGGTTTTCTGGTGTTGATCTTAGCTTGGAACCTCTTAGCTTTGTCTTTGGTCAAGGTCTTGGCTGTACCATTCTTTAGCATGACTTCGGTAATCTGAAATTCTCTCAAATTTTTTTCCACTTCCTTAAACCAATTGGGTTTAGTCTTCTTTTTGTAAAAGAAGTCAAAGATCTGCTTAGTTAATCTGTCAGAATTCATTCGGAATATGTGTCCATAGAAATCAATCCTCCTTTTCCTCATGGTATCGGAGATTCTCTCCAACTTTACATAGAAGGATTCGTTTTGATAGAAAACTTGTTTGTTAATTTGGAATTTGGAACCCATGATCTTCCCTCAAAATTTTTTTCTCCTTGATTTCCAATTTCTCCATTTGCCCTTTCCCCCACTAGGGTCTCTGCTGCATAAAGTGCTTCCGGCTTAATTACTGTGTTATTATGCCTTATTTTGGTGTTCCAAGAGAGAGCTTTCTTATTGTACGTGTTTTTGGTTTTCTGGAAAGCTAGTTCCATTTTGGTCCTTCTTGCTTCCATTGCTTTCCCTTCAAGGTTGTTCCATTCAATCCGTTCCCCTAGGTGTTTGAAACTCTTCACCACCTCTATTTTTTGAGCTCCTACTGTAATTCTGTTAGGAGCGTCCAAATTCATTGGTTTATTTAATATCTTGTTGATTTTTTTCCCAACCAACTTGTCAGATTACTAAAATACGTTATATTAAATATGATTATTATGATGATTATTATCATGAGTAAACAACTTTAGGAAGAACTTTTTAATGCATATATGCTTAACTATAACCTTTTGTTATTTAAATAACAATTAATTAGAAAATTGATGCCCACGATTGAAAGAATGTATTAAATCAAATTGTTTAATAAAATTCAAAATGGTATATTTGGAAGGTAGCTGTCTGATGTTATGTAGAGAGCAAAGGCTTTCCCCTGCTTGAGCTTAAGTTCCCAATCTATGATCAGCACCAATAGGTTCTTCCTTGAGTTTTTTGCCTATACATATTACTATTTATTCTTACTATTTCACAATTATTGCATATTATTATTTATATTTTAATAGAGTTCTCAATTATATATTTAGTTGCATGCAAAATTTACTTACTTTAAAAAATAAATTTACCAAAAGTACATTAATTATTAATAGGAATTTTCTTTTAGCTGATGGTTCGTACTGAAAAAACAGTTATTTTAAATTGTTTAGCTTTGATTGCATTCTGCAGAAAATTTCCCAATAAATCTTTTGTCCCAATTATCCGATTTCCTGATTTAGATGAGTCAAAAGTGTTTGCTTTCAATATTGTGATTATAAGTTCCAACCAAATTGTATGAATATGTTTTTATGATTTATCTAACTTTTAATGTCAGTTTTACATTGATGGCATATCAATGTGAAACAGAATGCCTTCTGTTTTCTATAGAACAAGGATTTTTATTATATTTTTTAATTGCTTCATCTTCGACATATTTTTTTCTATAGGTTATTTAGAAATAGGTAATTTGATTTCTTATCACATTCAAAAGAATGTAGTTGTAAAATAGATTTTTTTTTAAGGCATCTGTGATTATTGATGTGCATGTGCATAGCTTGTTTGGGCTTAGCGTGTACATTTTACTAGTATAAGTTCTCAAACTGTAGATATCACAATTTTAGTATTTCACTTTTTCACTGTAAACCATGAATAACTTGTTAGTTCATTCCTTGTCTGAAGTGGAAAATATAACTTTAATCTGTCCACATATCACCTCATATAATTTACTTTTATTTTTAAATATGTGTGTATTAGCATTTTGGCAGCTAGATTGCTCATATGTATTAGTTGTTATGATTGTAGATTTTTATTCATTTCCTATTATTTTTAATGTATTTGTCTGGGTTCCAGTAATAAAACTTTGCATTCAAGTGTGAAAACTACATTTTTTAATCTATTATTTTTCTGTAATAAAATTGTCTGTTTGAAAATATGTAGTACCATAGAAACTTTAGCAGTTTGCACAATCTTCTTTCTATGTTTACCGTAATTTTATTGGGTACTTTCATCTAACATATGATCGTATTTCATTAATATCTGTGATTAAGATTTTATATTTGCTTTCTGTTTAATTTCAAATTTATTTTTTATATTAATTATAGAATTTGGTATATATTTGTTTAGTTAAGGAAAAGTAATTGTGATAAGATTTTTGAAACTGACTGTGTTTAATGCTCTTATAGTAAAGACTATAATGCTGTTATTGTATTCTAGTGTTTTTTGTATCGTATAAAATTATTGTATAATAGAGTTAATAATTCCTGCCCAGTAATTCTGTAAGTATAATAATGTATAAAAGTTACAAGATATGTTTATTGTTTTATATTATAATTCTTTATATTCTTGTAGCATAAAAAGATATTTATGTCTGTAATCAATTAAAACGAAATGCTGTTAAAATTTTTTTTTTTTTAAATTCAGCTTATCTCATTAACGCTCGATCCTTTCTATCATATGGAAGTCAATTTCTTCTATGTATCAATCAAAATAGTTTTCATTAACTGTTAAAAGTTTCCCTAGTCTCTTAATGTAGCTGGAATGCACATTATTTTATTTTATATTTCTTACTCCCAGAAATTCACTTTTTGTTTTATTTCTCCAGAGACATAAATATGATGACTCATGTAAATATGCAACTCGTAACTCATGTAAAATTTAAACAAATTTTATTTATGAAATAGTTGGTATTATTTCTTATTGGCAGTTGAATTAAATTGTCCCCAAAATATAAAGGATGGAACACAATTTTTGAAGGGTGGAGTATTAAATATACTAAAACTTCACAAAAAAAAAAATTCATGAGGTTCCTGTTTTTTTAGTTGAACCCAAAGAAAAAACAGCCTTGAAGTATACCTTAAAAAAAAATCATAGAATGATCTTTATTTATTTTCTCTGCTTATATAAAATAAAATATTTTGTTGCTTTCCTGGCTCCATCTCTTCTTGTTCTATCCTTCTATGGCCTATAATAAGCAGTAGTGTCTACTTTCTCTTATGTCGTTATGATAAGATGAAAATTAGCTGCTCTTCTTGCCTTTACAGAAGGGTACCACCTTGCTGTTAGTTAGATTAAATCGTACTGCTTTCCTGCATAGTTCTTTAGATTACTTGTGATGTAATAATTAATATAATCACATGTAATAACTCGTAAAGTTATTTCATGTCAATTTCAGAATTATTAAGTGAATTAATTATTAATAAACTATTAATTAAATTATTGTAATCAAAATTATTTATAATATCTTGGTGGAATTAATTTTATAAATTTGCTTTGTTGATTATTGCAATCTAAAAGCAGATTAAGAAGACTATTGATTAATAATATGATTCGTATAACATTCCTCCTTTAATTTAACAAATTAAAAATGAGTGTAAAACAAGTTTCATGACATTTGTTGAATTAAATCTGCAGCCATTTTCAAATTCTATTGTTCATATTTAGGGATCATAAGGTGACAAATAACAATTTTTAAGCTTAACTGTTTTATTTCACCATTTTTTTTTTGTTTTCTTATACCAGTATTTACATATAATATTTATGACTAGATTTTTAAAAACTTAAAATATATCTATCATAATCTTAAAATTACTCCATTTTGGGAGAACCAAATTTCGGTGAACTTTACACCTTACAATTAAATTAATTTTAAATAAATATATAATACAATGTAAATACAAGCGTCTTTAACATGATACATTTTGTGCTTTAGCAGTTTCCGGTGCATTGCTTAAAATTATGACAACATACAAGCTTTTAAGCTGTTGCAAAAGAAAAGTTGGTTAATGTGTTGTTATACTTAAATTTAATACACAAGAATCAGGGTACATAAAAATTTCTGGAATTGTCTAAATGTAGAAGATATCTTATTAAAAATAGTACATATATTTTCTTTCTCACCATACGAATTAGAAACATATATTCATCAAAATTCATTTTCTTTTCTCAAAAATTTACTAATTTTTAAACTATTACTTCAAAAAAATTATTACAGTAATATTATAATTTGCTAAAGGTGGCATTTACAATTACTTTACTTGACAGTACAGTCAGCATTCATTCATAACATGCTTGCACAATGTGAGATCACAGGCACAAAAAATAATAAGGTAGTTCATGCATAGGTGTCAGAGTGGAATTTTGAAACACTCTTTCAATTATGCATTTCGTCTACTCCAGCGATTTCTAAAAGACAAAGTATTTTCTCCTTTCAAATCTTGAATCGTTCTGAATTTATGTTGGACACAGCACTGGAAAAAACAAATACAAATTAAAGTTTTCTTAAAAAGTTATAATAATAGTAAGAATTGCACATAAAGAAAAGCAAACATTATGCACTTTTACAATAAAATGTTTCTCTATATTTTTGGATGATTGTAATAATATCACTGCAAGTTAGTATGCTTTGAATTTTATTAAACTGAAGCTATCAAGTTATTATGTAAAATTTCAGTTTTTATGATAGCATTAATAAGATACAACATTAATATTAGAGAGGCCAAGAAGGATGTATGGGACTGTCAAAAAATAAAAACGGCAATACTGTAGACATCCTACTAATCACTTGTCTATAACCTTTTTATATGACTGCTGAAATAAATTAAAAAATTTGTACTTAATACATAACTACTCAGTACTATCATGAGAACTAATTTTTTTATAGAAAAGTCTCTTATTAATTCTACATAGTAATCATGGCCTTCATTATAATTTATATGATGATTGATAATTTTTATCAAGATTAATTTATAGTCTCAATGATCAATATCTGATTTTGAAGTACCATACAGTTTTGTTTTCTAAATGAAAACCAAAAAAAGTTGCTATTCTTTCTCGATACCTGGTTGTTTGAAGTCATTATTCAATTAAAAAAAATTCATCTTTTTTTCTGCTACGTATTATCAAATATGAGTCATAAGTAAGCATTCAAAATTAATATTTTATAAATGAGAATTAAAGTTATCAACATCATATGAAAGTCATATGTGTAATAGTTACCTTTCAAGATATAATCAGTAAGCAGAGTAGGTACAGTTGGACTATCTTCATTTATTGCCTTCAAAACTGAAACATGAAAACGATTATATAATCCAAGTTTTGGAAGATTCTAATCTCATGAGTGATTAATTTGAAAACGATTATTTTTTGTCAGAAAAACCCAGAATCTGCTCCTAAATATACTTTAACTATAAAATTTGTTAATGGGCATCTGCTAGGCAAAGCCTAAAGCACTAAATGTTTACAATACATGCATTAATATTTCATTTCTTTAAATAAGTAAAATTCGCTTTAGTCCAAACGCCTTATTGGGGTTTAGATAATTTAAGTTCTAAATAACTGTTCCACTTTTAAAATTATCTCTTTTTCGATTAATCATATAATCATTGAAGTTGAATTGTTAAAATTATTAAAATTCAAATTTCAGGAAAAAATAAAAATTATATTTTGATAAAGCGAAAATTGAAAATACACACTTACTTTTAATTAACACCTGGAGGGCTTGGTTGTCCAAAGGTCCACTATCCATATGGTAAGGAATGACTGTAGTGAGGTACTAAAAAATCGAATTGTAATTAGAGAGATTAAAATTTGAAAACATAAAATAATATGTAATAAGTTCTATAATTAATTATAATATTATACAACATATTTTTATTATGTTATACATTATACATAAGTTAAGTTAAATTGAAATTAGCTTGTGATGGGTTTTAATCCCAAGGATTGTTTTAATGAATATTTAGTTATCATAAACGTCATCATAAATGATAACATAGATCAGATATTAGAACATTTTATCATACATGGTATTAATTAATTTATGCTGAATTTTCTTAATTTAGATAACCAGCAAGAAACTTAATTGGAGATCACCATCATCTCTATCAGCCACTAGTTGGCGTTCAAAGATAGTATTGATGTGTATTTTTAATTTTGCGCCAAACTTTTTCTGATATGTAAATATTGGCACATGAGCAACTAATGGAATATAGACATCGGTATAATCTTAGCTTGTGCAACTTGTAATAATAAAATTTCAAAGATTAAAAAGCATCATTCTTTATTTTCTCATTAAATGCCACCACAACATCTTACAGACCTCAATAGGCCATTCTCAATCTTATAATAAAGCCATCTAATAATAATCGAAGTTGATTATGTGAACATCATATAACAAGAAAAAGACAAATCATTTGAATATTTTCAAGACACCTACAGAATATTTTAAAATTATTTAACAATAATATAAATGTACTCTAACTAAATGAGCATCAGCGGGAGGCAGAAAAATTCTATAGCTAATTTTATGAAGGTTGATCTTTGATGTAAATAAAAAGAAAAAGAAAATATAAAAAATAGGGATTTAATTATATAAAATGGAGCAGCATTTTACAGGTGTATTATTATAATCTGAAGAATTTTATTATTTACACAAAACTCAATGTTGAACTATATTTCTTTTTCATAAAAAAAATGTAGGATCATTCCAGTAATAATTGGTGGCACCAAGCTTTTATAGAAATAATAGCAATGATTAAGCTAAGTTCTATATTCTAATAAATCATGTAAACAAAGTACATTAAAGAGCTTACTTTAGAGTCGGAAATAGAAGTTTTTCCTCCTGATTTATTTTTCTTTTTCTCGACATGATGTTGTCGTCTTCTGTTCTGTACAGCTAAGAGGAGGGAGATAAATGTATTCTTCAATTCTTTTTCATACTCTAACTCATCTCTCAATGCCAGCTCAGAGATCAGGGTTTCTGAATAATCTCTGATCAGCAACTCGAGCTCCATGTACAGTTCATTCAATTGGGAAACAGAGAGCGTTTTCAATTCTATAAACATGATGAAAACTTGTTTAAAAAATTATATCTGAGGAACAACCATAAATGAAAGAATAATAATTTGTCAATATGAAAAAGATAAACATATTCTCTTATGAATTAAATTATTGATTAAAACAAAAAAAAATAATAAATTTTGATAATTTAAATAAGGTGATACTTTCCTTTTGAGAAAAGGGACTCGTCTACATGTTGCTTCAAAATGTGATAAACAGCATTGATGATATGCATGCCTTAAGATGGATTATAATAGTTTCATAATATAGAATAAGTATCTGGTTGTTTCAAACAAAATGTAAGGTTTTTAGGATAACATTAATAATTTTTATTAACTAATCAAAATTGCTGAGTAGTTTATCAATTAATGCCATCCTGTTTCATGATAAAACTGAATAAATAAATAGTAAACAGATATTGCAAAGATGCATTTGAAACTTATTAATTATTATGACTCTTAACAAATTAAATATGTGCATTTATATGTTTGGAACATTCTTCATTAATGCTGATCTATGTTTACTTACTATCATGGAACAGTGGCGAATACAGAACTTGTTTAGTTTTTCTTTGCAAAGATTCTTCTGGTGTTTCAACATCTGGACTGCACTCACTTGAGGTTTCCTGAAATAGTATACAGAATTTAATAAAATAGTTATTTTTTTACTAATGAAAAAAATAATACCATAAGCTTTTTCACAAACAAAAAACAAAGCATTGCGCAGAGAGTTATTAATTACAATCTGTATCCAATAACATCTATTACCAGCTGTTATTCTTGCATTAACTTATTCCCTAATATTATTCTCCATGATAACAGTGTCCAGATACTTAAATTGTGGTACTAACTCTAAATGATATCCAGCCCACTTGATATACCTGTTCCTTCTTTCTTCCTTGCTGGTTATCATATATTTAGTTTTTTCCATATTGATTAAAAGTTCTGCTTTCTTAGCAGCTTCTTCGCATGTTTTAATTATTAATAACTAATGTTTTGTTATGTTTTTTCTTACTTATTCATTAACACTCTCAGAGTAGAAATGATGGCTGGGCACATATTTTTCAAAAATTAAATATGAAATTCAAAAATTAATAGGAAAAGAACGCGTTGGTCTATTTAAGGATGAAGTACATAGCTAGAAAGCTAAAAGTCTTCTGAAGGCAGCTGTTGCTACCTGGAGTAGAAAAAGAATCTCCACCAGGGATGGTGGGATAAAACTGAATGGGAGACTAAGGAGCGTTGGCCACGTCTGAGGACCACTTGCCCCTGGGAGAAAATAGATGGGCCTCATCTGAGGCACTTCCGCACTGAGTGTCAAAAGATAAACATGATACTTTATAGTATTATGAAGCATGATATAGTTCAAAGAACTTTTGAATGTCAGACTGGTTTATATATTTATTTATTTTCCTAATTCACCTCCATTATGTCATCAATTTCTCTGATGACTTCTTCGGCAGTTTTAAGAGGTTCAGTTTCTTGACAAAATCCAGACAGTATCAAAGAATGCATGTCCAAGTCTGATGCAACAGCCTCATCTTCACTGCTCAGTTCACTTTCGTCTGCGTCAATCTTCTCCTGAAAGTAATCATTGGTTAGCTTATTGAATAGGGATAATCTTAAATTTAATAACTTTTTAAAATTACTGTTCATAAAAACAAAAATCACAAATGGAGATTATTGTACCGTTCTGATAGAGAATTTCCCAATCAGGTTTCTCATATAGAACAGAAATAAAAGTTATGGATAAGCATTTCTTAGTCAATTCCTTGGACAGACTCAAATCATTTGTGTTTTTTTTTCAAAAAGAGACAAAAAAGTGGCCATTCTGTATCGTTTATTTTAATTTCCAATCAATTAATAATTATTATTTCCTCAGCCTTTCACAATAAATAACAGGCTGTATCAAGCATTAAAAATATAATTAAAACTGTAATAAAAAAATAATAAAACTTTTAAAAAACAAAAATTATAAATTATTTTATACAATTTGAATGTGTTTTTTTCTGCTGTGTTTATTACATTTTTTTTGTAATGTGCCATTGGCATAATAAGGTATTAAATAATTTCCTAAGGAATATTACCAAATTGTTCCATCAGAATAAACTATCATTTTGGAATTGATTCAGGGTCTGTTATGCGTCCATTTGTATGTCTTGATAACCTAGATATTCAATTAAGTTTAGATATGGACTAAATATTAAATTAAATTTTCCATTGGTCATTGGCCCACTTTTCTCTTGGTGTAATATCAATAAATACTTTTACTAAATATTATTTGAATTTCTTGAAAAAACAAGTTTTACAACAAAGTATAACTTATTATTAGCCAAAATGATCCTTAGAGGTAGTGGTAATGAAACAGAGAAATTTATAAAAGTTGTAATCAGATGAAACTCAAAGCTAACTTTTCTTAAATGGCTGAATATTTTAAAAATATGTTCTGTACTTACCAATAAAATTTCATAACCAAAACATCATCATAATCAACATATGTTATAAGAAATGATAAAATAATAGCTTGAAAATAAATCTTATAGCCTAAATCACTACAGCTGCCAAGTACATTTCACTAAATTATTTTTATAATAGAAATCAAAAATATCCCATCCCATCCCCATTAAAGAATACACGCAAGCCCTTTAAGTATATTTGAGCTATTTAGGAATAGTCATAATAATTAAACTTGTTTCTTTAACATGAATTTTTAAGTTGGCAATAAAAAAGTAATTTATGGTATAAACATAATCATAATTAGTTTTCAAACTAATTATGAGTATGTTTATGCATAATTGAGTTTTTAAGTGCAAAAAAATATTTATTAGAAAGAAGGAATTTAGATATGTGTATATATGCTGTTGTTTTTTTTTCTTTTCTCATAATACTTTTATCCACACCTGTCAAATAAAAAAAAAAATATTTTTTAATAAAAAACAATACAAGAATCAACTGTATTTAGGCAACTAATTTTTTAAAAATCTATCTCTATAAATAGATACTCAAATTTAAACATGTATAAATATACTTCATAATAAAATGAAAGCGTTTTTGAAAATTTAAGTAGCTTACCTTATTTTCATTTAAATTTAATGCTGGCATGTGCAATTTTCGGGCATATGATTTTGACCAATCAATAGGAAGAATGTTACCAAAGTTTCCTGTGATTGTCCACCACATCCTGAAAAAAAAAAAAGAAAGGAAAAATTAAAATATATATTTTAATCAATTTTTTGCTATTTAAATTTGTCCATTAACCTCATTTGTCCATTAAGTACTCAGTCAATTAAGGATTATTGGACTTTAATATTTAAGAAATATGTATTTATTAAATTAATGATAATTATACTTTTTCATTGTGCATTATTTAAATTAATACAATTTGAACCTATAATAAGTATTAATGAAATACTATTGTCAAATAATATTTTCAATCCTTGACATTTTTAAATGACTGAAACATACAGGGGAAAAATAGGAGGTGAAAATGCGAGATAAAGTTTACTGACTTATTTGACTTCTATGTGACAGATTAAAGAAGAAAAGGCTTAGCAAAAAAAATAAATTTATAAATAGATTTATTTATATATATTTTTTTAGTAGATGTGAAAGTCAGATTTGAAATATGTTCTAGGTAAATCTGAGAGGTGATTTATAAAGGTCATAAATATTAAAATTACATTGCATGAATAATTCCAGAATGAAATATTTACTAAAAAGAGACCATAGGTAATAAATATTCCTTTGAACAATGAGAAAGAATTTTCACTGTTTACTTTTTTTACCCTTCTCCTACTACAAATGGCTCTTTGAATAATGAGAATATTAACATCTCCACCTTCTACTGAAAGTAGTAAAGGAGAAAGTAACTATGAATGCACTTTACTACTATGGTATTACAAGACCAGTTTATATATATATATATATATATATATATATATATATATATATATATATATATATATATATATATATATATATATATATATATATGACGTTTGTGATGAACTGTTGAGAAGAGGAGGAGGCAGAGATAATCTTTTAAATTTCTAAATATTATTATTTTAATACCTATCTTAATACATACTCTCTTTGATTAAGGAGTTACACATTTTATATTATATATTATATTGTTATTCAGCTGAATCGCATAAAACGAGGATGACCTGTATACTAACACCTAATAAACCTAAACCTTTATCGGAGAATGCCGCGATGTCAATATCTTCTACCTTGTTACACAAAAGGGGAGGGGAGAAATAGGTCAAGACATTTTCTTTATTACATCGAAAGACACAGCTTAACACCCTGGTAAATATTTTCCTAAGCCTGCAAACGCCGTAGACAAATTGGCTATAAAGGATATAGCCAGATATAAGCCCAACTAAATTGTATTATCGATTAGATAATATCGAGGCGCCCCGGCGGCTGTCTCCGACTAGGATCGATATGACAGCACTCTATTCTAAATAGTATTTTATATAAACAAAAGGATTAAAGTTGCTCTATGATAACAGTTTATGCCCTTATCAATATTAATTTATAAATATCAACTTAAAAAATAAAACAATATCGATAACTGTTTTAAAGAAGGAAACAGTTACGAAAAAAACAAAACAAAGGATAAATAAATTATTAGTGTACTATATTTAACAACGAAATCCGTTGAAGACTTTCAATGCGACTTTTTGAAGTGTTAACCTCTTAATGGCACGATTGGGATGGGGTAAAAAAAGCAAACTCGCGTCACCTACCCTACGTACCCTACCTAAATTCAGCCTACAATTTCTCCTCTGTTTATTATCTTCCCGATGAGGTAGAGACTTAAAATTTGGAACATATCTTAGGAGTGGATGACAATACAATAATAACAGGAGTGGGGACCACGCGGCGCAGTGCGCAGCCCTTAGGACACTTTTGGACGACGACTTTTGACGTTTTCGTCCGTTCTTTTCCTTGTAAGTCTTTGACGGAACGAGCTACGATTGTTACAGGCATACCGTATTAAACAGGAAGAACCCTACATAAACAAAAGAATTAAAGTGGCTCTATGATAACAGTTTATGCCCTATTGAGCTTAACTATAATTGCAATGATCAAATATTTAAAAAAAACGCGAAAAAAAATCAGAATAATAATACATAGACTCATAACCTCAGGATATGATTGACAGCAATCTGCCTAAGCAATAAAAAATTTCGCTACATTTCGTTTAATCATAGTATAGGTCTAGCACTTTCAATTTTTCAAATATTTTAATACGAATTCGGAAATCACCTCTGTGAAACTTTGGATTAATTTTTTTCGCAAACTAAAACGACTAAGTAAATTCAGAGTAAGCCAAAATGAAGCCTGGTTAATCCTCTTTAAAACGATATGCCATAGAAAATTGTAGCTCAATCTTTTGAGAAGCTATGAATTCAAAAACAGCAATAGAGAGGGAAAAATCGGATTTTCTAAAAGTTATCCGTTGGCATCGCTCGCGCGACTTGTGTTTTTTAAAATACGAAGACTTTAAAAACTAAATAGGTTAATGCTTGATCGAATGACACTTCAACCTTCAAAATCGGATAACTATTTCTGGAGATATTTTAAGAAGCAAGAATACGCATCGGGGTACGCGATGCGGTACTACGGGCACAGTTTATCCCGCCATTTATTTGATGTTTTATTTTTTCATAGAAGTGATAAAAATATTCAATAAGTAAGCAAAATAAAAATAATTTGAAATAGCAGCTCTCTAGATTTTTTGTTGCTCCATTTTTCAAATTTAAAAAATATAGTAGTGAGTAGTAACGGTCGCCCGAAGATTATGTTTTTCAGTGCTGCGATCTATTGTCCCAGAAACACAATGGTTTTATCCCTATTGGCCTTACGCCCGGAGAACTCACTTCTCTTTCTAATTTTGATTTCTTCTGACAAGGTAAGTGATATAAATAATTCACATTGTTTAAGATTATTTATCATTGTTTAAGCTTAATTTCAAATGATTAGGGTTATTTTTTTCGATTGACTCTATTTTTCTTATGCGTTAGGATAATTTACGAATTTTCCAATCGAGCTGAAATATGGGCAGAATCCGTTTCATGTACTACAAATCAGGATAAGACAAATAAATTCAAATGATTAGGATTATTTTATTTTTCCATTGGGTCTATTTCTTATCTGTCAAGGTAATTTTCTTATTGATTAGGGCTATACATATAAAAAAGTACCAACCATGCAGCATTTAGATTTGTTTTTAACTTTGTTTATAACAGATTAGTTTTACGTCAAAAATAAACCTAATTCGTGACAAATAAGCCTTTTCATTGAAAATTATCTTTTACTATGAAACTAAGCTGTGTATTATCGATTAGGCTTATTCATTATTGTTGATGTTATGTTATTTTAAGTTTATTTTTTAGACTTAATTTTAAATGATTTTATTTTGACATTTTACTAGCATTATTTGCTTAAAATTCATAAGACTTATTTGTCATGAATTAGGTTTATTTTCGAGGTCTATTTTTGTGCTTCTATATATTACGGCAATCCGCAAGTTTTCCTAAACGAAAACTTAGGACCACCGGATCGCGTTTGGGTCATGACTTCCTCTAGAGTTATCTAATCATGTTGAAACTCGTTAACACGAAATTAAATATTTAGCTTAAAAAATCTCAATCTTTAACTTATGTTTTTGATCAAAGTGTACATCTAAATGTACGTGATGATAAAATCCTACATATAAAGAAATTTCTTTGAGTAAAAACTTATGAGACTTTTCATTGTTATTGTGGATAAAAAAATCAAATAAAAAAAAAACAAAGAAGTTAACACTCCCAGCATGGGGTCCTAAGCACGCTCACTTTTTACTTCCTTGTACGAAGTAAAGGAAGTATTGTAATCGCGAAAATTTTCGAATTTCAGATTTCGACGGAAATATCCATTTTGACCATCCCTGAATCCATTTTGACTAGTTTCGTCGTGGCGTCTGTACGTACGTTCGTACGTTCGTACGTTCGTATTTCGCATAACTCAAAAACGGTTAGCTGTAGAAAGTTACAATTTTGTATTTAGGATTGTTGTAAAATCTAGTTGTGAACCTCCCTTTTTGGTCACTGCATGATCACCGGAAGTGGTACTTTACTTGAAGGTCATATTTGATTTCCATCAAAAATTATATTAAAATATTATACAAAGCTTCTCAAATTTAGTATTTATCATTTATATATTGATTTAAATAGCATACTAGATTTTGGTTTATATTGGAAAACCGGAAGCGGTACTTTACTTGAAGGTCATATTAGACTTTCTTCAAAAATTATATTAAAATATAATGTAAAACATCTCAAATTTGGTAAATAGGACTTTTATATCGATATAAATGTATTTAATAGATTTTGGTTAAAATTCGTGAGCAAAAAGAGTACTTTACTTGAAGGTCATAATAAGCTTACATCAAAAATTATATTTAAATTAAAAGAGAAATCATATGTTTCAGTAATAAAGGTTACTAACGCAATTTGGTTTCCAATCCAATGAAATATTTTTATTACTTGTTTTAAGTGTTAACATAGAATGTAAAATACTGGTTTTCCTCCCCATTTTTTATTGTTTTATTGTTGTCACGGAACATGGAGAAATATCTTGGAAACTAGTTACCTACTGAAGGAAAACGACATATAATAACGGAACGAGACCTCCAGTAACAAGAGTGTGTGGTTTTGTGTGTGTGTGTCAATAGATGGATGTCGGGACGCCGAATGTCAATTATCGGAGAAACTAGTGACCAAATTCAGTATCACTTTTTAAGCCACGGATTTATAATTTAATAGGCGTACAAGGAAGTCATGTGTTGCCCACATCAGATATTTTTTTTAATGAACCGGCTCTTTAACATAATCCTACGTTCCGTGAAATTTATAAATCAACCTGTTCAGTAAATTAGCAGCCAGTATATGAAAATGAAGTTTGCTCATTAAATGAAGTGTCCTACGAGTGCAATTATTGTCTAAGTAATGTTAACATTAAAAAACACTTCTAGTAAAATAAATGAAATAAATTAAAATAATATAATAATATATTGCAAAATTAAGAAAAAACATGAAAAAATTAAAAAAAAAAATTAACGTTGATATGATATATATATATATATATATATATATATATATATATATATATATATATATATATATATATATATATATATATATATATATATATATATATATATATATATATACAACTCAATTATAAAACATTAGGTCGGACATTTTCATAATCAATATTACTTAACTTTTTTGTTTTAAAAAAAAAAATTAATCTTCATTTTTTGATCATTCAATCAAAAATTATGAATCGAATTGTGGCATATATGTGTGTGTGTGTGTGTGTATATATATATATATATATATATATATATATATATATATATATATATAAACACACACACACACACATATATGCCACAATTTGATTCATAATTTTTGATTGAATGATCAAAAAATGAAGATTAATTTTTTTTAAAAACAAAAAAGTTAAGTAATATTGATTATGAAAATGTCCGACCTAATGTTTTATAATTGAGTTGTGGGACAGAGATAAACATAAATAGGCAATCTTAAACAGCTTCTCTTGTGAAATTCCAATATTTCGTATTATATTATGTAAATTTGTTTAGTAAGTAATAGCTAAAAATATCAACCTACTTGGATCCTAGATCAATTGGTGATAATTATTAAATAGGTTTTAACCCAGGTGTTGATTTACTAAGAGTCACCTAGTAGTGAATATTCATTAAATATTTTATTGCTAGTTGGAGACTTTAAAAATCGATTTCATCATTTCAGGTATGCCTGTTTTAATTGTAATTACATTCTGTATCAAAGAGACTTATTTCCTATTAATAAGCATTATTTCAGTGAAACTTGATTTGAAGATCTCTAACCTAGCCATAAGGCAAACACCCATATATATATATATATATATATATATATATATATATATATATATATATATATATATATATATATATATATATATACATATAATATGTTGTCTTTTAAGACATCTATTTATATCATGACAAAATAATCTCAGGAGCAGATAAAAATAAAAAACATTTTATAATAAATAAAATAAAACCTTTACCTTTTTGTGAAAACCCGCAGCAAGAACAGTTAAAAACATGGGAAAAAACCTTTTTTTTTGTATTTTATAGAATCAATAGGAAGAAAAATAGACTTAGATTCATAAAAACAATATAAAATACAAAGACAATGAAAAAAAATTGATTGTTGCAAAAAGTTCTGCATTAAAATTAATTACAAAACAAAATTCGATTTTCAATTTGGTTAAGTTTAATCTTTAGTCGCTTAAAGTTAATTTCGTTAGTTGAAGAAAATCTTTTAACATCATCTGGAGTATTACTCTTTATTTGTATGGAAAAATTGAGAAATTTGGTTCGGTTTTTACTCTCATTTTTAAATTTAAATCCTCAATCATTTACTTTTAAATTAATATTTATTTTAATACTAATAATATTGTATCATCCTATTAAAATATCCAAATATATTTATTTTTCTACATAAAACAAAACTGTTTTTAATTGCGTTCCGAATAGCCTTAAAAATATTTGGACCATTGTTTAAAAAACAGACAAACTATTTAAACAACAGACAAATGTACGATTGCCTCTTTATTACCCAATTAAATTCTGTAAGTCATCAAATACGAGTACAAGTCAAAATAATAAACCTACAAAATAAATAAATAAAGAACTAATAAAAAAATAGAAACTTATTTAATTTGAAATATTGATTAATTGCATAGTAATAACTATGTAAATATAGTAATAACTTATAACAATTAAGGTTCAAAAAGAAACGCAGGGCACATCCAGCGGATATCAGAGAGGAAGTAGGGTACGGACTTCCTCAAAGATAAGCTGAGATAGCGATTAGTCCATTTTATAACTTCAGCCTTTACAATGGATGTATTTAGTACTTTAGTAATTTACTATAGTACTTCAGTAAACACGAAATTTAAATATTTAAATGCTAGGAACTTTAAGAAAAATTGTATGAATCTGTGATGCAAAAACATGGTTTTACGTTAAAATCACAAACAATTTCATATTTATTCATATAAGTTTGGTTAAAATTACTTTTTAATGCTTTAGTATTCAGATCCAGGAACGCGGTAGCAAACAAAAAAATCCGTATGAAAAATAATCGAAAAAGAGTAAAAGCCGCATGAATATATTTTACCAACGCTACAAGTACAGCAATTTGGACCTCCGGAAATATAAGATCTTGGAGCTTGAAATTTTACACAGTTATACTTTAATACGAGAAGAGAAAGTTTCATTGCAATCGGACGTAACACTAAAAAATGCCACTTTCTCGGTCAAATTGTTATTCTTCTTGTTGGCGTTTGACGGGACTGTCTACACGTCAGAATCAAAGTTCTTGAAAATTTGCATACATACGTATCTTGAGTGCCTTTTGAATCATTTGTACGGATTTGAAATCTTAAAAAAATACTTACTAGAAATAAAAATAATTTTTTATTTTATTTTTTTTTTTTTTTACAAAGTTCGGCCTATAAAAAGTGTATTCACGAACTTTAACGAATTTTAAAATATAATGGAATTTAGCACACGTGTTTGTTTCGGATTATTTTAAGATATTTTGCGTCATTTGTGTGGATTTAACTCTCTATGAAATTATTAGAAATAAAAAACATGATTTTTTTCACGCACATTTCAGAATAGTCTGTCGTGCCAACTAATCAAACATAGAATTAAGTTCACAACAGAAATATATTTAGACAAATTTATTGCCATATTGAACTTGCTCTTAGAAATGTCTGAGAGAAATGAGACTGAACAACATTTTATAGGTTATTATTTCAAAAGTATTTTAGTGGATTTATAACCTTAAAAAATGGTTATTACTATCTGAATTGCCATTGTATTTAGTTACATTGTTGCAGCTATTGTTTACTATAATCTGTTTTCCATGTTTATACTGAATATGTATACTGAAACTAAAGGGAAAAAAATATTATATTTTGTATTTCTGAGATGATTATAAAAAAAATGTAAGGAAAATTTATTTTTTTATTCCCAAAGTTATTAGCCATAATTAAAAAGAATTAAATGGAAATGCAAACGTTGTCAAGAACCAAGCTCATAAGTCTTATCCTCAGGTTTAACCATTATTTCTTTAAACGAAAAATAGTTATTAACTCACGATGAGAACAATATCAGTTATAGATAACTATTATAGTTATAGATAACTATTATAGTTATAGATAACTGTTGAATTTCCGCAAAGTCATAATTTTACTACCATACTATTATCGGTTAGAAAAATATGCCCAATTTAATAAAAATTGTGGTCTCTGAATATTTTACTTCTTTAATAAAACAATATAACGCTTTATCCATTTTTTTTTTTAATTATTTGCTAATAAATGTATTCATGAGTATAAAAGAAATATGGTTATGTAATAAAAAATGAAAATAAAGAACAAATTGTTAATGACTTATATGAATAACCAAATTCAATCAAATAAAAATCATTAATTAAACGGATGGACGTCACTTTGTTTGCGTAGGATGACATCAATGTATTTTTTTCACGGATGATTTAAAATATTTCCACAAAGCATTCTTTTAAGATCTAAAAATAAAGAAAAATTGTGTCCATAAAAAGAAACTTATTATTATTAAACGTATTATTATTAAATTTACCTTTCAGGTAAAGATTGAAGTTAAATATCATCAACTGCACTCAGACATTACAGGTAACCTACATGTCACATAATGGTCTATAAATATCATAGCAAATAACATCGTTTCATTTTTCAAACTCAATATTCATTGCGTTATTTTAATTAAATATAATAATGATTCTCAATGAATTCTCAAATTAATCACTAAAGTAAGCACCGTCTCAAATTTTATAATATAAATTTTAAATGCGTTTTTTTACAAATTTTATGTATTTTGATTTTAATTTTTTTAATGAAAGTTAATTGCACTCGGTTCTATAGTTCTGGATACAAAAAAACTTTAATGTGATTTTTGTGATAAACCACATTCTAGATAAAAAATGGTCTTGGCGATTTAAAAAAAAAATAGTAATGTTGACATATTATCTATAAATCCAAAGATATTTTCTTGTTAAATCTAATCCTCTAAACTGTCAGCAACTAATTATAACAATAAGTTAACTTGATAAAACACGCGAAGAAGTTTTACACCCACGGCACAAAAGAATTTCGGTAAGGAGTTGAATAGGGTATTAATAGACTCCCTATTCCAGGATACGCACCGTTTTTCATAATCAACAAACGGACGTTTGGAAATAGACACGCTGTCAGAAGTGATTCGATCTTCAGGCATTTCTCACATTAGTAGGGGACACATTTAGGGAGACTGCTGAACATATGCCCTAAGCCGTAGAAGGCATTAAATTACAAGCAGGCAGAAAAAAAATATTTGTTTTCATTTTCTAGGTCAGATGCGCTGGGAATATATTTTTTTAGCTTCTATTTTTTAGGAGGCTGAGGCGACAGCGTTCTTCGGCTTTAGATAAAAACGTAATTGTCAGATTAATTTTACGGTATTCAGAATTTTTCCAGGGGGTCAAGCTTCAATCAATCTCCCCTCTCCAAAAAAATTCAACAGTTTTATTACAGTATTTTAAGAAATATATTTCGAAATAAATATCATAATCCACCATTAAATCATTTTATTGACCGAATTAAGGTCAAAACAATCAAAAGGCAGAAAATAATATATTTTACTATAAATAGAATATTTATACCATTTATTCTACTAATACTTTTAGATATCATAACATTAATTAGTTGGTAATTAATTGATTTGGTAGTTAATTAGTAATTAGTTGGCTAAACAAGTGTATAAACAATACAATGACTGATTTCTTCATGCTCTTCCCAACCATGACACACACACAAATATAATAAAGAGGCTTATAATACAAACGGATGCAAATTATTCAACAGATACGATTTGATTTATATGATTGTAAATTTAATTAAATTAAATTCTAGTTTATTGCAAAAAAAAAAGAAATAATAATAAAGAATAAGGCCTTGGACTGTATAAAATACTTTTGAGCATGTATTAAAGATTAGTTGCTAATTTATAATATATTATTTTTTTCATCTATTACATATTTCCATTTAATAATCATTGAAAAATAACACATTTTCCAGTTCGAATTATACATCAAACAACTGAATATCAAGTGTTAAACATTTTACAGTAACAGCCAACTTTGTTAAGCCGTAGGTATAGATTATCTGGTATCTTTCAGCATTTTTTCAACTATTATTTCTTCACAGCTGCTAGCCTTGGCCGCTATTTTAGCAGAGTGGACGAACTCCTTGGTTGTTGAGCATTCTGTAATTTTTTAACTGTAGTTTCGTTAAAGTGCTAATCTTTACTGCTTACTAAGAATGGACGAGCTACCATGTAACGATATGTTATTACAGATTATCTGACTATATATATCTTTAAATTTAAATTTCAAAATCAATTTTTTTTTTTCAAGCATATTTATTCTAATGGTGAAGAACCATCTTCCAGTAATAATCTAATTTAAAAAAAAACTAATAATGAAGGTATTGGTTTCAAAACCAGTCAAATGTAATTTTTCAAGAATCGGTTTCATTTTATTTCTATTAGGCCAGAAATAACTGATAGTATTTGTTTAAATCCGCCACGATAATTCGACTTGATCCTATACTTTCAATTATTGGCTAATGCACAATTTCAGAACTTTATGAAAATTTTTTATTTAAAAAGCAAAACTATTTATTAAAGGAATGGTTAATTATAATACATAACAGCATTTTGTTAGATTTTTTATCAATTTCAAGCGAGCCTAAAATCTATATTTACAAATTAGACCTGGTTAAATCACAAGTTGGGAACAATATTATTATATAATTTTTTTTCTTCAACAAAACAGAAAAATCCTTTTTTCTTGTTAAGTTGACTTATTTTGATGAATATATTTGAATTGTTTTCAAAATATTTCTGAAAAAAATACGATGATCTGTTTACGAGACAAAACACCTTATTTTTGAAAAAATCGAAATAGACAATTTTAAATTATCTAGTTAGAAACATAAATCATAATTTAATTTTACAATATATTTTTACTTGGACATACTTTATTTATCATTATTGTATTTTTATTAATTTTATTCGGAGATTAAATCCTCTATGAATAACAATATAAAGCATATAAATAAAGTCAAATCAGGCGAACAAAAAATATATAGGACTGTATGCAAAAAATGAAATGTATGCAAAAAAATCTCATCTCACTCAATAAAAGACAACATAATTTTAGTTTATTGCGTATAGGTATATACTGTTTTAGAAGACTCGCTATTTATAAAAGCAAACACAATAAAAGGAAAATGTTTAAGGGAGGAGGGTGTGACCCCTGGGACTAAAAGGTCGCACAACCAATCCCAGGACTAAATGGCTTGGCCCAGTTCCGCCAAGCTCCAGTTAATAAAATTGTAGGGGGAGAGATTGAATATTTCTCTTTTATACAAACACATTTTTTTTTCATTTAATCCTTGATATTTATTTTTTTTTATTAAAGGAATATTTATATTTTATCTTGTTCGCTTATTGTAATCCAACAAAATCTCATTCTTTGTATTACGTTACAATAAAGAATAATACTAGTATGTTGTATCGCTATTAATTACTAATAAACTTGTTAATTTTTATTCTTAAGTTATTGTATGGAGTGACTATATATACACTTTGAAGACAAAAATAAATTTAGGAATTTGTATGTAAGTAGAGAACATAATTTCTTACAATCATGAATATGCTAACAAAATTAAAAGCTTACAAGTGATAAAGCTTAACAAATATTTTTCTTTCGAAAAGTGGACCAATTCTGAGCACAGCCTGTGAATTTCTTTTTGTTTCTCCCAAAACATTTTTCGTTTTTAATTTTACTTTAAAACTAATTAATTTAATAAAAGAAACAAAACTTTTATAGCAACATTTTTTTTTTTTTTTTTTTTATATTTTACTTCTCTGAATGAAGGAGTAAAATAAAATAATTAACATTAATATTAACATTTATGTAATAAAGTTAAGAATACAATATAGGGAATAAATCTGCCATTAGAATATTTTTGAATATTGGTCAGTTGTAATAAATAAATGTATAAAAATTCAATTTGTTTTATTCTTAGCTGAACTGCGTTGTGGCTATGTATCCGTACATATATAAAAGATCAACAAGTATACACATTGTATATACTTGTTTATTTTTATTTATTTATAATAATTGGTTATACTCTACCCAATGAATGTATACATATTTTTTATTTTATTATATCTTTTGACCAGAAGTGATTTCCGTTTTTTGTTTTGCTTTTTTTTTGTTTTAACATTAACGCTATTCTTATGATATATTTATTCTTAGTTCCAGAATAAAGTGTTTTTTATATTCTATTCTGTCATATATTTTGCTTTGAATGCAGATACGCCATAATTTAAACATTATAAACCAATTATTGACACACTTCCGCCAAATGGTATGGAATAATGTTTTAAACATAACCAGCCTCAATGAGAGGTAGACAAATAAACAGAGCAAAATTAGAACTATCGAACGACCTAGAAAGATCCAGACCTCTTTATTTAACATTTGAATTATTTAATGTTTTCCATTTAATCTGCCATTTACTTGTCAGCTTTCTTTTGAGGAAAGAGAGCTTCCCATTTGTCATAGAAAGAGCAAGGAAAGTATCATGCTATCGTTAAAGCTTGGCACAGTCTGTGGCTTTTTCTTCACGGGCATAAAGGTATTAAAGTTTTAAACAATATATGAAAAAGTGGGCCAAGGATAATACGCCGAGTGAATGTTTGTGTAGTTCTTTGCTATACCACATGAATTAGTCCTCTTTAAATACGTGTCGTAAATTACATTTATACTTCAGAATAATTGAATAAAAAAATATTACATGGCGTATCAAGCAAATAAATCATCGTTTCATACAACAAACGAAGATAACTATAATGATATGTCTTTCTTATCAGTAAAATCAATATTATTTATAAAATGCGTTAATTTTAAATGTAAATCTACTATTATTATTTCTTTAAATCAATAATAAAACTTATATGTAAATATTTTTAAAGTTACTCTTCTCGAATATTGAAACATTAATATAATGAAAGCAAATTAGTCATGGCATATTACGATAATAAATCCATTTGTAAGGAGTTAGAACTTATATTATTCATTTCTTCGTGTTGTTTTTTTTTTCCACAAATTTTGGTGCATAGATAGTAAATTAGTTTTCAATATTTTACGGAAAAATAAAAATAAATATATATATATATATATATATATATATATATATATATATATATATATATATATAGTTGTAATAACAATACTAGTATTTTTACTAGTATATAGTAGTAAAAATACTAGTATACTAGTAATACTAGTATATAGTTGTAATAATAATACTAGTATTTTTATTTACTTTCCACTTTCATGGGAAACCTATTTGTCTAAAAAAATTATACCAGTTCTTGATCAATTATTTTTTGAGACATACCAAAAAAAATGAAAATTAGAAATTCGATTGGTACCTCCGCATAGTAAAGCAATTTATTAAAATGTTGAGATTAATATTTTTCCAAAATTAAAATACCTGCTTCTATTAATAAAATTATATTAAAACATAACAGTATAAATGACTGTCCTAAAAGTGTTTTCTTAATTTTATTTTTGTGATTTACTTTCTTTTGAAAACAATTAATAATGGCTGACTTCAATGACTTCTACTAAAAATATTAATAAGATAAGTAACATTCCAAGGTTATAGACAAAATTTCGAATTTAAATAAAATTTTAAATTTTCTTTTATTTGTCAAACATCTGTTCATTATAATTCCGGTTATTTTAATAACAAGGTTGTTTTAAAAATTTCTTATGAGATAAATTTAATTCGACAAAACTATCGTTATAGTACCGATCAAATAGTTCGATTAGTTAATAAGAATGTTAAAAAGCATTGAAGTAATAATTACATAGTAAATCGATTATCAATGAAATAACCATGAAATAATAAAGATGTTCCGATAGAACGTTATCGAAGCATCTGATCCTGGCAACTTACATTTATTTTTCCACTGAATAATAATATTACGCTTTTGTGGTAGATTCTCGCCGTTTCTTGGATAACTTTCTCGAAACAGCTGACTCTTCTAATCGATAAGATTTCAACAAAGACGGATCAGTGACACATCCGGCGAAAGTGGCAACTGTTGGCTGCAGAAATTGCCACACAACACCATCTGTTTGTTATTCATTAATAATGACGTCACACTGGCGAGCATATGTTCTATGATGACAATGACCTTTTATTCGAAAATTTTTAAAACAACTTAATATTTTCTCCTACATAATTATGCTGAGATATTCAATTTTTTTATTTTTATGCAGGTGTAAATGAATAAAAACGTAAAAAATAACATTTATATAAAATTTATCTTAGTTGAAAAAATAATTTAAATATGGGAATAAGCGAATTTGATATAAGCCAAAGATAAAAAAAAAAATTGACAAGCCATATAAACAATTTTTTAATTATATTTAATTCCTATCAATGGAATTTATAATTACACTATTTATGCATTTGATGCAGAGGTTTGATTTATTCAGAATAATCACTACTATATATTATTATGGTAGTATAGATCCCTTTTCCGGCCCTCCGGAGCGATGGATTTTGACGAATGAGGCATCAAAAGGAAGAGAATTTCAGAGAGAAGTGACGAATCTTGATTTTGTTTCTTAAATTCTTACTAGGGCTTAAATAAAAGTGATGAAAAACTGGGAGGTTTCAAATATTCGACGACTGAGAGTCGGCGGATCGAGGCGGGATAAGTTGGGCTTTAATGATTTTGACGCGGGCATTAAGATCATATATGTTCCTTTGCATGTTAAATAAACTTTTTTGGTAATATTATATTATTTACAAGAATAAATATGTTTTCCTAATATCACTTATACTTCTAATGTATTAGGGTTTAGAAGAAGGATTGATATCTAATGCGAGAGTTCTCGCCCGGGTATACTAGTAATGTATTATTAATACTATTCCACAAAAAGATGGAATTGTTAGTAAAACTGTTCATTCACAGTGCTTACACAGATATGCATCGTTGGACGCGTAAATCGTTTTAAAAACAGTTTATTTTTTAATTAAAAAAAAAAAGAAATGTATTTTTCATACAATGCAATGCTATTTTTAATGTACGTATCATGAGCATCAATGTATTTCAAATCCTAAAGAAAAAAAATTGTTGTAATAGAATATAAAAACAATTTCTAGACGACGATGACGAGGATTGAAACGAAGAAAAAAAATTATGATTAATGCAATTAACAAAGAACTATAGGATAGAATATGAACTATATTTTACTTTGTTTTTACTTATTTCTAATCTTATGTAATATGATTAAAACAAGTTAACTACAACCTTAGTATGTGCTGGTCTATTATTCCAAAGAAAGACCATTAGTGGCTTATCTCAGTAGCAACCCATTATTCTTTGTTACCTAATCATTCTTGCTTTCGAAACTACATGGTATCTTACGGTATGAAGAATATATTATAGATGGAGGCTTTGTAGTTTAAAATATATATATATATATATATATATATATATATATATATATATATATATATATATATATATATATATATTTAGAGATCCTATTATATTATAAATTTTCCCCCCCAACAAACTATAACCAATCACCAGTTTTCAAAACCCAGTTTTGTTGACTAAGATTAATCGTTCTCTTCTATATCTCCAGATATCATAAAATGATCTAAAACATAGAAAAATATGTATTTACTAATATCGTATAATTATTTTCTTACCGCAATTGTTGCTATATTATAAGTACCTTAAATTAAATAGCCAAAAATAATCTCATTGCTTGAAAATCAATCTCCTTTTAGAAATTTCAAAAGTGATTATTTTTTTCTATACTTAGTTGTATTAATATCACACAAATGCAAATTAGACCTTATTTAATTCACATTTTTTAGGTTAAAGAGGTTAGTTTTAAAAATGACAACCTTTTTTTTTATATAAAACTTTGGCATTATTTAGTTCATAGAAATGTACAACAGAAAAATCTTTTGATTGCATAAATATAACTTCAATAACTGGCAAAACCGATTTTAGCTATTTTTGTAATTTTCTTTATAGATAGGCGGAATTTATTTTTTGTTGGTTCCTAGCTGAAATATACTAAATTTTATTTCTTTTCTTTTTTTTCTTTCCATTAGTCTGTCTTTCAAATTAAATCATTTCTCATAGGTCAGATTCAACTTAAAAATCCATTAAACCGTTTTAAAATATCATACCCATCATGCTTGAAGTGTTATAATATCATGCTTATAGTGTTATTATAAAGTGTTATAATAGTGTCATCATGCTTGAATACATTATTTTTTTAAAAATATTTTAAAGGGATATAGTCCGCAAACCATCTGAAAAACTTATCAAGATAAATATATATGAAACTGGTATTTCATAATCATAAAAGTTGATATGAGAAACCTCGTAAATCATTGTGACCAAATATTCGAAAAAAAAACAACAAAAACAGTCGAAGCCAAAGTGTAATGGTTCAAAACAGCCTAAAACGATTGGTAATTAAATTGTGTTTGACTTTGAACCTATTATATTACAAATTAAGACAATAAGAGTCATTGTTGTGTTTTAATTTAAATTTGAATTTGCTTGACTTATGGGAAATAAATCAACTATACGGAAATAAGGAAAATAATAATTAACAATAAATTTGTAAAAAAGTGTTCATTTATGATAAATTGTTTAATAGAAATTCATTTAAACTAGATTAGTCAGCTTCTAAATATAATTCTAAATCCCTTTCATATGTGGGTCATTGGAAAACATCTGACTTAATTTTATTGATTTAAGGCGTTTTTCTCAATCATTTCAAAACATCGAAAATGCGTCGGACTTAGAGATTATTCTCCAAAACATTGGTATATTTCAGAAGAATGGAAATCCGTAAAATTTTAAATTTCATCCAAAAAGTGACGCTATGGGCTATAAAAAGAAACTTTCACTATAAAAAGTGAAATGGGGTTTCTCAACTCGACGATTCAAATATTCATGGTATAATTTTTTATGAAACAGGAATTTCATAATCATAAAAAACCTTACTGAAGAAACAGGCATGATAAAAATAATTAAAATTAGATATTTATAAATTTTTACCAACAAATTTGGGAATGAGCATAATAGCATAATTATAGAATTTCAGAACTTTTGAAGTTCCTGAATGCATTAAGTAAGAAATAGATAATAATAAAAAAATTATAATAATACAAAAAATTTACAAGACGATTGGATTATTGTAGATAATAGATAGTTGAGAAGCTACTTATCAAACAAGAACCGTTATTAGATTTGCTGATAATTGTTAATAATATAAAAAAATTAATAATAAAAAAATAGTAAATCTTTAGCGGGCAAGTTCTCAAAGAAAGTTAAAAATTTGAAAGTTGAAGAAATATACTGTTAACCAGAAAGGTCTTCGTGGTAGACAGCAATATAGACTTGAGAGTTAGTGCATCATTCTGTCGCATGCGGTAAAATTGGCTCAACTCTCAGGAAATTCTCGACTCTTTCTCCAAAGAAGCCATATTATCTGTTTGTAACAGTTTACAATAGGAGCTGTCCCCGTGGAAAATTTATAGTTCAATATATATTCAAAGTTACTGGACTTATTTAAATAATTCTTATGAAGAAACCGCAGAGACTTTAAAGTAGAGAAATCTCTTTGTGCGGCTTACCATCAATTCCCTCCGGACTGTATTAGCGTTTAAGCCACTTAAGCCTTCTTAAACTAAGTCCCCTACTTGAGGATCGCATTCCGATCCCCAGTATTCAGCATTGTAATATTCTTATAATAGACCTCATAAAATAGCAGAAATTCCTCTTTAATATTATTATATCTTTTTATTTTCTCAATTGTCCAAGATGGGGGGATGGAAGTGAACGGTTGAAAAAAGGATTTCAAGTTTTACAAGACCATAAAAAGTAAATAAATAAGTAAATCGCATAAGTAACACAAATAACGACAACGGTTGGTTTGTAAGGTTTCATGCACATGTACAAGATATCCAAATTGATTTAGAGGGTTGAAAATTTGTATGTAAATTGAGTTGGTGCAAGATAATGCCTTTTGAGGGTCTCAAATTTTTCTTTCACTCCCGCCCATTTTGATATTTTCACCTTGGATTTTAGTAAAATACAACCTTGGTGACGATTTTGAGTTGAGCTTTACTGCTCACGCTTTTTTTTTTTTTTTTTTTTTTACTTTTATTGTATTTTAATTTTAATTTTATTATTATTACTTTTTTTTTGTCCATTCTAAATTCTCAGCTCAATAGGTAGTGTGTTTTTAATTCAAAAAATTATATGACATTTAATGATACAGGAAGTTGACATTACGTAACTAGCATTGTTTTTATGTTAACGTATAATTAACAGTAGTAAATAATTGATACGAATATATGATTTTTAGCATATTAAAGTTTGCTAAGAATATCGGTCAAGAGAGGATTATACGTGCAGAAATAATTAGGGTCGAAATATTTGTATATAATATAAAACAAAATTAAAATTAATGTAATATTTTAGGTTCACTTTTGTTTTAAACAGCCGTATACACAGTTACAAATAGAATAAAGAAAGGAATTACATAGGACAGGATTGAATTCACAATGATTCAACAACTATAGGGCCATGATTGCCTATTGAGGAGGCAGTGACAATTGTAATGGCGACCAAATGGATGGTACATTGTAGTGACTTGTAGGAGAGTGTTTCGTTTAGTAATCAGTATTATGAATTGGATCCGATATTTTATGGTGTAGAAGATTTCAACATTTTAAATCGATTTATATGAAAAATAAATTCTGGCACCACGAACATACAAAATAGGAAACAATCGTATTATAATAAAAAATCTAATTAAAAAAAATCCAGGTAAATAATAGGCCATGAATAATCATCAAGTTAATCTGCAGATAAAATAAACTAAACTTGAAGTGAATTCTGATTTACTTATAATACAACGTATTGCACGAATATTGTCAATAACTCTTCGACATAACCCTTCAGTCTGATAAAAAAACGGTTCAGAATAAGAGATTAAATAGAATATGAGAGCTTGGGGTCCTATAAAGTATGAATTAACTGTTATCTTATAACCTTTTATTCGACTGATCACCGAATCAGCGAAGCAATGGAATTGCTTTTACTATAGTAAGCAGTTGAAGAAGTAAATATAAACATTTTATATCGCTTTTACATTTTTAAGGTTTTATAGACAATAAATGATAACATTTTAAGAGATTCCTGACAATATGGCCGTTTGAGTTTCAGTTATGAGCATTCATAATTTCATTATTGGACTTTTTTAATTCCGAGACATATTCCAAGTTTATGAGAATAATGAAAAAAACAATGTTTCTTCATTAATGAAGTAATAAAACGAAAACAGTTATCTCTACGAAACAGTTTCGTATTTTACAGGGCGACAAAAAAATTCAACGCAATATTTTTTATTGATTAAAAGATAAAATCAAGATTCCAGACCCAATATCTAATTAAGCTACTTCTTTTTAGGCTAAACTATTCATTTATTCTGTCAATTTTAGTGGAAATTACACACCTAACAAAGTATTTATGGACAGCAGGAACAGAACCCATATCCCCACTCTAATCATAGTGGTAACACCAAAATCATCAACGAATAATCAGAAATAATGGTTGACTACAATTAATTCATAAATAATAAAAACCTTCACTTCCTTATTATTCATTAAACGTGTTAGTTGTAAACTAATATATAATACACTAGGGGGATCCCGTCCTAGGGGCAGTTGTAATTACTGGGAAAAACAAAAAATATAATATTTATTTATTTAGCCTCAATTAATTAATTAGACTTATTTATTTATGCCACCCAAAATAAAGTTGTCTACAAGTATTTTCTATATTCATTATCAGATGTTCAAAAATTTTCCATTAATATAACTCAGAAATAAACACGGGGCATGCACTATACAGTACCCGCAATACTGAAAGGTTATGAGGGTTTAACGGGTCTAAACGACGGACACTGTCGGAGGGACCTAGAGGTTTAATAATACAGAATTCCGTTAGTTTTCCATAATGCTTTTATTCGTGCTGTGAATTAGAACCGAAAAAATGTAACTAATAACAATTAATTTTACTCCCTGAAGTACCTAAGTTGTGGATATAATGTGATTATTCTTAAAAAAAAAGTTTTTAATATCTCACTTTATATATTACCAGAAACTCTATTTAAAAATAAAGTTATATTTATTAAATGTAAAAATGTTATGAGTTAAGTTATTTATGAAATGATGTAGCTTAATCAATAGAATTTGTTTACAATGGCGGAAGAAAAAAATGTAGACACAAAAGTAGATGGATCTCATAAAAAAAAGATGAGTAATAGTACTGTCGATTGGTCGAAGAGATTGGACTGAATATGTAAGAGAAAAAAAATTAAAATTCGAAATTTTAAAATATTTACAAAAACATTAAAATTCATTTCTATTCAAACGCAAAAATCATTAGTGTTTTTGAAAATTTAAATACATTATATGATAAAAGAAATTTCTGTTTGCTGGCAAAATAGACATCGAAATCCCGCAGAAGAATTTTGTTTAAACTTATTAAATAGAAGTTTTTTGGCCTCAGAAATCGATTTGCTTGGTTCCCCGAGGAAAATTCTTAATTATTTAAAAAAAACAAGCAGGCCAGTGGACAAAAAACGTGAATGAAAATCGAACTAACGAACCACGGTAACTTATTCCAGTAAAATCTCATTCAAAGAAATATTACTTTTAAAAAAAAACTATTCACCATTAAATATTTGATTTTCAATTTTATTGTCCCTTCATTTTGACTTTAATATGAAGTTAAATATTTTAGATAAAACAAAGGGAAAATAAGAAGAACTTTGGGCGACATAAAAAACAGGGAACAATTTTTTTTTTTGTCCAGACGTTATTCCGGAATGATATTGCTTCATATTTGTTGGCAACGTGAACTAGTTTATCTAACAATCTAGATTCTAGATGTATCCTCTGCCAGTTCGTTATCTCTAACCTACATCTTGGCTCCTGGCATATCCTTGTTGATTCACCTTTGGCGAGATGAGATCTGTTTCTTATGACGTTTTGTTCCGGACTGTTTGCTGGCATGAATTTCTAGATTTATAAATGTCATCTTCCAGAGAAATTTTAGTCTTCCGCTATTTTTTTCATTATCGGAATTGTTAATTATGTTGAAATGTATTTGAAAATCATTAGTACTCAAAGGATCATTAAAAATTTCAATCTTGAAATTTCGGAGTTAAATTTTCATAACCACTATAGAATTTTGCTGAATCAACTTTAGTGCACTAGTCTTATCAAAATCGACAAAAAAAAAATATTGATTGAGTAATAAATAAGACTTTCTTAAAGTAAAAAAAAAATCTTTATTTTAGTTCTTTATACGCAATCTTCATATCGTTAAAATACGCTTATATTAATATGACAGCTTGCATTATTAGAACATTTCATAAATTGGATAATTTATATTCTTTAATTACAAAATTTTATATTCCTCAAAAGTATGAATCAATAAGTTATATATAACTAAAGATGGGATTTTTATGTCTTCACATATTCACTTCTACGACTTTTATATACATGTTTATGTTTCATAGGTATATTTCGTGATATTTTAAACCATTTCTATTTTATATATTTTGAAGTATTCCACTGTTTTACAGTTTCTTCTTTTTTTTTTCTTATATAGGTAAATAAGGTCAAGTGGGGTAATTGGAAACAAATATTCAATATTTTACACTAAAACATTTCTCTATCCTCTGAATGAATTAAGAAATCAAATTTTGTGATTTGTAGCCAATACTGTACTTCTACTGAATACTTGGGCATAATAATTTTGACTTTATCTCTATTTGTACGAGAGGGAATGCCTGTTTCCATTTATCACAGTCTGTTTTCATTTACCCCTGAGACTAGGGGTAAATGGAAACAGTGATTTCTTCACGATGCTGATAGAGAGAATCACCATGGCAAATAAGCTTAGCTACATGACTCAGGAAGCTCTAAACAGAGCACATAAAGTAACTTTTCGAAAATAAAACCGAAAGTTGAACATACATAAACTGAGGATATTTAATGAGAAAATTCCTATAAAAGTCAAATTACATGCTTAATTATGTGAAATTTCACAAAATTATAGTTCACAGCAAAATCTGATGTATAACAGCATGCAAACAGAAAAAAATATTTCCAATTACTCCAGGATACAAAATATATGGGTAATTGAACATATTAAAAATATATATAAAAATATATACATATAAAAAAAAATATTAAAAACATATCTATTTTTTTTACCTAACATTCTACATGACTAGTAAAAAAAGTTAAACTACCTACTTCACCTTAGTAGATCTCCTAGGAGAGCAAAACAATATATCACTAAAATTTGGTATACAAAAATTTATATCAACAAAAAACACAGTTGAACCCTTCATCATTTTGATCTGAAAAGGCAGAAAATCTCTCTAATGTCTTCCTTTTGTCGTTAAGTCAACACTCATCAATAATATAGATTTTAGCATCACCACAAAGGCGGTTACCCCATGTTTTCATTTGCCCTCCTGACCTTAAACATTTTAGTCCATATTTGTACTTAATTATAATTGTCTTCACAAATTTCCCTTGTTGACAGTGAAAAAGTATTCCTAAAATAACCGAGTCGAATTAATCAACTTAAAGAAATGTATCTTCAGCTTTCTTTATCAACACAGTCAGTCCTTTCACGATGATGAATGTTGTTGAATGCGGAGGAGAACTTATACAGCGCATTTCGATGAAATTAATTAAGCAGTGTTGATTCAGCGGCAATTGAAAGAGACAATTCCCTTTTTCAAGAAGACAGTTTAAAGCATAAGCTTGTTTAAATAACCAATAAGGTCACATTTTTTGCACATGGTACTTTAAAAAAAAATAGAATTCCAAAATTTGGCTCATGTTGAAAGTTTAAAACTTGTTGAAGAGACAATTGATAAAATTGATGACCTCAGAGAAGACAAGGGTAGTGTTATTAAAAAAAAATATATACGATGGTTAGAACAAAAATCCTGGACTGACCGACATTTTGATAAGGATGACAAATTTAAATAACCATTACAATTAAATGTAATTTTTTTTTCTTTTTCAGTTGTTAAAATCTTTTTATAACAAATTAAGAAGTTAGACATTATCTATATTTTCAAGGTTTTTGGTGTTGAATTACCTATTTTTTTATTTTGTAAAAATTAAATATTTCTATGTTTTTATTATATATTTACGTAAAAATTAATACATATTTATATACATCTTTTGCCTTTTTCATCACATAAAAATCCCATCCCTAGTTATAACCAATCATACAAAGCTTTCATACGAGACCATTTTAAGGATTGCAGTTCATTCTAAAAGAGGAGAATATAGGTTTTTTTAATTTTATTTTTTGGTTATTTTTTTTTTTCCAAAACCCCCTTTGAAGCATAAAATCATTAGGTATATGCAAGTTTTGCATAAAGATTAGTTTCCTGATATATCTCCTTTTTCTATATCTGAATTACAGAGTTTAGGAGTTTTTGATTTGTTAAAAATTAATGTTCATGGATACATAATTTCTAGTCTTTGATTGGTGCACTTATTAAGAAAATCTTACCTAAACTTATTCTAATAATTGTGGCCATATCAGAGTAATGTACTGAGAGATATAGCAGGTCAACCAAGCTTCAGTCATAAAGAGGCAAAGTTATTTTCTTTTTACGAGAGTTCCCTGCCATAAATACTTTATGGCCCCGTGTACCACCTATTAACCTTCGCAATTACATCTCTTCGACAGCTTCGAATATTGAGTTAGGACTTGAAGCATCCTATAACCCTATACACCCTTGTGGTAACCAACTCTGAACTAGGCGCAGTGCATGACCAAAATCTATTAGTAGCGTTTCCAGCGCTATATTAGCTCGCTAAAAACAATAATATGTTGCTTTAGACAGAAACCAATATCATTAACTGACTGCCATAAATACAGGGCTGATGGCCGCGAATACCGACGGAACATTAGCCGGGCAATAAACAGCTGGCAGCGGCCTCCATCATTAGAGCATTCTTCTCTTCCCCGCAGCTTATCTCTTCTCTCCATTTGTGACGCTCGTGAGGCTCAGCTGATATTTTACTAATCTTCTGCTTTCCCTTTTATTGAGGACCGTCTCTTTGATGATATAGATTAACCGCGACCAGAATTCTAGACACGATTTGGAATTTCCTATTTTGTTTTATGAAAGAATAGAGAACAAAAAAAAAAAAAAAAAAAAAAAAGATTTAAAATATAAAACTTCAAAGATGTCTAGTTCCGATTCCCTACAAGTGACTAATAGAGTTAGAATTTTTTTAGGTGGTTTTATGTGCAAGAAGAGCGTATAATAAAAACTGATATTTACTAAAAAAATAAAAAAAACTCAGAATACATTGCAGTAGATCCAGTAAAAGGATTATCTGTTATGAATCATAAAGGAAGATGATGACGGACTTTCCGATATAATGGATTGAAATGGGAAACAATTCATTTTATTGTTTCCTACAATAAAATAGAACCCCGTGCCAAAATACAAGGTATTGTGAAAAATAAAATAAAAATTTATGAATAATAAAAACAGAACAATATTACATCGGGATTTTGAAAAAAAAAAATGTTATGATATCAAATAATGTAACTTAACAACTTAAGCTTTACTTTTAGGTTTAGATGTAGAATATCAGGAAAGCACAAACCAAAGGTGAACCGAATAACTGAAGAATGTATCGCTCATCCAGAATGAAAGAGGCACAACACAAAATTTTAAAGTCAGAAATTAATTGTTGGACCCCTAATATCACAAAGAGCAGCTAGCTCTCAAATGCCAAGCCAAACCAATATGCACAAAACGTGATCTGACAGCAACATGTGTTCGAGGAAACACCCTCAGGGCTTCTAAGTAGAACTTGACCCGTGCCTAATGTTAATTTTAACAAAAACAATTTTTTTGAGTTGTGTTACTTTCATTCTGGTTTTTTTCCAAAAATTACTCAAGATCCAATATCCTTTAAAATTAACGCATGAAATAAAAAGACTAGAATAAACGTATTTGAGTTCAGGATAAAGGAAAGAAAAAGAAGCTATGGAGAAAAAAAAGATTTGTTCCTCAACTCCAGAAATGATGTATTGATACACTAGATCTTTCGATATCTGCATACCTCTTCTATAATTTTCGTAACACTAGGTACCCTCATAAAAAAAAAATCCTTTAATTTAATATCAATAAAAATATATTTATTTTTTCCTTTTTCATTACGCAAAAAAAAAATAAATGAAAAATAAATATTTATTCATAATGAAATATAAATAAAAGTAAAATGTTGAGACGACAGATCATCATAATTTGGTTCTCTGGTTGTTGATTTTAATCCGACATGCGGTTTCATATCCAAAAGGCTCTTTCTTTTTTGCGACTCAATGTTTACAAATCCTGAAAAATCAACTTCACGTAGATGTGTAAGACACACATACACAATACTAACAACTAATGAAGTTTTGTTATTATTTTTCTATATTCAAAGTCCGGTACAGCGCGTACCCCCACCAAACTCTTACCGGACTCCTGGAAGTACGCGTACCACACTTTGGGAAAAATTACACAAGATTATAGGCCTGTTGTGTGATGATAACAGGCATCGTGTTTTTTTTTTTAAAAGGAATCCTTATAAGGACCGTATCTTCAAATGAATAAAATTTCAAGCACTGGTATGCGATGGGGTAATAAGAAACATGATAAATGGAAAGTTGAGTTAGAAAGAAATGAAGAAACATTAATACCACTAAATCCTAATCTGTTATTTTTTTGTTGAGAACAAGTAGTTCTTTCAAATAGAAGATACTGCCAACGATATTTTGTTTAAATTTATTTTTCAATCTCAAGAGATCCTAAAATTTCTAATTAAATGTGAGTTCGAATATAAATTTTTTAACTGATCGCCATTCTTCATCTAAATTTTATGAGATCGAGATGCCTTTAAAATAAACACAGCTAAATACTACCTTAAAAATTTGACGTTGTTCCTTAGATCCGAGGAGGAACATGTCAACCACAGTACCAACCGCCGGCTGACGTAGTTCCCACCTTCGCGCTATTATTGGAGTATATCTCAGGCCAGTTTATAAAAGGATTCGCCCCTACTTTAGACCTGACAGCAACTGAATAAACATGTACACGAGTACGGAGGGCGGAAGGTATTATTGTAACTAACTGTTTTATTTTTGCCTCTTCGGCAGCAGTGGGGATCTTCATGGAATCAGCAGAAGCTTTACCAATGACTTGTAAAGCGTTTGCGTGGTGGGGAAGAAGAAAATTTATTACATCCGGCGTTGATAAAACCGAAATCGGCTGATTCGATACTCCATACTAGAAAGTGGCGATATACAAGATACAAGGAGATGCGGTGGAAGGAATAGGTTATTGTTTAGTACATACTGCAAATCTGTTAATTTAACCATTGCATTGGCTACAGAGTCTCTGAGACTCCGTTTCTATGTTAAAGGGGTGGAGATACATAATAAAGAGGGGATCTGGCTAGGGCCCTTAGTACCTATTTGCCTACATGAGAAATATGGAAATATAATATGGGAATTTGGGCTGCGATGTGCTTCCCCATTTACGTGACTGTGTCTACTAATTTTCATGTGAATCCATTAAAAAAAAAAAAATAAGTAATGCCATTTATTTGCCTTTTTAATTTAGTCATCAAACATTTTCAGATGCCATCATTTGAAAGAGTAAGCAAAGTACATATGAATGGTAATAATACCATGAATGGTAAACATTTGGTAAAATTAAATATATATATATACATATTTGAAAAATGCAGAAGCCTCAAGATAGAGAAATAATAAGTCTAAAAAAAATGTATATTATGTAATTTTGGGTATGTAAATAAACTTAAAAATAATTCGTTAAAAACAAATATATTTTAATATTTTAATTTTATTTCAATGTATTTTCTTTCTGATATAATATACTAGATTGTATTATAACATAATATAATTCAATATATAAACCTTGCATGATCCTTACATTACCTCAATGCCTTCCAAACACGTTTTCAATGACTATTTTTTTATTATATACATACTTTCTGCATAAAATGTTTGTAGGTTGTAACATTTATTAAATGAAGAGAAAACTTACCTGAAACAAAAAAAAAAAAATGTTAAAAAGAACTTAAAGATCCCATTAATATTTTATTTTTTTATTGAGAGTTTAATGCCCTTATCTATTCCGACTGATTAATATTAAAGTAAATAATCTTACAGATTGAAAAATATTTATAAAAAAGTCTTAAAGAATCATATCTATATCCATTTATAATATGTATATAATGAATACCACAATTACAATAAATAAACTCCGCACTGAGCGGTGCCCGAAATTTCTTTTAAATACAACTAATATTGGCAAAGAGAATAAATGTCGCAAACAAGCAAATAACCTCCTTGAAAGCATGGCCATATTTTATTCATGCAACGAACACCCTATGATGCATTTAAAAATGCATGAATGGAAACACTGCTCACTTATGCAATGTAAGCTTCTTCAACGATAATATAAAGATGTAGATATATTACAATGATTTAGGATATTCTTAGTAATGATTTCAAATATTGGCGATAATCTATAAATTTCGAAGTCTATATTTTTATCATTAAAATCAAAACAATTTTCATCGAAGCTATTCAGCCTGTTAATAAAATTACGACAATCTAAACTGTTTTATTACCAACAGTAATAAAAGTACAGTGATTAGGATTATTAATGACCATCATAAAGTTTTTAATTACCCATTTATTATTAATAATTTAAATTGATAGGCAAAATATAGGATATCAAGTACCGGAGCATAATAATACCTGTTTAATTCTAAGACATTATTCCCTCTTCAAGGCTATTCAATTAAAACTTTATTAAATTTTACGAACATTATCCAGTGCGTGCAAAAAATCGTTTCGTGACTAACGTGTTTCATCATCGATCGGTAATAAGTCAATTACCTACTTTTTTAAATGTCTATTAGAATTACTTTCATTAAAAATTGTAATTATTCACATTGAGGACCTTAAGTAATCTCTGATTTATATTACATATCTAAACGGAACAACTCTCAAATTGGAGAACATTTCACAAAATTATTGTATGCAAGATTCGGGATGGCGCAGCCTTCTAATTACATATGGCTCAATAAATGAGTGTAACATAATTTTGAGTGGTTTAATCTTAATTAGTAATGTATAAGCATGATACTAGCTCTTTAATTAATTATTATAATTAATAATAATTGAATGTTAGTTCCTAAATTTTCATGGGCTAAACTAGTTCATAAGGTTTCTTAAATTATTTTAATTTAAAATATATATATATTTCATTGTACAGCATATTACCACACTCTGTTAGTTGCAAATTAATTTAATAAAGACAAAAACTAAATAATATTTTTGCTTATAATTAATAATAATCATAACTTAAATAATAATAATAACTTTTGGATTATTTTAAACTAGCTGTGCCTCGCGCTTTTACCCGCGTTAAATTTGGATTTACCCCTAAAATCCAAAATAACCTTTAAAATAATAACCTATAATACGTTGGTCAGTCTCGTTTGTTACAGATATTTTCAAGGAATAGCGTGAAAACGACAATAAAGGTCTATAGATGGTAATAAAGTTAAAATAAACATATAAATATCGATTGACAATTTAAATCTCTCTAATATATAAATAGATTAGCCTGTTATGTTCGACAGTTTTTAAACAATTTTATTTTATAAAAATAATCTTTTGTTAATGATAATCTCCTGTTGATACAAATCAACTTTTCTTACTTTATCGGTCAACTAAAATTTATATTCTTAATCTATTATTAATTTATTCTATTAATAATAATATCCAATCATTCAAATCCTGTAGGCTGCTTCAAAGCTCCATGCGAGCACACTTTCAGGAAACGATATTTCACCTAAGCGGGTTCATTAAGTATATAGGCCGGGTGTGGTTAAGCAGAAACCACAGACCACCACAAACTAAGGCAAATCATTGTGTCTAAGTCTTATCCAACGCAGTTTGTTGTCAGGTACCAACCACAGAAAGAGAAAAAAATACTTAAAACACAATGAAATATCAAGTAGAAAATAGGCATAATGCTTATTTATCAAAAAACACAGTAGTAATAAAAATATTGTTTTACTACAGTTTCAACACAATCCAGACACAGTACAAAAAAAAAACAAAAAAACAAAACAAATAAATCGTATCAGTAGGCATAAGCAAAGATAGAAAAAAGTTAATGTTCAATTTAACATCTAACATCTTGTTGAGGGGGAGGGGAAGAGAGCAGAAGGAGGATCAGTCTGAGACATTCTAGAAAAATCTGATTCAAGGGCTATATATATATATATATATATATATATATATATATATATATATATATATATATATATATATATATATATATCTTTATTCTAAGACGAAGTCCCTAAAAATAACCATGTTGTACAAAAAAAAATCTGGCTTAAATATTGAAACAAACAAATAAGAATCATAATAATAATAAAAGAAAATAATTCTTGTGAAGCAATATAAACGAGTACTAATAAAAAAGAATAAAGAGAATGAGAAAGGAAAATTACATTTACCCTTTTAAATAAATTTGATCATTAAAATAATTATTTACATGTCATATATATACATATATATATATATATATATATATATATATATATATATATATATATATATATATATATCAGCCTTCAAAGAAAGATTTTTTTTTTAGACATAGCAGATTCGCACTTCTATCAAGGACCGCCTCAATTATTCTTCAATATTATTCTGCCAGTCCAAATGTTTTCTCGGTACCGAATGTATTTTCAGGATTGAAGGATGTCTTAGAATTTCCTTTTGTCCTTCTTAAGTTCATGCCACTTGGTTAATGGTAATTATCTTTCCTTTTGGTTCAACTTTTTACGAGACTGAGTTTCACTACGGTATAGGATTTATTATAGGTATTCAATCCCTTGAATGAATAATAATAGTATGATATCATTGTCTAAAAATTTGTTTCTTAATGGTATTCGGGATTTCGTATCCGTGAGAAGACAGGTTTTATTCCGTTACAAGCTGGCCAGATATCCAAATCTAATTCTTGGAGCGTATTCCCGAATAATTATGTTTACTGTTTTTCGTTCCTCATTAACTTTATTTTCAAATATTAACTATTTTAGTTTTAATCATCCTTCAAAATAAAACATCTGATGTGCAAATTGAGGCAGTATCAGATTCTGCTAGCAGATGGGATTGGCTGCAGGTGTTGATGCTACACATTATCCAGTGGATCGCACACCTGTCAGCCGAGATCTGCCAGCACACCTGTGCTACATCCCCATCCTCCCAACTCCCTAACCAACATCCTACACAGATTTTTAAGCTACTCCATATGGGAACCATATGGAGTGTTCACGTGTGGTCTTATGAATGACAGTTCTATTCCATCGTAGCCGTTGAGGATGGTTTAGAAGTCTTTGAGTGTTGTATCTTTGGATAGTATAAAATAAGATTGTTGAAATTGTGAGGGGAAAATATTTGTGTAGATCTCCAAAGATTTAATGCATGACCAAGATCAAATAAGAATTTGAAAGAACAATAATGTGTGACGGTAAGCATCCTAGTATTTTGAAGAAATCTGTACTTTAATAGGCTAGCATTAACAAAGGAAGAAATCGTGGGTATATTGAATGAAAATAAAGCAACAAAAATATTCCCGTTTATAATAATTTTTCTATTTAATTTAATAATTTCCCCAAAATATAGACAAACATTAGTCTCGGAATTCAAAAAAGATGACTAAGGTTAACGATTATCCAATTATGATTAAATACTTGATGGGACACAGAATATTCTTATTAAGATTACGAATGCAAAAGAGTAGGTAATTATTTTATTGATATAAATATACAAATAAATATAGGATTTTATTATTATTATTTCTAAATTACACGTATCTTACATTGCACCTATCATCATTAGAGCAGTATTAATAATATGCATCGATTATATTATTTATAATTATATCATTAATGTAGAAATAAAAATAATAATAATATCATTAATAAGCTCAATTAAATCGAATGAATGGACATTTAGGTTATCTATCGTAAGGAAAAAAGTTTTAAATAAAGTGAATACCAACATTTTTGTTTATTATTTACAACAATGTTCCTTTGTAATTCACTAAGAAAAAAAAAATGTTAATCCCCATCATAATTTGAGGTTTTACGTTTCAAGATACACAGAATCCAAAAATCGAATAAAATAATCGTCCGTCCACGATCACTACTCGGCCAATTTTTTTGAGGTTGGCATCAAAGTCAAAGGTCGCCCCAGGATAATCTTAGGAATTGGGCATTACCATACATTTCTTTTCAAAATGGTAGCCGTTTAAAAGCTTCATCCACCCATAGCTCGGCTATTTGTGAGCATACAGGAAAAATATAAAATGTTTTGGAATCGCTATACCTAAGGCTTTAAAAAATAATAATAAATAAATAAATTAAAAAAAATTCAACCCAAATAAATTATATTGGAAATTTTGTTTTGTTGGATATATAACTATTTAATAAATAATATAAATGATTAAATTAGAAATAATAATCCATATTATAATAATTTGTAGAGTTTTTTCTATTAACTTTATGTTTACAATGGTCCTGATAATTTTAATTTTATGGAATTCCGAATGATTAAATTCAACAGTTGTGGAATAAAAACTATTTTTCAAAGATTTTGTGACGAAACTTAAGAAATTCTAATCAATGGTTTGAGGAGAGAGTTAAATAAAATAATTGATGACTCACATAAAAAAAAAAATGAAAAATTGCTTTTTTTTGTTGGGGAATCAAACAAAAGCCTAAAATTATACAGCTTGTTTGTATACCAACGCAAAAGAAACTGCGAAATTAAATTAGATTTTGTTTTCATTTTAACCCTGAAGATGGCCTAAAATTTAGGCCGAAACGTAGGCACAATTATATAAGACCACACTTATTAAGTCTATTTCTTTGACCGCACCCCCGATCAACTTCTCCCTTTAAATATAAATATACGGTCAACAATAACTCCCTCCATTATGAAATTAAATTAGATTCGTTGTTGATATACACTGTTGGTAAACTAAATCTATCACTTTTCCTACACTTAAACCTCCAATTTTTTCCAGAAACAGTTCACAACTCAAAGCTAACCATTACATATCAATTTTAATCGATCCAATAGTTCACGAGATGGCCTGAGACGATACTTTTTGAAAATACTCTTTTTCGGACTCAGGGGACCCTAACATCAATCTTCCAAATTGATAGAAAAAATATTTTAGACAAACCCCCATGCCTATTTTATCGAATTTAGTTGAGAGAACACAAAGAAAATTATTTTATCTAGGATTATACCGTGAATAATACTACATAGCTCCTAGCGGTATTGATATTAAGGGACACCAATAAGCAATAACTTTGAATCGGGGACGTCTATTTAATATGACTGGCGCCGAGTTGACGACAATGGTTTATGAGAAATAAAATGTATAATGAACTCAACTAGTCCCTCGAGCAGACTGTTATATTAGGAATGTCATCTCAATTATGAAGATATTTTTATAGGCAATAATTTAAAAAAAAAAAAAAACTGTTTTTTTAGTAAAATTAAATATAAATGAAGAAAATTGAAGATTCTCAGCTCTGATCATATAATAGTTATTTTAGAAATTAAATTAAATAAAAAAAACGCCGAATTAAACGTAAGATATTTAATTCGTTCTATCAAACTGCAATATGAGAGTTCTTATATATTGTCTGGTATATTATACGAGTGTTGTATTAGCTATACTGTGTATTCCACATTGTATTTTGTTGTGTTATATTTTATTTTATACAATCTTTCGTAATAGTTTAGCAACACTAAATTATATTGTAGTGATGCATTGCTTATTCACAAGGACTACAGATATATATCATATTTTATTTTATTGCGTTGTATTATAATGTTTTTTTAACTTTGCATATTATTGTTTGTTTGCAATACCAATATATTAACCCGAATGAAAAGAAAGAAGGGAATGAAAAGGTTTCAACTGAAGAAATCGAAGAAAATGAGTTCTTAGTATGATAAGGTTCTATCTGACTTATGCTACAATTAGAGCGTACTTGTTCTGCAATATGTGGATAAATAGAAGAGTTACCATAGTGCATGATCAGATATCGATTTCTGTTAGTTTTCAGAGGTTGTTTGCAGCAGCACTTTAACAAAGAATGAGGCAGAGTAAAGATTAACAGTTATGTTGAAATTTTATGACAAATTTTTTTAAATTTTCCTTACAGTTAACGTTAACAAGAATTGATACTACCATATAGAAAAAAAATTATTACAGTTGGTGGAATAAAAACTGAATGATGAGTTAATGAAATTTTGACATTAATTAAAACGAAACGAATGGAGTGTTAGTTGGAACCTTGTTATTCCAAAAGGTTGATATTTTTATCAATACAACCTTGCAGTCCAAACTTATTTCAACAACGTGTAAAAATTCGAGAAAATAAATTTTATTTTTAATGATTTATACTGTATGCTTATATTTTGTATGTTGCGTTATATCATACATTTCTTCAACTTAAATATTTTTTTATAAAATTAAATATTTTATCTATAATTTTTATAAAATTTCTTCTTTTTTTTTTATAATTTTTCTAATCTTGATCATCTTTCATTATTTGATAAGCACCAGTGAGAAAACATTGACGTCTATAAGAGCAATTTTATAACTATTTTTATGAGTTATTTATTAGGCGTAACTGTAATCATTTTGCTCATCAAGATACATATACCGTGTTGTTTTCTAGCGATTTTCTACTCCATTGGAATTGCGTTTCGTCGGTGGTTTTATCTTGGTTTCGTCCTTGAAAAAAAATTAATTACTGTCTTTCTCACGTCAGTCACTCAAGTGTATTTAATTGACAATGATGTTGTATGCAATATCGACCATATCATGCTCTTTACATATGAATATACCATACTAAATACAAGTATAAGAATCGGATAAAAATAACATATCTGACGTAATGTTCTCAGCAAAAATATATAACAACTATTCAACAAATTTGTTTTCCAGAGGCTCCAGATAAAAAATGTATACACTTCTTCCTTCTTCTTTTTGTTTTCTTCTCTCTCTCTCTCTCTCTCTCTGATCTGAACTGGACTAACTTGTTCTGTTGGAATAGTCCCTCATGAGGGAACATTGGCCATCCAATCGTGAAAGATCATTTCGAGTGATGATTATTTAATTTCAAACAATTTTGTCTTGGAAATCGTGACGGTGTTAATATTCTGAGAATAATTGAAATTTAGTTTTTTTTTCTTCATTTTTCTTTTCAGGTCCCTCGACTTTAATTCATTTACAAAATGTCCAATATAAATTATAGTAATAGTGTTTCCTTATTTATTTATTTTTTATGGATTATTTAAGGAAAATTATAAATGCATAGCCTTAATTCTCTCAAGTCAAAGATTATGTTTCGCCTATTCAGAATTTTCTGAAACAAAACAAGTTCTAAATATTAAATAATTGCAGATATTTTTAAATAAAAGATTAAAAGATTGCTTTGAGCCGGTTTGTTGTATATGTGCATTGGAAAGCGTGTGTCGATAAAATAAAATTAGAAACTAACAAATCCATTTCTTGGTGAAATTATTTAATAGTGTGAATTAATTTTTAAGTGTGAATTAAGTTTCATAGAGCTTTTAATTATTTTTTTAGGAGGAGAGGGACAGGTATTGAATTCCGCATACTGACTGCTGTTCTAAAAATGAAATGTGTGACTTTTGTGAAATAGAAAGGTTTTAAAATCTGTTTTTCGGCTGTCTAGGGACCAAAATCTCCTCTAAACGTTTCAATTTAATTTAAAAATTAAGTTTTTAATTTATTTATAGTTAAGTTAGAGAGACATGTGCCTTTCCCTATTCCCTAGATGCTACGTCTATAGTAAGTTTTGGTCCCCAAGATGCTTGAATTGGCGAAACGTTGACACCTTCGCAAAAAACTTTGGCTTGGAATACTTCAGGCTATTAATCTGGAATCTTCAAAAAATACCCTGAAGATGAAGAAATACAAAAAATACTATCAATTCCATTTTCATTGAAAAATTAAGTATAGACCAACAATTTACCAGAAAACTATGGGCAGAGCCTATGGCGGGAGTTTACGCTGAAGGTTTGATTCTTCTCCAACATAACTTCAGACAACTTACTTGCCAAATTATACCATATTGATTTTTTTTTTTTTTTACATTTTGATTTGTTTTGAATTCTTTCAATCGCGTGCACTAATTCGTATGTTGATTTTTATTTCAATAAAAAAAGCGTATTTTTATGCGCAGGCGCACTAAAAGGTTCTTCCTTAAGTTGTTAGCCTATATTATATAATTCAAGTCTTATAATTTAATTGAGTCTTAGTAATATAATATTAAATTATCTTGGTTGATGTTTTTTTTCGGAGTTATTAATTAAGGATATGGTAGGATGTGATGTTTCGATCCTTCCTGATTCCTGGGCATCATTATATATTTATATACTGAACCAAAATGTGAAGTAAATGAAATGGCTTGATGCCCTTGAAGAATCGTGGTTGAATTAAAGAAGCCAAACAACCTTGTGCCGTGGGGTTGGTAGTAATGCGTAATAGTTACCACACTTGATAAGATAAGCTGAGGCAGTAGTTGGAAAGTTGTACGGCTTCTGATCCCATTATAAGCGCAGCAACAAGTAGGCCACAGCGCTGCCTAGGTTAAAGTCTCGCACCGTACCCCAATCCTTTCCTATCCGTCTTCTGAGTCTACCTCACACTTCCCACATTTGAGTCAAAGGTTAATCATTTAGTAACGCAACACTATGAGGAGATGAATTCATTATTTATTTATAAAAATATATTAATAACACGCTGAACACGTAGGGTAATATGCAAATCAAACAATATAAATAAATATATTTTACACTAAAGTGACCAGTGTTTAATGCTCAATTTTTTGAAAATTATTCTATTAAGTCAACAAAAAATAAATAAATAAATGTATTGGGAATATATTTTTTTTTTTATAGTAACTGCTCAAAGCCAGATTTTTTTAATGACGTCTTTTTACATTCCCTGTAAACAGGATTAGGAGTGTAATTCACACTGCAGTTCAAATGCATATTCCCACATAATTCTTTTTATTCAAAAATGAATTTTTGTTTTGCGACATTCAGAAAAAAAAATGTTTTATGATTTTTGTCAATTCTATAAATGGAAACATCACAAAGAGAAAAGTAATTTAAAAATATGATATGAAATTATTCAACTTGCTCATCCACAACTCCATCTGCAGGTTAAATTTAGCCAAGATACTCTTGACCTGAAGTTACCTCAGTATGCGGTCAATAACATGGAATTAGTAGAATCATTTAATGAACAAAATAATTCCAAAACTGGAATGTAAGTTAGTCATTTGATAATTAACTAGATACGTAATTTATTGATCAACTAAATTTTTAAATATTGCCTGACATTTTTCAATTAATTTTTTTTTAAATATTATCATTTCGTTTTCTCATGAATTTCGTCAAGTGCCAAAATGACAAATATTGATCACAGAAATCAAATACTGCATTGAATAAATATGGCATCATTTTTTATTTCCTAATACCTTTCAATGTTTTTGAAGATTCAAATAATGTTACAAAATTGTATATTCATTATTTTTTCACTAGAAAAATTCAAATCCAATTATTCGTTTCTCGACACAACAGTTAAAAAATCCTTCATATTAGGTTGTACGTTTCGGGTTCAACTTGCTATTTATCGGTGCATAAACGCTTCTCATTTTACTTATAAATTTATTATTATAGTAACTGTCATTCAAGTTCATAATTTATAACAGCGTGATAGTGACCATAAAGTTCCAATTAAAAACGTAAATTACTTTAAATGAAAAAAAGAATCATTAAAATAGAAATAAATGAACATAAAACAGTTTAGGCAGAATGCCTAAAACATTAAAGAGCGTTTGTATGTGTTAAAAAGTATTGCTAATTTTGAAGATAACCTTCGCACAGATACAATGAAAGAAAAGGCGAATGAAATCATGTTCAAACTGTTGATATTTGTCCACCTTTTTTCTTAGAGAAAAAACATCTGTGAAACGTCGCGCAATATCCTTTTAAGGCGCCGATCTCATAACTTAGGTATGTTACTGATAAGTACTTGGGTATGTTACTGATAAGTACTTTATTCTTGAATATAAGTAAATACAAGTGTTTACCAAATTAAATCATTTACTTCTCTGTAGAACTATTTTTAAAGAAGTTATACTTCGAAATAAAAACAAAAATTAATTTTACCATAACATCTAAAATTTGGGTCGCACAATGGCGAATATTCTTAGCCCCTATTTCAAAATGCAACGGAAGTTCTATTATTTTATCTGTGCGTTTTAGTTCAACGGAAGAATAATAATAATTGAAATTTTTTTTTTGTTTATTATTTGTTATGTTGAATTTTTAATTCCGAGTCAAGTTAAACATTTTTTTTTCTGGTGCTAATTCCCTATTAACTGATGCTAAGTCTATTCCATTTCATTATTTTTATTTTATATTGAATAGTATTTCTTTTCATACATTTTATCTGAATCGAAAATTAAAAAAAATTAAACAATATTTTTTTTAACGTAAGTAACAAAAATCCACTAATAAAAAATATTGGAAACTATACAAAAAATTTATAATTGTAAGATTTTTGTTTTCTTTTTTTTTAGAAATGAGATTTTTTATATGCTGTTTTCTTTAATTTTTTATTAAGAATAATTATTAGTCGTATGTATACGGTTTAACAATGGATTTTTAATATAGAGACAGGTCTATTGTGGTACAGTATCAAACTAATGTTCATTATAATGAAATTATTTAATAAAAACATCAATTAAAAAAAACTAAAAATACTATTTTACTATCATCATCAATCATTGTATTTCAAAACGGGCACTTTTACCATTTATACTGTAAAAGAGCAAATTACAATACACTAATATAAGGACTTATTAAACTGTTTAAACTATGAAATAAATAAATAAAAAAAAAAGAGGAAAATAAATATAACATTTTTAACAGGTAAATATAAAAAATTTACAATTAAGATAGTCCACGTTCGCGGTACAAATTTGTCAGTTTGGCAACATATCGCTTGTTACCTTGGAAAAAGATCGGGCATGTTTATTGAAGGTCTCTTTACGATTGTATAAAATGTTTCTTGAACCATTTGCAAGAAAATGCTAGGAGGTAACTTGTGAAAGGTATTATTTTATTCTAAACATATTTTTAGATCTAAATGTTTTCACTAGCGACAGATTTACTTAAAAAAACAACTGCTTTCTAGCGGTCACACGGTGAATATTTTTTGTAGCTCTCTTCATCACAAAAAAAATAATTATCACGTTGATTATGATTACACAAAAATTAGAAAATCATTAATTTCTCAGCCGTGCCGATCTTCTTTCTATGTAGGGAGCGTTTATCTATATTCATAAAAGTACAATAACACTTAAACAACAATGAACTAATAATAATTCTGAGAATAATTCAATAATCTTCGTACTGTCACAAATAAATATAAAGCAGTTCGGATTTCATTGGCCAAGTTGTGATATCATCAGTCCTAATAGAACTACAATTCTCAGCCTGTCGACCACATGTGCTAGGTCCCACTTATCTATGACGCACTAAATGTACATACATTCAATGATAGGCTTGTTTGTTTATCAAAAGCTTCGACGTGTAGGTTGTAATCTAATTTTTGAATATGATGGTAAATGTAAAAAAATAATTTTCGAGATTTGTTTTAGGGCCTCATGAGTGCGAAAATATCTTTTGATTATAAATTAATGTCCTCTATTTCTAAAGACCCAACATTATAGTAAACCAGATAACCGGTTTCGAGGAGATGACCTCCGGTAAGAAACGAGAAAGTGGTGGCTCTGCTACCAGAGGAGGCGTGATGGGAATTTATTTTATTGTTGGGAAATTTTTTTTTTGTCTAGAAGAGTTGCTTTAAGAAAACGCTGATTTTTTTTTTTTAGTTTCGACATTTACTTGTAGTAGATATAATAACTACAGAACTGAATTAAAATTCGAAGTGTGATTTATAAAAACATAGACAAATCTAACTTATAAAGAAATGTTATAAAAGCAATATGCATGATAAATATGAAATTTTAATTTTTTCAAAATTTTCTTTTAACTATTACTAAATCTTGAATACATTGTTTAAATAAAAACGCTGCAAATTATTACACTATGATTTATTATTTCCAAATGGGTATGTATAAAAAAATAATAACAATAAAATTTGGATTTCATTATAATTAGTGATTCGAAAACACTTAATATTTTTTCATCTGTCTTCATAAATAGCCAGTAAATGAGCGCATGGAATCTTTAATCGGTCGCAATTTTAAAACGAAATGGCTGACGGTAATGTCAAATTCTGAGGATCATCGTGGGATGGCGTGTGACTATGGTGCCAAATCAAAAATCCCCGGCTTTTTTTTTTTTAAATATCCGGCGGACGGCTAACGGACGGATTTTTTAAATTTGATATTTCGATTCTACGTATCGTGAATCGTAAAATCTGAAATTTCGTGGGGGGAGGGGGTTAAATTTTTTTTCTTGAAAAAACTAAAACTAAAGTAGTTAAAAAAATCTTAAAATGAATTTTCATTTCAGATAACAAGATGAGAAACAACATACTTAACGCAGATGAACTTTTTTTTATCATATTTATTATTTTTTAAAATTAATATTAGTTCAATTTTTCTTTTTATTAATTAATCAATTGATTAATTGAAAAAAAGATCTGAAATTCAATAAGCGGTGAAATAAATGGAAGAACTTGACAGACTATTTTCACTATTTACAATTGAAGAAAAGTATATTAAAATAAGGATAAAATAGAATAATTTTATTCCTAAATAAGTTTTATAAAATCATACTGTGATCTGATCTAAACAAGCCATACGTAAAAAACTACAATATTATCTGATGTACAGAAACAGTCAATTCAACACTAATTCTCAAAACCCTCAACCATCTATCTAGAAGCAATAACTGCTAATTGACGGAAAGAAAAAAATTTGATTAGAATTCTTAAATTATGTCTCAATATTAAAGACTTACCTACATAAGAATAAGATGTTGTCTACCTGTACTGTATTAATTTATTTAGCGAAATAAATAAAAATGTGCAGGAAGACAAAGTCTTTTTAATCTTATTTTTAAATTTGATTAGATTAATAACAGAAATTCAGGGACATTTTCACAATATTTTTAAGGGTTATCATCTCTTTCATGGAAATCGCCCAGTCATGCAATTTTTAAAATCAGACCACATAATCTGACAATTAAGATTTCTTGGTTTTTAAAAGCGATTTAAAGAAAAAAATAAATAAAATAACTGTTCGAAGATAATAAAGCTCGAAGGAGATAAAAGGTTATCAGTTTGACAAGACAAGACCGAGTAATAGTCATATCTCTCTTGTTAATGTGCCTTATAGATCTAAAAAATATATATATAACTGATCGATTGCAATATATTGCATACGATTTGAAGATTAAATCAACATTTTTTTTATAAAGATAAGATATTTTTTTATATCTTTCTCTAATATGGTAACACTTCATAGGATGGAAGAATTTATTCAAAAACGTTATACACTATGCAAATAGTGTTCAGAAGGCTTTTGTATGGTACCCAGAGATTTTGCACATCACCTCCCTGATAGCGGGCCTATTATTCTAGTGCTCCTAGAGCATAGTACTCCTTGTTGATAGGAAGTATCATCGAATCCTCCGATATATCCTCGACGATAGACCATCCGCAGATAGTTCTGGAATGGAAGCTAGAACCGGCGTAGAAATAGCCTGGAGCACTATTTTAACCAGGCCGTGACCTAGGCCCATACACCAGCTGCCTCACCCTCCAGCCAAGGCCGCCAGACAGATTTACCTATCATCCGATACCACCTCCAGTTGCTACCCAAAGAAGTTATATCACACCTTTATTGAAAAAAAATGAAGGAATTAGCACTGTATTGCGGTTCGAATGTATATAAGGAAAAGTGCTATTGGTTTATTTCCTATTACAAAACATCTAAAAAAAAGTATGCCGTCGTCTGACGCAAACTGTTTTTCCTACTCCCAATATTCTTCGAAGTGAACCTGGGCAAACATAAAAGTTTAATAAAAATTCTATGCTGCAATGAAAAATGAATTACAGCATTGGTTTGTAAAAGTCGATTTAAACACGGCATACAAATGTCTAAATGAGAAACACAAGTGGAGAGGGAAGGAGAAGATATCGAAATTGGAAATTATAAAATTCCCAAAACGATTGTCATCAACCATACTTTTAAAAAGAAAGTTCAAAAATTTCTTGAATACAATTTCTGACTTTAACAAAAAAACAATTAATAGTTTTTTTTGTCTAACAGTTTACACACTAGGGCAGTGATTCTCAAAGTTGATGCCGCCAGTACAAGGCTGCCACAAAATTTTAAAATCAAATTAAAAATAAGAGTATTAAATTAAACTAAATAAATAAGAAATATAATTAGAAAAATTAATATTGTTTTTTATAACGATTCTCTGTTTTTTACGTTTCTGTAGTTTATTTCATTTATTAAAAAATATAAATAAATAATAATCGGATATATAATGAATTGTAAATTAAAGGTTAAAAAAATTATTAAATATTCTCATTTAAAACTTGTTAATTTAATTAGTTTAATGTGAAAATTTACAGTAATATGTTTTTCTTAAAAAAATTTGAATAAATTTACAAATAATATTATTTTTAAACCGTCAAAATTAATTCACAACAATATAAAATGAGCAATAAGGAAAAAACGAAACGCTTAATCATAAATTCTCTGAATACCCAATATATACTAATTTGAGCTTATGGCTTAACTATAAGCATGGAAAATATTAATGGCTTCAAATATTGAAACCTCAAAGCATAGAGAAGGTTTTTTTTTTTTATTGCGGAAATTTCAAATTATAGAGGATTGTTTGCTGTGTATAGATTTATTACATCAATGTTGTAATCCTAGTGATTCATAATAATATTATAGCATATAGCATGTCGAGTTTTGGTATATATTGTATTTATAGCATGCATCATTTCAATATGATTTTTAGCGTTACTTTTTGTATTTTTCAATGATTTTGCAGATTTTAACATGTCATTTAATATAAATAATTTAATTTTTTTTAAAAGTATATGGATGTTTCAATTTTATTTACTTTTCAATGTTGCAGGTTTTATCGTAATTTAATATTAATATTTAAGTTATAAAAAAAAAAATATATTTATTATAAACATCTAAATGTCTATAGTCGACAAATTAGGAGTAAGTATTAAGGATAAGCATGAAAATTGGATAAAATATTACGAAAAATATTACTTAAAATACAATTTTTTTTTCGCATATTTTAGGGTGGGGGAGGGGAATGAGATGAGGTATATATTGTACGTCACAGCAGGCTTTTGTTCCTGAACTATTATTTTATTTAGCGGCTATTCTTGACTGCTAACATAGCATCCTCAATTGGAGATAATCATTAATTTGGGGATTAAAATTAATTGTTTTTCAACAATAATTTATTGATTATCTACACAAAAACCAAACCGAAGCTTTGCCTGCCTCATAATTTGATTTCCAATAAAGTTTTTAAAATATCAAAGGCAACAGCAAAAGTTTACCTCTAAGTATGATTCCAACGCAACCAAACGGATAATGCTTTAGTAAAAGAAATTTTCTTCCAAGAGAGAAAGAAACATAAGCTCAAACAATCTTAAGCATTAATGAGGTCAGAGTGATTTGTTTTTTTATGGGAGTTCACAATCGTAAATAGGTTACAGTTCCGTGTAATCATTAGCCAGTTGTAATCGTAACTCTTTGATAGTTCTAGCATTGAGTTACAATTACTTTAAAGCTCTATCTCTGAACCATGCTCTACGGCTTGTATACCAAGACCGCATAATATGACCCACTTTTTTAAATCAATAAAAATAATTGGACAATAAAAGACAAGACTTTTTTTTTTTCATTCCAATTATGTATTCTGTTCTACGTTATGTATTCTGTTGTCAGAGGTAGTTATGCATTATTTTTATCTACGTAATGCATAACCATCCCTGAGGAAGTTGGCCATATAAGCACCCCGAGGTTCATATTTGTAGTTAGATCAACATTATTCCATTCAATATTCTTGCAGCTGTATGTATACTTTTTTTTAAATGATCACAAAATTAAAAAGTAAACGTTTGTAAAATTTTAGCGAACGAAGTTCTTCAACGAATTCGCCAATTAGTGGATTTTCCTTCCAAATACGAATAAGATTTTTTTTTTCTCGAAGTTCTGAGAAGCTTCCGAACCTGTTGTGTCCAAGAAGAGAACCTAATAAAATGAAGAATGTAAATTACACGGTTTATCAGCAATAAAAAAATTGAAAAATGAATGAAAAAACACTGTATTCAGCAGTTGCATACTAGGCAATATAAATAAATTAACATAAAAAATTGAACTATAAATACATAATAACTAAAAAAAAACAGTAACTCATTGTCAGACGTTACTGCGTATCTTATAAAACATACGTTAACGAGACAGACTTTATTGTCAGATGTGGGTAAAAATAATAATAATTAATAAATACAATGTCCAAATACAGGCAATTTGTTTAGTATGTACTCCATTCAACTAATAATATTCTAAAGTAGTAACTAATTAAAAAAATCTAAAAATAAATAAAAACCTATCGCATAAGATGCAAATAAAGCTATTGGCTATTTGTTTCTAGAACTACAGTTACTGTTCATTAATTAGAAGCGTGCGAATAAGCATTTTCATTTGATAGACCTATAAACCAAAATTAAAAAATAAGCAAATGAAATTAGTAGTGAAATTAATAAATTATTTTAATAAAATAAAATAAAAATTCTTATTTTTATAGCGTTTGTAAAAAATATTAAGAACATTTCTTATCTTTCTAATTGAGTCTATAGTCCAAATATTTTAATTGGTGGCCAGATATTTTGAAAAAAAAAAAGAAGGAAAAGAATCTGTAGTTTTGTTTTATTTAACTTCTATTCATAATGATTCGTTAACTCTGTACATCCATCAACGGTTTTAAAAATGATTCAATTAAATGAATACTTAAAAAAATGATTACCCATGAATATGTGCTAGATTAGGACAGAATTTAGTATCTGAAAACAAATAGATAACTCATGGAGCCAAATGCAAGCAACATTATTAAATAAAATGCATATTAAAAGTTATGCGAATTTTTAGGACAGAAAAATATTTCACTCAACCTATTAAGAACTTGAAGAATTTAGCCAGTTACTTTTTGAAGAAGGTGCATACTAGGTAGAAAATAGCAGCTATTACAGATCCAAACTAGTTTTAATGTTGAGTTCAAGTTACACACCATGGGAAAAATTAACCCCTATTAACGTGTATTATTTTTCACTAAAAAATAATTAAAATTTGTGTGTAAAGTTATTTTTACGGATGAAAACAAAATGAAAAGGTTCTGGAATAAAGAATGCGGTTTATTACTCCAGACAGCCCGACCTTCAGAGAAAAATAGAAAGAGACGAAAATAAAAAATAACATACTCTTGATGCAAATGAAAGGAATGCACGACAAAATTTATTTTAGATCCAGTCAAGTGTAATAGTTCATTAGGATAGTTTGAATCAATTTATTGCCTATTGTCTTCCACGATTCAGATTCTAGACACGAAACATTCGCATAATTGGAACATATCATAAAGAAATACGAGCATAGTTTGAAGATTAGTCTCTTGATGAATTTTAAGTAATTTATTTTAAATATACAGGCATTTCGTTTATCGCTATTTTATTACAAATTCAATTTCGAAAGATTTAATAGTTTACCTTATAGATTTTAAAGGGTAAGATGATCCAGGTGTTGGTATAAAATAAATAGTATAAATATTATTATATAAATCCGGGTGTTAGCTTATAATAAATAGTTTAACTATTTTGAGATCCGTTACTTGATTATGATCACTGCCTGGACCATCTAAACCTTCAAAAGAAATTTGATTTAAGAAGAAGAGTTAAAAAGAGGTTCAAAATGGCAAGCATTGAATAGTTTTGCACTATTATGATTAGTTTCATTTTGACCCCCCTCCCCCCTCCTGACAAACGTCATGCCCCTAACCTGACCACTTACTTTCTACTCTGAAGCGGGATACCCTGTTTGTCGGAGGAAGATTTAGTAAAATCAAAAACTCTATTGATATTTACATATGATATATATTTTGTCACGTTAGCCATGCCTTAAAAAATCTGTGTCTGGTTTTGTTTGCAGGTGCCTTATATTTGAATATAAAGGTTAACAAGGCGTTTTTATTTAGGCAGGTTCCGTTCTCGATGATAGATTGCTCTAGCTGGTACAATTTGTCCCCTGACACAAAACACGAAGTAGACAAGTTTCTTTTTGTGTTAGACGCTTCGAATGCGTTATTCAGCCCCATCTTATCTTCAATATAATGTTATCGGCTAAACAATAAGATCTCGGAGGCCGCGAGGCAGAGTGGAATGCGGGCGTCGAAGCAGGTAAAGATTACTGCTCGTCTTTTTTGTACCGGCCCCGTTCTCGGTACGGCCCCTCGCGGCTCCCAGGGCATACTCTTTCTAATCTCCCTTTTGTGGTCACATCTCAATGGGATAATACTAGTGAGCTCAATGATAATTCCAGCCTCTAGTCGTAACAATTAGGCTTATTGTGGACAATTAGGTTGTGTCAAAGACCATAATTGTACCTAACAGGTAGGTCAGTGCTGTAAAAAAGGGTCCTGTGGCATCAACAGGGATACTTTGAATTCTATGGCTTTCTACAAAAAAAAAAAAAAAAAAAAATATATATATATATATATATATATATATATTCAAAATAGTTTCGAGTCACCTAAAATGTCTCATTTTTTAGTTCATTATTTTCAATAATAGACCTTTGGAATCGACCAAGAAAAATGTTTTTGTAACCCCCCTCAAGATTTAAGGTTTTACGTTTCAGGATACGTAGAATCCAAATATCGAATAAAAAAAAAAATCCGTCTGCAAATTTGTTTGGTACTTTGTATTTTAACGAAAGCTGGAGAAATTCCCTACAAAATGAAAACATAATCATTTAAGTCGGACCAGTATTAGCTGAGATATATGGTAATGAACTTCGTAGACTGATTCTCCGGTGCGGCTGGTCATCGTGGCCCTAGGCCTCCTGATTTATTTATTGGGCTTCTGACTTCCTCCTATCTCTCTGCTTTATCCTTTCTTTGATTATTTCTGCACTTCCTTTAGCCTCCTTAGTCTTCCCTTTTTTTTTCATAATAAAGTACACATCAAATATTTCCTCTGTATTATTTCACTTTCTGATTACATGTCCTAACCCTCACAGCCTACTTTGATTGACACAGTTTTTTCTTAACACTCCCAGTTTGACAATCTCACGGCGATCATCTTGGGACATGCTTCAAATTTCTTTTCCTTTGGTGGCTACTGCTAAATTTTTTTTACTTGGACAGAATAGATATTTTTGAAATATTACCAAGTAGAAATAATAAGCCATTATGTGATAATTCGCAGCGTTTCAGTTATAAAATACAATGAGCCAAAATTGTATTTATATGATTTTGTTATTGCTCCATTTGGCTCCTATTTTTCAACGAATGATCGAGGTCTTACTTTGCATATATTTTAACCTTGAAACACTTACGAGTGTTATGAATGGTGCATCAATATCAATGTATGGAATTTTTGATCATCCTATACTTATGTCTTCGGGTATTACCTAAAAGGCTCTAACTCTAAATAATTTTTTCTGTGTAACCAAGTTGGTCTAAAAATTATAGCTTTTTATGACATTAGGATTTTAGGGCTTTCTAATGTCAAAAAAGGAGTATTTTTTAGGCCAACCAGGACAAACAACATAAAAATAATTAGAAAAATAACTTGGAGTTAGGGCTTTTTAACTCAGTATATATCCCATATAATCCTTAAATTACTGAAATTGTAACTTTATAGTAATCATACTAAGGATCAAATATGTGAAAAGTTAGTTTAATCAGGGCAGCGTTGACTAATAAGAGCAATTTCATAGGTTGCCAGTATCGCAACTTAAAAAATATCTATCTGCACCTCGAAAGTATAGGGCACTATGCCATATTTTCCTTACTTTACAAAAGAGAAGTTTCAACAGACCTGCCCTTCCGAATGAAAGTGGACTTGTTATTTTAAAAATATGGTAACTACCCTTGCAATCGGTCTAGGATTCAGTTATCTGTACCTCTGGATAAAGCAAAAAGAGCTATTTACAAATGTATAATAACGCTAAATTGGTAAAAAATTACCATTATACTCAATACCTCCGAAGGACTATATATATATATATATATATATATATATATATATATATATATATATATATATATATATATATATATATATATATATATGCGTGTAAAAAGTATGCCAAAATTATAAAAAATATGTACGTTTGACTCATCAAGATGTTTTGTGTAACCATTACTAAAAAAAATGAAAAATAATAAGATATGAAAACAGGTTCATTATAAAGCTATAATTGACAAAATTATATGTGATATACTTAAAATGAAATTGTCACTTCTTAGATTGAAAACCTTATTCTTAATAGGAGATATTGAAAAAAATTAAGCTATAACTAGTGTAAATAATCCTGGACGGGAAGGAAAGCAAAAATGTGATGTCACTTTTGTTAAAAATGTGTAAGCACATTAGAAAGTAAATCATTGCTATCACATATGATGTCTCAATGCGAATTGATGTGAGTACGTTTGTGTAGTAAAGAAATCATATTAAAAAAAAATTACTTATAAAAAAAACACTTTTAAGCCCGTGAAGTGAGTTTGAATCATAACGTGATATAGCACTGAGCCCTTAAACTTTAATGAGCACAAAAATCCAAAAGAGCAAGATTGTACGAAATACGAAGTCAGAATAGTCAATGGAACGGGATTAACTAAATAGAACAAAATTTTATCCAACTTCCATTCAAAGCAGTAATTTACACCGCGTAAATATAAGATGTAATGTGTATTTCTGTCAAATGTGGTTAGACAGTGCACACAGTTTTATTTAAATTTATACCTGTAAAGTGAAATATGGTAATGTTCAAATTCTACATGTCATTGTCTAATGATTTTCCTTTTGGTTGTAATTATAGTTTATTTGTATCAAAAATAGTCCCAATACAATCTAAATTTTACTATAAAAGTAAAAAAAAAAAACCTAATTGCATTGGTTCCTTTCACTGTGGATAAACTGGTAGTGTGAATGCAGCCAATATTACACAATTCAAGAATTAAAGATATTTCAATGTATCCACCTGAATTCTATCACTTTCAGATCCCTCGATAAAAAGATCCAATAGAACAGCATCGATCGATTTCATCAAGAGAACTGAAAGAATGGTAATGGCATTGTCCCAAGTTCATAGTGAAAGGTTGTCACCCGAGGTCATACGTCAATTCGTCATAAAGTGGCCCTAAATTTAATAAATAAAACAAATTCTAATTTTATAGAAATATTAGATAGCTCACTGGCTAGTTGCGAAACGACAAATGCCGTATATACTTTAATAATCTTGACAATAATTTCCAAGGTTATCCTAAACTTCATAAAAAAAAATCAACCGATTCCAACTGGTTAAAGCAGTGAATCGGTTGAATAAAACAGAAGAAACCTTGTATTGCGTAATCCGAAAACTTCCAATGGCATAAAAGATTTTAGTAACAGTTGGCAGAAACAGCGTCTAGGAAGGCTATCTCGACAACTCGAATGCTTTGCATTTGGTACCAGTCGTAAAAGATACGGCGTCCTCCAGGGTCGACCCACATTCCCTTTTATATCTGGATATGCTTTGGAAACTCGGGCGCAACTAACCTAGTGTTATATGGAACTATGATTTATGGAGCAATTGGCTTTGTTTTTAATAAATTCATAGTCAATAATAAATTCCATCATTTAAATTTGAGTTAATCTTTTATACAACCGAAATGATTTCAGTAAACATATCGGTTAGCTCATTTAAACTAAGCTAGTTTTTGTTTGTATAACTTTAATTTGATTTGATATAAAATTCAAATACTGTCTTAATCAACTGATAATTTTTTTTCTAGGTATATGGATAAACTATATATGACATGATACCATTCAGGCTTGTAGTTTTGTTTATAAATTAACAGAAAACATTATTTTTATTTTGTTATTTATTAAATTTCAAAAGTTAAAAAAAAAATCATGACTACTTACTCTGAAATCGATGAGTATTCATGGAGTCAATTTAAACACAAGAAGAACATCAAAATTTAAAAGTTTGCATAAAAACAATGCACTAAAAATATACTTATCTCAGAATTAAAAAAAAAAAAGACTACTAATTGCAGCTTTTTACTTCCTTGTACGAAATAAAGGAAGTGTTGTAATAGCGAAAATTTTCGGTTTTCAGATTTCAACGGAAATATCCATTTTGACCATCCCTGAATCCATTTTGACTAGTTTCGTCGTGGCGTCTGTACGTACGTACGTTCGTACCTCGCATAACTCAAAAACGGTTAGCCGTAGAAAGTTGAAATTTTGTATTTAGGATTGTTGTAAAATCTAGTTGTGAACCTCCCTTTTTGGTCACTACTTAATCAACGGAAGTGGTACTTTACTTGAAGGTCATAATTGATTTCCATCAAAAATTATATTAAAATACTTTCCAAAACTTCTCAAATTTAGTATTTATACCTTATATATAAATTTAAATAACATACTAGATTTTGGTCTAAATTGGAAAACCGGAAGCGGTACTTTACTTGAAGATCATAATAGTTTTTCATCAAAAATTATATTAAAATATAATGTAAAACATATCAAATTTGGTAAATAGGACTTTTATATCGATATGAATGTATTTACTATAGTTTGGTTAAAATTGTTTCGCCGAAAACGGTACTTTACTTGAAGGTCATAATAAGCTTACATCAGAAATTATATTTAAATTAAATACATAAATCACATGTTTCGGTAATAAAGATTACAAACGCAATTTGATTTCCAATCCAATTAAACATTTTTATTACTTGTTTTAAGTGTTAAAATTGAGTGTAAAATGCTGGTTTTCCTCCCTATTTGTGTGTGCGTGTATGTGTCAATAGATGGATGTCGCGACGCCGAGTGTCGTTTTTGAGATACTGCAATCTTCGGAAACTAGTAACCAAATTCAGGATCATTTTTTAAGCCACCGATTTATAGATTAATAGGCGTACAAGGAAGTCATGTGTTGTCCACATCAGATATTTTCATTTTTAAAATACATCATGAAATGGCAAAAAAATATTTAAATAATTAAAATTATAGAAGTACCAAGTAGTTGAGGTGCGTACTAACATAACACAGAACAACGTGTTTTTTTTTAATAAATTCTATTTTGGAAAAAAAGTAGATAAATCCAGTATCATAAAACTATAATGTACTATAGAAATACATATGCCTGATTATATTTATTATCCCACTAACTATATCCTTATCAGTAAATGATAAAATATTAAGCGCACTGATGTGCACTGCAGAATGCTGCACTTCACTGCAATAGCGGATTCTAGATTCACTCAATAATCAATTTTACAAATGTTTTATTGTTTTATGGCATCGATCTTCTACTGTTTATTGAACCTTTAGGGCTATTAAAATAGTTTAAGGAAAACGCCTTAAAAAAATTAATTTTAAATTGTTCATTAAAAAAATCATTAAAATAGTCGAGCAAATAAGAAAAAGGTTTTATTTTTAATAAATAAATATAATACTAAAATAATAACCAAGGTTCCTGTAACACCAAAAGCCATAATTAAAAAAATAAAATAACTTATTTTTATTTTATATTAAATCGAGGTAGAAAAACTTGTATGTATTCACACATTAAACAAAATAAACAGCAATACTGTGAACAAATAGTTTTTTCTTCATTTTATTCAAGAGATAAAATTTATTGCAATTAGCGAAATTTTGAAACATTTATTCATTCAGTAAATTCATTTCGCGCAAAGCCGTGGAACGCTGGTCGAAAACACTGTTTTAAAGAATATTCCTTAATTCGTCAAAAAGATAATTAATAATATTGTTTGTTTTTTTAAGTTATCGATTGCAATAATAACTAAATCAAAATATTTTATAACTTCACATTTATCTCTCGAATACTCCGATAAACGATAGCTAGAAGAGCAAGGACAAACGTAAGTAAATAGACATTATCTAGATAAAGTATTACAAAAAAAAATGATCAATTTTTCTAATTTGAGAGTTTTTTCGACGCTTAGTAAAAACGTTCTTATTTTTAATTATTATATTTTTCATATGCATTTCATTAATAGATTAAATAAACCATTCTACAATAAAAAACAAAATTAATTAAAAATTGAACCTATAAAACTAAGTTTGCATCTTTCAAAATAAAATAAATTATTTTTTTCAAATCTCTGTAGTAAAATTTAACTAAACCTTGATTTCTTTGCTACTTATTAAAAATTAAAATAATAAAGTTTGAGTGGTATTGATAATGCATATAATAAGTACCAAGTTTCAAATTCAGCAATTGTATATTATACCTATTTTTTGCTGGAGAAAAGTACAAACTAATCCATATATATCATGGACGAAGTGGACTAACGACTTTTACATCAATTAAAAAGTAAATTTAAATAAAACATCATAAATCCTTGGGATTAATTTAGAATTAAATTAATGGAATTATTAATTTAAATGCATTTAATTTATTTGGTCATTTTTACTTACAGTAACAAGCAATAAAATGAATTTTAGGTTCAATATCTGTCTCACTTTTTATTTTTTTTTATTTCAGGAATTGTCCCTAATATAATAGTCTGTAATGTCTAAAGTATAATTGTATACAGCCAGACCCCTCAAAGTTGGTTGACTGTTAAGGAATCCTCAATATTTCCAGTATATAGTGAACAATTATTTTTAAATCTTGGCTAATGAAATAATTTCGTAACGAAAACCAGTTCAATGAAGTTCTTGCAATGAGTCAATTTATTAATAAATTATTTATAAAGACAAATATTGAATTCTATCACTAAGTATTAGTTTATTTCAAAAAGATGTAATGTATAGCCTTATGACTTCAAAATTTATCAACGTCACATTCTCTATCTTTGGGGTATGCAGGAAAACTGTTTACTTAACGTCGAAGGAATGTGGTAAATATTGTTTTAAAAGAGGAACAAGGATTTTTCTCGAGGAAATCTGCATCCTAACTTCTTATAACACCATCGAAATATACCTTTCAACAACATTGAAACTCCAAAGTAGCATTACAACAATGGTAAAATGAAAGCGTAATAAAATATAATGGAATTATTGAATGGAATTTTTTATCACCATTAAAGTTAATTTGCTTACATTACTTTTTCTCACACAACATAAAATTACTGAGAATGAAACCTAAAATATGAGATCAATTATGGTGATACTACTTAAAAACTATCACTTTTATTTTTGAAAGTAACCAATATGAGAAAGAATTGAACTAGCAAATCTTGAAGAACCATAAATATAGGATGGATACGGAAATACAGGAAAGAACAGCAAAAGTTAGAGTTTAAAAAAAAAGTATATAAAAATTTTGCAAAAATTCTACGCGATGCGTACACCATAATACTGGTCAACAGGAATAAAAAAAACAACACAAGCAGTTTGATGGTGGTCTTTATGTTACTGTGTTTAAAGAGCGCGTCGGGGACAATAGAAGAAAGATAAGAACCTGTAACAAAAGAACTACTTTTTATCTCCTGACTTTTCCCCTACCGGCGACCTAAAGAATCTTCTGTGTCCCTCCATTGCTGGCTGATGATATCCATGGATGTTGTATTTGTCCGATTGTGGTTTACTCGTGATTATATAGTACACTTCAAAGCACTGGTTCAACGTTTCTGATCGTGTTTGAACATATTTTATTAACGCGTCGATGAAAGATGGATACCGAAGCTAGAGCACGATTCAATTTTTTCAATTCTAATCATTTCATATAATTCGTTGGTAAAGTTGTATCTCTCTAGGAAGGTTCCACACAGTGGCGGATTTGTAGTAATGTCGTCCACAGACATGACAGATAATGCCGACCTCTTCTGCCACTCCTATCTCTAAACATAATTCTGTACCCACCTCGGAGGTTAGACATAGGGACACTATGCCATATTTACCTTTTACAGAAGATCAGTTTGAAAAGTTGTTTTCCCTCCGAATAAAGGAGTGACTTCACCGAATACGGAATTGACTTGACTGGAGTCCGGAGTGGACCTGGATCGTGTATTTAATAGGAGGCTGCGACACCGATTCCGGACTGGACATAAGCGGACATTACTCCGGTCTCCTAATAAATACACGATACTGGCCTGCTATCGAACACCAGTCAAGTCAAGTTCGTATTTGGTGTATCCGCTCCTTTAAAGTGGACTTAGTGTTCATATAAAAAAATGTAACTTTACAATTATAAGGGGAGTTACATTTAAATGAACACAAAGTCCACTTTAAAGGAGCGGATACAACAAATAAGAACTTGAGTATATGCTGTAAAATTGGGGAACATTACGCACCGAAGAAATGTAATAACATCGAAATTTTCTAATGAAAACTAATACTAAACCTATCAACTTTTCTTTATTTATTCTAGTTTCTTAGGTTAAAAAATCACTTCAGTCGTAGCAGCAGTTATTGGTGTATAATCAAAAATCTACAAATATCCGTTTAAGCATGGATTCCCGAACCTCGGGTAACTGTGCACATATGGTCGGGTTACTCTTTCAAACTTATTTTTTTATTAATTACACAGGGGCAAAGCCTTGGCAAGAGTTTTACTTTGAGGTAGACTGCTTAGGGTTCTCATAGACGATGTTCTGAAGAATGAACACTCCACTTTGGTCAAGGTTGAATTATCCAAACCGTCTTCATTAGAAATTTTCGTCAGATCTATTAGATTTTTACCATTCTGTGAAGTTTCACAGCTGTTCACAAAGATTTTTTGATCACTTGATTTACTTGCTGAGACTAACTCATAGTAACAATACTAGGGTGAATAAATATATTTTAAGCTATACTGGAGTGAAATACTATATAATTTTGTTGTGTTTTTTAGACTGTTGATTTGGGATGTGCTGTCTCTGGTCTGCATTTATGTAATTTTATGCATTTCTGTCCGGATTATGCCTAAATAGGTGAAACGTTGATTAGTTAATTATTTGCTTGTGTTTGAGGTATTTGAGGCTTTCTTTTGGAATCATCCAATAAAATCATCACAGTAATTTTTTATTGAGATTTATTTTTTTTGCCTCTCATTAATTAACTAATATATATATATATATATATATATATATATATATATATATATATATATATATATAATTTTTCCACCTTGTTCCACCTTGAGGAACGATGTTGAGGCGGACCATCTGTCGAAGAAGGATGGTCCGTCCTTGGGAGGCCTAGATAGCGAACCGCTCTCCAACCGGTTACGATCCCATTGGACTATCTAGCTGTCAGCGTTAGATTGCTCCATCCTCTGATTGGTTGACGCACAGTTCCTATTAACGGGGCTCTTTTCCAAGTAGGAAGTCATGGTCTGCCTCTTCCAATAAAAAGAAATAGCAGCTGTTTTATGCCGTTGTTTGGATGCATGATTCAGCAGAATAGTCATGGGAAATTTATAGTCTAAAAAAAAACCTACACGGCTTTACATGACTTGCCAAAGAACGTAGGCATTTGAGATGTTCTTACTTGGTAAAGCACTCAAGTTCTATACGACACGAAAATAGAAAGACTACATCAATGCATTTTTTGTCCGATTATTTATTGGATGATACATTGTCAAAAACTAACCTATACAATTTATTGTTACCAGGCCACTGAATACTTGCACCTAAATGAATAAAGTAATATTCAAGGATCAGTGCTCTCCCATGGCAGAACTAATATACTTATACTTACCTATTCGCGACTCTTTATATCGCATGCCCAGAGTAAAAGGAGCACAATCCAAAAAAAATGTGTTTTTGTTAGAACAAACATTAGACACGGATTAAGTTCTACATAGAAGCCCCGAGGATGTTTTCTCTAGCACGTGTTGCTGTTAGATCACATATAGTGTTTGGCTTGATATTAGAGGGCTGCTCTTTGGAATGGTTGGTTGAGGTCCAACTACTAAAAATTCTGACGATAGAAATTTTGAATCGTGTCTCTTTCATTCTGGAGGTGCAATATAGCCTAATGACGCATCTCAAAAGATGATAAGGATTTAGTAAAACAAAAAAATTAACAACATTAGGGTGAAGAACAGTTGATTTTTATGCAATCCATCATCCTCTGAAATTAAAAAACAAACATCCTTAGATACTTAATGGCTGCAAGTAGGGCAGTTACTTTAAGGCTATCTAGTTGTTACCTATTTTTGTACGAAATATCTAGACTACGTATACGTAAGTTTAATCATGCATAATCTATGAAATGAGGACTTTATTTTTAAAAACGTGTCAAGACGCACTTCAACTACTTTTGAATGCCCATAACCATTTTAATAAAAAAAAAAAAAAAAAATCTTTTGAAACTATGAGATAACGCACTTCAACTACTTTTGAACGCCCATAACCATTTTAATAAAAAAAAAAAAAAAAAAAAATCTTTTGAAACTATGAGACATATTTGGCAAAAAAAAAATCTGTAAATATAATTTTTGTCTATAATTGGGCAAGACATTTTCTCAAGCATGAATGGTATATTTAATATAAATAATAATATTATTCCATTTAGAATCTATGACTATTTGTGTGGCAGTAGGTCTCAAACAGAGTGTCGCATGTATACCAGAAGGGTGTCACAAAGTTATTAAATAATAAATTAAATTATTAAATAATTAAACAAAATATAAAAATTAATAATAGTTTCATTTATAATTCTATGTTTTTATGTTTATATTTTATATACTTATATGGTTTATTATTTAATTCATAAAACTAAATAAATAATAATCGGGGTGCCATCGATTTTTATTAATAATTTCAGTATGCCGCAACCACTGGTGTGAGCTATAAAAATATGAGCTGATAGCTCATAAGGTCAGAAAACACATTTTTCTTTACATAAAATTGCTGTTTTTTTTGTATAGAATCGAAAGTATATTTTTCAACTCAATATTGGCAAGAAAAAGTCTTCAAAAGACACTCACGATCAGTTTTTTTCTGTAAAAGTCTTAATAATTTTTACGACTCTGAACTAACAACTACTTGCTATTAAAGCTTGATTGAAAACGGTTGCACTATTAGAAGAATTACGGAGACAAACAAAGCAGAGATGAAGAAAACGGAAGAACGTCATTTTAAACCCATTTTAAAGTATTCTGAAAAGGACTAATTAAGTGAGAGTTAAATTATACATACCTATGTTGAATGATAATATATATATATATATATATATATATATTTATATACATACATATACATATAATAGATATGAATATAAAAAAATAATAGTATTTCTCCCAAGTGCTCATAATATATGGGAACTTATGAATTTAAGGTTTATGATTTTTAAAAAAATATTAAAAGCGTCAAAGAAACATGAAAATCTTAGCTATTCCAGAAAATTTAATTTAATCAAATATAGAATATTAACTAAATGTTTTACATACAATACCAACGTAATCTTCGAAAACAATGAAGATGAGTTACTGGCTGACGGCATAAAGGAATATAATAGTTCTCTTGTTGCTGACATACTTTTTTTTATGTTTCTTTAAAGCAAGAGAATACAAATTAATTGGTAAATTAACAAATGTAAGAATTTCCAATAAATACTGTAGGGAATACTTATATTAGGATAGCAAGATATTCCTCGTGCGTCTTGTTTACAACGTAATCTATATCTCATACTTGTTAATTAATACAACAAAATTAGTCTCTCATTTGAGTTTTTCTCTAAATTAAACTGAGTAATTTTAAGAGCGTATGTGTAAAATTTTAGAATTTTAGATGGTGTTTAGCAAAGTAGGGAAAAGATAAGAGTAGCCAATTTCTTTTCTTTTAGCGTTTATACCAGAAAATTCGATGAAAATTTAAATGTTGAATATTTACAATCTAGTTTAGACATTTAATTGCGATTTTATCTAGACTTCAAAACATTACCATAATTTTCTCGATAGCCTTTATGTATTTTAATTTATTCAATGTTTTATTTTTACTTATATATTTATCTTCCTACTATATATTATAATAGTGTTCTTTGAACCTTGAACAAGCAAAACATTACCTTAATGTCCAAGTAGAAAGTTTTTGTCAATATAAAAAATCAGATATACATACATACTTGCAGAAAATGTGAGAGGTAATCATTATTAAATGGAGAGGAAACTTACCTGAAAGAAAGAAAAAAAATGTAAGAAAGAATATAAAGATCCAATCAATATTAAGGTTTAATAATAATTATAATTAAGTATAATCATTGTGAAATATATGTCCCGTTATAATATTACTAGCGGTCAAAAATAGTAGCAACAGATTTGAAAATAAAGCTGATCAAATAACATTTTTTTCATGATTTTTAAAAAATCGATAACTTTTTTAAATAATCTAATACATTTTAACAAACAATTTCTATGCCTGAATATGGATGGTCAATGGCATTGATTACTATGATAAATTGCAGGCCACAGAACAACCCTGTCAGATTCTTAAGCTTAACAATCAAGTTTTATTAAGATCCTAACAGATCGATTTTTAACTGAAGCAATGATTCTAATTTAAGATTGATTGGAACCCAATCTAGCCCAACTAACGGTAATCGAACCCGGACCTCCCCGGATCGTAGTTAAAAAAGAGAGATAACGTTGAATGATACATCATTTCCAGTTATCAGACCAAGAAAGATTTTAGAAGAGGTAAATTAACATTTGTATTGTCAGTAACAAATCGAAAGTAATTTTCACGGGGACGGTTCTATCAGTCAGTTAACAGAAAAAGCATCTAGAAATTGACGTAGATATAGCAAGGTCTAACTTTGGATATATTCGTATTTGCATATTATATCGAACAGAAGCAACCAGATAAGTCGAATAACAACCATACCCAAAAAGAAGTTATATATGTTTGGTTAACTGGGTACACCTAAAACGACGCCGGCAGTACCTTAAAAGTACCGAAGAGGGAGGTAGTTAAAGACCACCTAATATGGCGAAACGTAGAGGTCTTTAGCATCCCACGCGACCTCAGGTCCTTCCAGTCACCGGCGCAATCGTACCATCGCATAATTTATCCAGCATAATGGTACTCGACATTCAGAATTCAGGGATTCAGTGTAATGGTACTGCTTTTCAAGAGTTAGTGGATTGAAAATGGCTCTTAAATCTTCCGAATGTCACTTACAGAGTCAATATTTCATGAATATAGCCCATAAATACGTAACCACTTAATCCACTATTCATAACTTCACACGATTAAGCCCACTTGGCTCCAGTTATATCTCAGAAAAATAATAGGCGGTTCCAGGATCAATGCTCTGGAATTGATCAATATTGCCAATGCCTGTTTAATCATATAGGCAATGAATACGGCCAATAGGCTCCGCGCCGCCTATGGGCCTCGTGGCCTTTGAGAAAAATAAGTTGGAGTAGCTTTTACTAATAAAAGCTTTACAATTTTACAATAAAAGCTTATATGGTACATGCCTATTTTTCCTCTACAATAAAACTCAATTACGCAGTACTCAAACTACTCCCCTCACCATTACTCCGCAGTATTTCGATTTTCAGAACGCATTCCAAATTAACTCCACGCACATTCATCATTAAGGTTGGCAGTACTGATTGCTTTCTGTTAATTTCTCATAAAAAGGAATACTATGGGATTTCCCCCTTCGCTTGGTACGTTGAATCATGGACAATATATTTTGAGTTAATCGACCTTCGATGATGGTATAGAAGGATCAATCTAATCCTTTCTATGTAAGTATATGTATTTTGACGACATATAATTTAATATGTATAATAATACCAAACTGTATTTTAAATTGCTGATTTTTTAATTTTTGTGTGTTTTTAGGACTGAAGATGGATGTATAACATCTGAAACTAGTTTTCAATAAAAACAAATTTATAGAAGTGGTAAATAATTTATCACTCCCCAATATATTTTGGTTTATTAAATTGTATTCTTTAATTTTTTCATTTTGTTCAGTCAATGCAACCATCAATTTTATTATTTTTTTCAAAGTTTTCACGGTGCTTCCAATTTAGAAAACAGTCCGACACTTTAATACATGTGTTGGATTATGAAGAAAGCGCTTCAGGGAAACCGACAAAACTATATAAAGAGATAAGAGATAAGTACTATTTACAAGTATTGCATATAAACTATTATAAATTGCATCATAACAGTCATTGTCATTACCTACAATTAGTTTTGTTTTAATAAATGACACAACATTGTACCGATATATTTGGTAAACGTACCGATAAATTTGGCAGTCATAAAAGTTTATTAAATGTTTTATACATATCTACTAAATTTGATTTATTATTATAAAACCAGTATTGAAGTGGACAAAAAGGTAAAATAACTAAATACAAGAGGTCAGAAGGGGTGAAAGCCGAGGTTTTTTTCAAAATTGGGTTATTTGCAGAAATTAACACTAGATATATCAATGTCCTTACTGTTAATGGCAAAGAGATGCGATTATAAAATATATTTATCAAAAGTATGCGATTACTATTTTTCAAAATCATCACAACATCCCTGTGCCAAACCACGGTCCTGTAAATAAAAGTAATTCTAAGAAAAATCTAGATTTAATCTTATCTGATAGGCAAGTCCCCATTCTGACATACTATTCGGAATCATGGAAGCTGACAAAGAAGCATCAATCGAGTATAGAAGCGTCAGAAATGAGATAGATATTTTCCGAAAGATCGAGGGGAAAACAAGAAGATATCGAATCCGTAACACCACCATCAGGTCGAACCTCAATGTTAAATCGGCCTAAGGCGTAATAGAGGAGAATCGTCTGAGATGGCTTGGACATCTTCTACGAATGGAACCCAGCAGAATTGATAGTGAAGTCTTACGAGATAAAGCAGAGGAGAAGCGAGGAAAAGGACGTCCTACAACTATATGGGAAAATGAAGTAAAGAAAGACTTCAATGGAATAAAAGAAGGCAACCAGTGGAAGACCGACAGAGCTGGAGAGGGCTCTATTGCCTTCTTCCTCACACGGTTCATAGAGGATTGAATATGATGATGAGGATAGGCAATACAATAATAAACAATATTATAAAAAAATACGATTTTATGGTACTAGAATATTTTATAAAAATACTTTAAATGAAAATAAATCCCGTTGGCTTCTGACCTTCTCAATCGTACAAAATAATGTACATTTAACAAAAGCCTATTCAAAGGATGATATAATGGATAGTTAGGCCATATATTATAGCCACAGCCTTTTTTCAACAAAGGGGAAGTTTAGATTAACTGCTTCGGTTATTGTGGCCGACCTCAGACTAGGATTATGTGGTACCTAGACAAGAGGCATGCGGGACCCATATTTCAATGAAGACTTGTGCGGGTCTTCACTTCAGCGACAGAGGAAGGAAAAAGATCTTTTAGTGTTCTCCCAAGCAGTATAGTGGATGCTTCTTCAGGACGAGAAATAATTTTAGTGGATATTTAAGGAAAATTACAATACTAAGCCTTTAGTCGCTCAATTAGCAGTAAATCGCTAACCAGTAACGTTTCCCCAATAATCAGGAATGAAAATAGACTAACGAATTATAGATGGACAGTTCAACAGATGCTGCTGCCTAAGTTGGCGAAACGTAAACTAGCCAACTAGATAGATATGTACAGCGACTTAATTTTTGTGTTGACGTTTTCTAATTTTGTCTATTTTTAATTTAATTAATCTAATTTTAATTAAATTGATTTTCGTTCAAATTAATTAAAGGATATGAAAATACTTCGCACACAGCTCAAAAAGTTTAGTCACAATTACTGAAATCGTGTGAACATAGTATTGGATTTATAAAACATTTTCACATTTAATTCTCAAAATTACTCTGAAATGGAAAAAATGATTGATCATGTTTAGTTAGAGGAGTCTTTTTTTTCAATTTTTTTGAACAGGTGTCAAGTTCAGTTACATCAGCGATTCCGAAATCTCTTTCCGTCCCCAAGGATAAAATATTTATGTATATTAAGCACAGAAAAAAAAATGCAATGTAGAGTGGATGCACTCATAGTCCTTCAAGGTACTGCATCATTACATCTAGGCTCAACTTCTTGACCTAAAAATTAGTGCTTTCGCACCACCTCCAATCAACAACAAAGTTCTTACATCCCCTTGAAAAATATTTCTCTTATTTAGGAGATTATGCTGTATTGTTATGTAGTATTGTGAATGTAAGGTATCGATATTACAATAACCAGTTTATACAGTAAATGTACATAAGTAGTAAGTTAAATGTTTATGTATTTATGGTTATATTCAAGAGATATCAAACCCACAATTCCTTAGAAATTATTAATACTGTACTTGATCAGCAGTGACGCCATTAATCCCTTAACTCCTTATTTATAGACCCCTAACTTCTTATTCATAGACCCTCTAACTTCACTTAAATTAACACAAAAGAGATGGAATGTCTGGATTCAGCCGATTATCTGAGAGATGACAAGATTGGCAATACTGAAGAAAATTTAAGTATGTCAGGACTATGCTTGCAATAGCAAACAAAATCGAAGGCACTTTACCAATTATGGAAATTAGCATGAGAATACTTTTTATGCATGATGGTAGCAAATTACAGTGGGGAATATTCCTTCTCAAAATTAAAACGAATCAAGAATGAATCGAGAAGTACGATGATTTAAGATAGATTGATCAGTTTATCACTGACATCGATAGAAAGTGATGTTCTAAAAGAAAAAAAATTTGACAAGTAATTTATGATTTTGCTAATCAAAATTCAAGAAAATTACGTCTTGTTAATTTTGATATTTGAGACTTTTTAGATATTAGATCAAATAATGATTTTAACTAGTATATTTCTGTTGAAAATCCAAACTTGTTCAAAACAATAAATTCTCTAACCAGGAAAGTCACCCTTGGTTAAAGATGGCTCTGCCAATCCGGATAAGCTATGCAAGGTGTGCAATATATATATATATATATATGCTTTTGAGATTAGCATCTTAGTGAGCTCCAATTATTTATATTAGCAGATACAAAAAAAAAAGTCTTTATCGAAATTAAACCGACTACCATATACTTCTAAATTCATGCATCATGTCACTTTCATCTGAATTTCTTGTCATCTTCATAAATATTTTTTTGTATATTTATCATATTTTTTAAAAAATGATCTTCATTTATTATCAACTTTCAAATCAAACAGAAGATGTTAAAACTTGATATGACTGTCTCCATTACATATTATGTATATCTATCTATACGTCTAGTACTGGAAATATGCGCCCTAATTGACCAAATAAACAACAAAATTTGTACTATCATGAAACTTTGGTCATAACTTCATCTAGGCAGTAGGAATCGAGTTTTGTCGTGTTCGTCCAATTTCGGGGGGACATTCCCCTCTGGAGGGGTTGAAATGGGCAGTGGGATATTCAAAAATAATTTGCTCAAATTAAGTCGAATAAGATTTCGTGCTTTATACTTTTTATTTCTGAATCAAATTTGACCACACCCATGATGATACAGTCAATAGTTTAGTAGTAGAAGTTTTCCTAGAAGTGGGGAATCTGTAGGCTATATTTTACTATAGGTAATATTTTTTAGATCCAATGAACCAAAAATTGGACTACTTCGTTAATGAATATAGGTTCTGTTAGTTGAAAGACTAATTATTTCAGCCTCAATTAAGAGTTTTGCAACGACACAAACTCTCTCACGCACCCTTTAACAGTGCAGGATGTGGCGTAGGAGTTTCGCAGCGAGCTAAAAGATGTGGCCTTCAGATAAAAGGGGTTAATTGGGCTCAGAGGCGGTCCCACTGCCGGCCCGAGAGGTGAGAGCGGAGAAATGATTAATAGAACCTTATTGGTCACAGCCGCTAATTACCGCGACCAATCAGCAATTATCAGATGTATGCTTGACCAATCAGGTTCAATGCTCGGAAATGTTTTGTTGAGTGGGAAAAGTATTGTTTCATAACTTTTATTTTATTCCATTTGTCTTTGCAATTTACAACAATACAAGGAAAACTTAAGAGTTACGCAACGTAGAAACAGAAATTTAGAAAGTTTGTTAATGAATTAGTTATATAAGAAATATTATGAAACACTAACTTAAACTTTGTCGTATACTTTCCACATTGATCTCGGCAAACAAGTTATCAAAATTTCTCAATCGAAATTGAGTTTCAGATCAAAATTGAAGATAGCTGTAATATAATTCTTAAGGACGTTTCAATCAATTTAACAGAATCCTATTTAAAAAGTATATAGGATTCAGGTTTTTCTTTAGACAACATTTTTATAATAACTGTGTAAGCTAGAGAAAGGGATAACAACAGTTTTTGTGTAAGACATTACCTGATGTAATGGATTAAGCATTAAAACTTTTTTGGGTGGGCCCTTCTCCAAATTTAGTCCTATTTAGTTATCAAACTTTTTCGGAAATCAAAGTCGAGGATTTCAATTTTTTTGTCTTCAGTACATTCTTATTCAATATCGTAGTTTTTGTGATATCGATTTAAAAAAAGAAAAAGTCTTATTCTAGAGAGTGGCTTTAGGCTTTAGACTTAGGCTTTAGGTATGTGTAATAAAACCACAAATAAGGGATCATGAATATGGTTTAAAGTGGGTGGTCAGTATGTCTTTGGTTCAGTATAGAGATCCAAAACTCCAGTGAAAATTTTGATTTTATGAAACTTTTTTAAAATTATTGCTTACTAAAATAATAAACTTCCATATCTTTGGTAATGTTAAAGCAAAAAAAAAAAAAAATTATGATTTTAACAGTGAATATTGAAAGAAAATTAACCATTTGTAGCTATCGTGGTCACTCCCTAACCCCCAAAGAATTTTCATTGAGGCTAGGGAGTGACCGCCTACGGAGTGAAAAAACGACCATTTTTCGTCTACGAACGCATATATAATAAGTAAAATATAACTCTTATTTGTATTAATTTCGTTAATCTCTAGGCCCCTAGGGAATGACTGTCAATAAAAATACTCGAACATTTCAGATCCACTTTCACATTCTGGAAGCAATTGAAGAGTTAAGAGAATGGAGCAAAGAATGCCACAAGCTTTCTGCTTCCAATCTGTATTGTATGATCACCATTCAGCACAAAGTTTCCCTTTGTGAGTGAATATTGGCGGTCATTTCAAAAACGGGCTAGGGTTTTTTTATTTTTTTTTAGTTTTTTTATCACAAAAAATGTGTGAGATGAAAAAAATGGTATAGCGTTTGCTATGTTCCATCTAAAATTCGAATAATTTTTTATGCCAATACTCGAAAAAAATGCTGAAAAAAATGGTAGGCATTGTTTTAGGTTCATTAAAAAAGAAACTGCCATTGATTTGTAAAGTCACAGCCTCATCTTTTTGACAGGGCTAGCGAGTGACAAAACTACCATTAAATGATTATGGTTCTCCATTAATTATTGGAAATTCAAAGTGAGAAGAAAATGTTGGCCTCGTGGCAGATGATACACTTATAATTAAACAAAATTAAAATAATATTCTTTTATATGTATTATATATTTTCTATGTTATATAACGTTATTACGTTATTTAATTTTATTTATTTATTTTAACTTTTGTGTTTATTTTTCTTCTTTTTTTTTTGTGAAAGCATATTTGTTTGTTTCTCTATTTTCAGGATAGCCCCTTCTGAAAACACGGCGCTGAATTTTAATTTGTTTGTTTATTTATTTTACAACTGTTTGGACTCAACGACTTGGGTCATTCCTGTATCTACTAACAATAAGTTTACAAAAACATTTGAAAATAACAAAAACGGAGTTCAATTACAAAGAAGCGATAAAAATTAAAATAAAATTTATTACAACAATTTGAATTTCAAATTTCTAATAAAAACAAAACAAATTATCTGTAAAAAAATATACTGTAAAACTACAAAAATTTGAAAATAAAAATGGAGCTCAATTACAAAGAATCAATAAAAATTAAAATAAAATTTATTACAACAAATTGAATTTCAAATTTCTAATAAAAACCAAACAAATCAACTGTAAAAAAATATAGCGTAAAACTACAACAATTTTAAATTTCGGTATAAATATAGATTTTTTTAGAAATAAAATCATTTATGCTGGCATCGTTAAACTCTTTTTTAAAATCTCTGTACTATAGACCCCCTGTCTAACTTCATCCTGTTCAGATTTATACGCAGAGCACTCCATCAAAATATGCAATACCATAAATTTTAATTTAAAATTAAATAACCGACCTTCAATAACAAATCAGCTTTATTGCAGCTTATAGCGGCATTGGAAGATTGCTAATAAAACCGTAATGACTATCTTTCAGGCAGTAATTTTCTCGACAAACACAAACATATAGGCAAGAAGTAATCAAAAGTAGAAGTCTTAGTTGTTTCACTCGCCATGAAATAGCACATCAAGTTGCGCTAAACTACTTTGTGGATGTGCTCTTTTGCTGATGAAAAAGGAACGCGTAATTGGATATTGCCCATTCGAAGTTGCATAAAAAGCATCTCTTCGAATGTAGATTATTAGATTCCTTGTTTTCCAGATACTATACGAAGAATTATGAATATGCATCCCAACTATCAACCAATCTAACATCCTCGCATGGTCTCGCAGTTCGAAAAATCTTATTGGCCAAAGTTCATGAAGTTTATGAAGGTAAGCATAAAGTTGATGGAAGATATGATTTGTGAATCAAATTAGTGTCTTATATTCAATTTATTAGTAATAACGCGCTGAGCTATTACGGTATCAGATTTGTCCGTAATAAGAGAAAATTCAGTATGAACCAATTAGCTCTTTCAGGAATATCGTTTTCTACGTTTTTAAAAAACATATCCATGGTCAACTTACAGAAATACCAATTTAGTCATTACAGCACTAAGAGTTGGAAACTGTTTAATCTACAATACATATGAAGAGTCCATGGAAGAAAATGTCATTGGAGAAAATCAAGTTTTAAAATTTGGATCTCCTACTTCAATCTTTGGATATTCTTTAAACTCTTCTAACAAATCGACCATCCAAATTTCCGGCTGCTTCTTTTTATCAACATATTCTACTGGACGATAAGAATTCGTGTATAATTCGATTTTGGAAAAAAAATTCGACTCTCCCCCATTGTATCTATTTGAAACAAAGGTTTGCATCAAAGTAACTAAGTATAAAAAAAAAATCAAAGAGAATTTTATAAATAATTCGGTAAAATTTTAATTATTTTTTACTCGAAATTATAAAATCTAAACTTTCAATATCTGTGAGGTTGAAAGTTGCTATATTTTCCACAAGTTTCAAAAGGTTCTAAAGTTTTTCTTAATTTTTTTTTTATATTTACTTATCTTGTTTATTAAATGATATCCTAATATTACTTCAGAAATATTTTCGTAATTACCGGGAGGCAGGACTGTGGAAAGGATCCCCAGTGTTACTTGAAGAACAGATGCCTCGACTGTAAACAGCGTAAATCTGCCCAGTCTTTAAACAGTCCGGTTTAATTTAGCGGCCACGCCATACGTGCTCTGTCCAGTAGCTCTCCGCTTCCTTTGTGCCACAAGTAAAATGGCTCTCTGACATTGGCATCCGTCGCGAGGGTGATAGCGAACTTTCACTGAGTGGATTCTACTGGGCCGCATCCTGACGAGTGCGCTAAGAGAGTAATATTCGCATTCCGAAACACGTTACGCTAAGAGCGGAGGCAATACAATCTTCTTGAAGATTATTAGGCAACAGCTTATGCATTTCGGAGGGACAGAACATCATACAATCAGTATGATATTATGATATCTCATCTTGCACACGCAACATCAAAACATTTTAATTACCGGCACATTTCCTGTATTTTTTTTAATAATGCAATCCTTCCCACTGCATAACGGTTAAGCTACCTAAGACTTTAGGCAAACAGGACTATATTGCATAGTTAACCGTCTATTGAGATGCCTTCTAAGCCGAGAAATACCCTGAACAAGATGTTTGAAACTAATTTTACCTACCGATATATGGTACATATCTGCTGTCATAAGCTAAAAGGTCCTGACTCCAAATCATATTTTTAAATACATTTTTATATTGCATCCGAATTGCTCTAAAAACTAAATCTTTTTATGACATTAGAAAGCCCTAAAACCAATGATTAGGATCTAACCATTGGATTTAGGGCTTCTTAATGTCATAAAAATGTGTAGTTTTTAGAGAAATTCGTGTACAATACAAAGATGTATTTAAAAAAATTATTTGGATTTAGGGCCTTTTAGGTTTTGAAGGCAGTAATGGTCACTAAGTTTTTCAGCAACTTGTCAGCAAGCAAGCAGCTGTTCTAAAGGATTAGTTTTAAAATTATAAGGGAAAATAAAATTTAATGCTACAAGCAATTTTAATTATTCGAAAATCCTCAATGTTTCTGAATAAAAAATAATGAAATTTCCTGGCATATGTTTGACTCTTTGTCTCATATTATTTGTCATATGTCCTAATTATAGGAAAATTAACTTCTTTTTTTTTCTCTAATTAGTTAAATTTTTTCTTCTACGAAATCAAAGTTATGTTTAAAAATTTAGCTTACGTGGGATTTTCCAACTATAACTAATATTTTCGTTACTTTGGAAGATATTTTTTTTATGATTCCGACAGAGCTATAGTGGGAAAATAATTTGAAACCACACTAACTGAGGATGATGTGCTTCATCCTGCTTCATCGTAATGCTTTTACGGCATACTGGAAGCCTATGCTAAAGAAATACAACTTCACACAAGATTAAGCTGGTGGTCGAAGGGATATGGGCGGGTAATAAAAACTAAATAATATTAGTTATAGTGCAGCATAATGGTCCATGGTGGTAATAGTCATTACAATAAAAATAGTATGAGAAAAAAATCATTAAAAAAAATTCTGTATAACTTGTAGCCTTAATTCTTAGTACTTACAGACAAGAGAGGAAATTAAGATATTTCTAAAACCAAAAAAAATATTGAATAAATAATAATGGATATTAATGTGTTTTTATAATATGATATATAAATAGATAATGAAAAATTGCAATATATAATTGATAAATTATCTTTACTTTTTATTTTACTATTATACTAGTGCTTAGCATCTTACTGGAACGTAATCTTCAATGCACATTAATGCTGAACTCAAATTAAGATGAATAAATATTATTACGGAATAAATACTATAAATTTCTATTCACAAACATGAGAAGTGGTTGGGAGACAATATTTCAAATTTCGCTGACAGACTAGATAGAATTAGCAAAATCAGCATTCTTGTAAGCACAGCAAGCAAATAGAATCAAACATGTATTTAATTTTATTATGTGCACGATAATTTTTATTTAAATGATGGGCAATATTTTTGCTAATTCAAGTTACTTTTTACCATAAAGATTAAATGCTGAATGGATCAAAGGTTAAAAATTTAAAACCTAATATAACGCACTCAATCTCTGAAATATCATTTAAATAGGGAATATTCATCCATGTATGTATCGATTATGTGGAGGCATTCACTGGTATATAATTTACAGATTTAAATTTATTAGTAAATTTAAATCAATTATGACAATAAGGAATATTTTATATGCTGCCGTATTTTTTTTTAATATACTCCAATAGAAAGACAATAACTAAATGCGCAATATAGTCTATCTATATTATATATATGTGTATATATATATATATATATATATATATATATATATATATATATATATATATATATATATATATATATATACACAGGCAGATTTACGCTGTTTATATTCGAGGCATCTGTTCAAGTAATACTCGGACATCATTTAATAAAGAAATTTGGTAAAAACAACCCAAACTACTAGCGATAGGAAAAGTTAAGTGCTCTCTAAAACTTACATCCTCCATACGTAAGAGCGATTTTGATTTATAAATCTGATATTATAAAAGTGGAAAATATATCGATGTTCAACCTCACAAATGCTCCAAGTACAAATTTTATAGTTTAGAATATAGAAATATTTAAGATCTGACAGAATCGTTCAATTCCTTATTTATAAAATTCTCTTCTTTTTTTTTGTACTTAGCTACTTTGATTTTATTATAACACTAGTTTCCGACTGATAAGTAATGTAGATTTTACAATGTCCAATAGTTTCCGACTCGTAGTGCTGTAATGACCAAATTGGTACTTACAACATCTGTGAAGTTGAAAACGATATTCCTGAAAGAGCTAATCGGTAGATACTCTGTTTTCTCTTGTTAGGATTTGGAGCTGTATTAGCTCAGCGCGTTATTACTACTATATAAATAGATGACATCATCAATGAATTTGTTTCGAACAGCAAGACCATGCGAGGATGTTACATTTACGAAATGGATGGGTTGCATACTCATAATTCTTTCTATAGCATCTGAAAAACAAGAACTGACAATCTGGTAATCTCAATCTGAAGAGATGCTTGTGCAACTTCGAATAGGCAATATCAATTTAGGCGTCCCTTTTTATCAGCAAGAGAGCACATCCACTTATTATATTAGTGTAACGTCTTTATATAAAGAATAGAATAGTATATATGATTATAATAATATACATACTTTTAATACAAACTAAAATTAAGACACTGTATTTTAAGCACAGCATCATTTTATATTATTTATTTCTGCTAAAACGTTATATATACAGCAGGGGGGTATGAAATTTTTTTTCGGAGGAATTTAGTTTTTTAATTTTAGGGAGGGGATTTAATAAGACAAATAATCACCTAAATGTCTATAATCACCAAATTGGGCTTAAGTTTTAAGAATAAGCTTGAAAATTGGATCAAAAATTATTATTAAAAATCACCAAAAATATTACTCAAAATACAAACTTTATCTTAATGGCTATAAAACCCATAGTTCTTCGTGCATTCCAGGGAGGGGAGATAAATCCCCCCCAATGCCTCTCCCTGCGTATGCCAGTAATATACAGCAAGATGAATGTCAACAGATGACGCTCCATGGACCTTGGGCCTCATTAATGCAAACGTTTTCGACACGGTTTATTAACGAGATGACAAGACCCACGAGTCTTTTTAATTTTTATTTATAAAACGGCATTAATATTTTCAAAAAAATATAAAAAAATAATGATTAAGGATTAACGAAATCAACAAAACTATCTGTCGAAGAATATATGTGATTTCATTCAATGTTTTAAAAACAGCCTTTATCATTTACGTAAGCAGGCAATCTTATCAGCATTACATAAAAAGAGGCGCCTGTCGCAATCTGCAACCCAGAACCATTGAGAAAATCGATACATCAGCAGTTTTATTTAAAAAGAATAATAAATAAAACCGATATAATAATTATCATCAGCGGTTCAAAGTTTTGGAATAATTGTTAAAAGAAATAATTATAAATGGTAGTTTCAACTATTTGATAAAACGTAGTTCTAGAACGTAATGGATTTATATCGCACAGTAATATGGAGGTGAACAATCCTTTTAAGAATTTCAATTAAATAAAATAAATTCAGGTATATTTCTACGCGTATCTTATCACATTTGTATGTATTATACCTTCTACTAACAACAGTTTATATAAAACTATTAAAATTAGAAGATTGCACTAGGTATAGACTCTAAAAATGAAAAATAAATCTTTCCAATGAACAGAGTTGTAGCAAATAATAACATTTACGAGAGGAAAAGAAAAATGAATAATGAAGGGTCTGAAGAAAGGGGAGGGAAACAATAGTAATAATTAATAAGAAATTTAAAATCTATTACATAACAGGTTGAATGTCAGTACCAAAACAAAAAATATATAATAACATTAGATAACCTTAAATGGTTTCAAATTATTACCCAATGTTTTATTATTCCATAGATAGACGTTGTGAAAAGTTTTTTATTTTTTTTTTATTTAAGTTTTGGTATAATCAATTGATATAATCAATTTGGTAGAATCAGGTTTTGGTATATTCAAAATACTTTATATTTTTTCTCCATTTTCATAAATGGCCGAAATATAGGGGTCTCTACAGGACCTCTACTCGCCCGGCTGTTGAAACAAAGAAGCGAATGGTAGAATTGTATTCGCTTTTTGGATTCCACGCATCTTGAAGCGTAAAGCCTCAAATTTTGAGGGGTGTTAATTTTTTGTTTGGAGGTGGATTGCAAAGGTTCATTATTCAACAGAATAAACCAAAAGATATATTTATGAATTTTATTTGATGAGATATTTTTTTTTTTTTTTTGCCTTTTCTTATCCTTCTTGGTTTTTCCATTATTATTATATTTTATTTTTTAAGTTAAAAAACACACCGCGATTGTCAAAATCAAATATCGGTAATTTAAAATTATTTTCATTAGCATTCCATCTCTAATAGGTACGGTATGAATAATTTCGCAATTATTCTGTACTTGACCACGTAGTTTATCTTTAGGCTATACGAAAAGGGATTTCGTTCTTCAACCTGGGCTAAGAGGCAAATAAAGGTAAATTGTAAATCTGGTATTTATATTTGAAATTCTGTATATATTTTTACATATTCTATTATACTTGTAAATAAATAAAGTCGGTGGATGAGCAAAAAAAAGAAATTCTTAAACTTAATTCTAATGTCTGAACGAGTACCGCCAATCTACCTAATTTTTCTGATATAATCAAACATCTTCCGAACGATGGCCAGTTGCTGTATCTCAACCAGATCCAAAATATACAAAGCTGAGTCAGACTCCGGCCAGGCTATGTGTTGTATCTCGGTGCAGATCAATAAGAAGTCTCCCGCCCATCGGCGTCCTAGTTGTTTCATATTTTATTCCAGTCTATATGGGGCCTCCTGCTCCCAATTCCACGCGGGCATCCACCAGTTTTTCATTCTTCTAAAAATAAAAGTACAAGGTGAAATAAAAGTACAAGGTGATATCGACAAGGCAAAAACCTTGGAGGATTCGACGATTCGGACAACGATAATATAAAGCCCACATCATGCGATATGAAATTTAAAAAAAAATAAAGTTTTTTAAACAGTTATTGTCGATAACTTAAAATTTAAGTTAATTTAAAAATTAAAGTTAATTTAAAAAATTTAAGTTTAAAATTTAAAAAAAAATAAAGTTTTTTAAACAGTTATTGTCGATAAAAATCACTCAAATAATTACCTGATCAAAATTTTCTTCGAATATATTGTAATTAATCTCATTTTAGGACAAAAGAACAAACGAAAAAATAATAGGAAGCGAACAAATAACCTTACTCGCTTTGAGCTGTACGGGAATTGCAACTCAAGCAGTAAATTGTTTTAAGTCTTAAGTAAATGGTCCTTGAAGAAGTATGACCGAATAAAATGTCACGGTCCTATTCTAAGGCCGAACTGAAAACACTTGGAATGCAAGTCAGTAAAAGAAGCCAATAAAAGGTTGTTTTTTTCAGGAAATTCAATTAATTATTTCAAGCATCATTACTGACTACATAATCTGTGAATCCACATACTACTAATTCATTAGGATTAAGATAATTAATTGGAAGAGGTTGGAGAGAGTGCATCCCAGGTGCAGGCAGACCGTGGGAGGTCACAGTGAGACACGTCAGACGGTCAATAAATGTTATATAACTTTCCTTATCTAAGATTTCCTTCCATTAGTCTTTCTAAAACTGCTATAATCTTATTATGGGATAAGGTTTTATAATTACACTAACATATCTCGGCTAAATTTCAAACTATTCAGTTCTTGAAAGCGCGATAAACAATTTGTTCTGCGTATTTTCTACAAGAAACATTAGCAATTAAGGTTTATCAAGGTGTAGAAAAATTAGATTTTTATTATTTCTTTAAACAAACAATGAATAAAAAAGGTTTGTCAAATCACGTTTCTACGGCATCCAATATTCGTTTTTAAATTCATTATTGATAGTTAATCGGAAATAAGATACGGATGATTTAAAAACACAGAAAGACATTTTCGATTTATTTTAATCAAGCTCAGAGTTTATCACAATTTTAATTAAAAGGATAATTTCTCAAAAACAATAAAAATTAATTATTTTCTTTTGGCTTTTCAGATTAATTTCATCATATACCATAAGGAAATTATTACGCCAAAACAAACAAAGGGATGATCCCCTTTGGGCGCATTTCATCTATGTAACAGAGTTTTGATTTTGTTATATGAGGTATCATACCCAAAATATAGAGGGGGAGAGGCCTACCAGTTTCTCTTAATTCCGACCTAAAAGATTCCAGAAGTGTTGTTTCAGACTTTTTTTTTTAAATTAAAATCTGATTAAATTTAAGTCTCGCTCGCACATTCTATCGATTATAAAGAATCAAGCGCTGCCTTCACAAATCACCATTCCTGCATGCCCCACGCAACTGGTATCCAATTAACCCGCGGTGACCTTCTTGATCAGCTCCTTCCATCGTAACCATTCTTTTGTTCTTTCTCCAGGCGCTTCTGTATCGAAAACGTTTCTTCAATAACAGGTTCCACCCAGATTTAATAATTTCTTTTCTAAAAACGAGTCCCAATATGAAAAATTTAGATTTTTTGGCATATTTGCTCACCTTCTGAGATATCAACCTTCTCATGAACCTCCTTGCATCTTTAGGGATATCCAGAACAAACATAAGACCCACATTTGTTGCTGCATTAGAAGCCATTCATAAGCATTTCTTGATTATTTCCAAGCAGGAAAAAGAGCATTTTTAATGTATTAATCCTGAGTTCACTTAATGAATAATTCATTTTTCGGTGCACAAGTCTTTCAAGTACTACATTAAATAAGAGGGAGAGTAGCCCATCTCCTTTTGTTAAACCAGTTTTTGCAAAAAATGGCTGAGCTTATTCCTATTTGAACTCTGTTCATGTTTTTCAGTCAGGTGAAAGATTTGGGGGTGGAGGAGGGTCTAGCAATCAAACGTGAGACGGGGAAATTCACTTAAAAAATTGTGTAATTATAATTTTATTGTAATATGCTATCCTAAAATAAAATTAGGGATTGATAAATTATTTGCCACTTCTATAAATTTGTTTTATTGAAAACTAGTTTCGAATGTTATACATTCATTTTCAGTTCTAAAAACACATAAACAATTCAAAAATAAGCAATTCAAAATATAGTTTGATATAATTATGCATATAATATAAATCAGTATTATAAAGCATTTATGAATTATGAATTTAATTTAGACAAGAAATCAAATACACGTTGGTACTCGCCAAGGTTTAAATGGATTATATCAAATAGCAAAGTTTGTACTGGTTTCTTGCAGCATTAAACTAACAATGAACGAAAGGTAGATAGGATGTTTATAGGTAAACGGTTTAAGGGTCGCGGTTTGATATTTATAATAATAACAAATTATATTTTGAATTGCTTATTTTTGAATTTTTTGTGTTTTTAGAACTGAAGATGAATGTATAACATTAGTAGAGGGATTTTAGGGGAGCTGGAACACGATTCCTCCATCCCCTCCACCGCTAACCTTAACTGCCACGTGGTCTTGCCTCGACCCTACCTTAACCACCACGTGGTCTCACCTCGACCCTACCTTAACCACCACGTGGGGTCACCTCGACCTAACCTTAACTATTAGGCCACGCCCCTTTTTGGTCACGTGACCGTTAAGCCCCGCCCCTTTTAGTCACGTGATCCAGTCACGTGACCCGCAGCGCATCCTGGTCTATGCTCCGCCCACATGTTTTAGTCACGCGATCCAGTCACGTGACCCATTGAACCTCCTGACCTATGCTCCGCCCACAAGATTTACCCCCTCCACCCATTGAAGGGTTAGGTATCCACCTTATAGAGCATGAGTGTACCCGGCCGCCATTTTGTTTTTCTTACACCACCATTTTGTTTTTCTACTGTTTGAGAGACTTGAGGTTTTGTTGAAGGGTCAGGTACCCATCTTATAGAGCATGAGTGTACCCGGCCGCCATTTTGTTTTTATTACACCGCCATTTTGTTTTTCTACTGTTTGAGAGACTTGAGGTTTTGTTGAATGGTTAGGTACCCACCTTATAGAGCATGAGTGTACCCGGCCGCCATTTTGTTTTTATTACACCGCCATTTTGTTTTTCTACTGTTTGAGAGACTTGAGGTTTTGTTGAAGGGTTAGGTACCCACCTTATAGAGCATGAGTGTGCCCGACCGCCATTTTGTTTTTCTACAGTTTGAGAGACTTGAGGTTTTGTTGAAGGGTCAGATACCCACTTTATAGTACGTAACCTCCCCTATGGTTATATAATCATAACCTATACGGCGAAGGGTCCGGTGCCCACTTTATAGTATGTAACCTCCCCAACGGTTATATAATCATAACCTATACGATGAAGGGTCCGGTACCCACTTTATACTCTGTAACCTCCTCTATGGTTATATAATCATAACCTATACAATGAAGGGTCCGGTACCCACTTTATACTCTGTAACCTTCTCAAAGGTTACATAACCTTTACATTGTTTTCGTGTTTGTGCAACCTTCTCAATGTTTACATAGCCTTTACAATATGTAACTGCATCAACATGTAAACAGGTTGCTTCTTGTATAGACAAGTTGGATTATGTCCAGGTGAAATACCAATATGGACCTTGAACTGTTTATCTCTAACATATAAATAAATAGCATAGTTCCTTAATCCTATAACTGCTTTTGGACTTTGAATTGTTTATCTCTAAAACATAAATAAATGGTAGGGCTTCCTAATATTTGAATAGCTTTTGGACTTTGAGCTGGTAATACTCTATCTTTACTTATCTCGCTGAAACATAAACAAAACAACTTTTCAATGTACTACGTATTTTTAATAGCTGATAGTATAAGTAATGGTCTTAAAAGGATTAACTCGTCAATGTTCTACGTATTTTTATTCTCCGATAGTTAAATAATGGTCTTAAAAGGATTAACTTTTAATCCATTAAGTTCCTATCGAACTTTTAATCTCTAAAATATATTAACAAATCGAAACGACTATCACGCTGGCCAAAGAGGTTAAACCTTTTCACAGCTTTGAAATATTTTCAAAGTACACGAGTCGGTATTAATAACTTCGAAATAAATTTTTATTAATGAATATTAATTAATACTTAATCAACACAAGTTCATAATTAGTACTAATACTACAGGTACTCTGTTCGACTTGCCTGAGTATCGCCTGACTTGGGTCAGAGCAGGTCGACTCATGCTCGCTTCATAAACATGTAAACAGGTTGCATCTTGTATAGACAAGTTGGATTATGTCCAGGTGAAATACAAATATGGACCTTGAACTGTTTATCTCTAAAACATAAATAAATGGTAGGGCTTCCTAATATTTTGAATAGATTTTGGACTTTGAACTGGTAATCCTTAAAACACAGATAAATAGTAGGGCCCCATATTCCTATAACAGCTTTTGGACTTTGAGCTCTTAATACTCTATCTTTTACTTTCTCTCGCTGAAACATAAACAAAACAACTTTTCAGGTAGGGGGCACTATGATCGCTGGTGGGGCAACATGACAGCCAATCAGATTCGAGTATTCTCGTCCAGGAACCAGTGGCACTCGTGGCCTCTGCCATTTCGACTCGAACCCCAGAGATAGAACAAAGTTTTGCTGCTAAAATTGTGATAATATTCTAATTTTTCGAGTGCAACCCAGGCTATGAGATATAATTAACGACAACGAAGTGAAAGAAGATACTGACTGACACGTCCGTTGAACAATTGAAGGAAGAATCAAGCGAAGAATCTTCAGAAGAAGAAATTCCGATCTTCTGTTCCAGCAAGTTTTGTAAGATGAAAGGAGAATACAAAGTGGTTTGTTTGAGCTGCGGAAAATTGTATCTCACTGGATTTATCGACTTGTCCGATTGCGACCATAGAACATTTTGGTGTTATGATTGCCGTCGTCCACCTATGAAAAATTATATTTCTTATCTAGATATCTCTGCAATAGCATTCAAGATTGATGAATTATTTAACAGGAATCTTAACATGTAGGAAGAAATTTCAGGAAATAGTGTAGATACGATACCTAATGACCATGACTCGACACCTGATGACCATGAATCAAGACCTGATGGCCAGGATTCAAGATCTCTCGGCCCTGATGATGTAATGAATTATGACCCTTTTATTAATGACCCTGATCTAGTAAATTACGACCCTGTTTTGGCGGCTAATAGCTACAATCCGAGTCTCGGCCCACGTCCAACAACTGAAGAAGAAATAAGAGCTTGGAGGGAACGTGTAAGAGAAGCAGAGCTAGAGATTCAAAGACAAGAAATGAGGATGCAAAAGGCTAGGATCATCGATAGAGATTTTTTGGGGGCCTTTCAAGAGATCGTTGATCAGGACATGCGAGGACTCTACTATTCGACACCCTGCGATGCCGAGATTTGTTCATACCGGGGACGATACCGTGTGAGCTGTACGAAATGCTTACGTGTCTTCCACACAGCATGCGTCTTCTTGCCAGACCACGATTACGAAACAACAGTATGCTTCTACTGCCCTCTGTCGGATTCTGAAAGTGACATAGATGATGACGATAACTCAGAAGAATTTGTTACAGATTAACATTTATAAATTTAATTCATATTAAATAAAAATTATCAGTAATTTTGTTTCTTATATTTAATTCATATTAAATAAAAATTATCAGTAATTTTGTTTCTTATATTTAAAGAATTTATGTAACTAAAAACATATTTTCTTATTATCTTATTATATTATAAATTATTTCTTTAATAAATAAATTCTACTTGAACTGTTGTATTCTCTCCTCCTCCCCTTTGTTAATATCATATAATGCATTAAAATATATTTCGAAGAGCACAACTCCTAGTCTTCTCTTATATAGTTGCATTTCTTAGTGTTGGAATAAAAATAATATATTTGACTAAGCAATTCATTTTTACCAAATCATACTATTATCCGAGATTGTTCCGAAATTATAACCTCCATTATGGAATCAGAATTTTCATGTAAGACGTATTGGTGTAATATAATATTCAAACGGCTAGATTGTTTTTTTTTTTTTTGTTTTGTCGAAGGGTCAGGTATCCACCTTATAGTAGGTAACCTTCACAACGGTTACATAACCTTTACCATATTTAACTTTAATGATATCAGGATAGATAATGTCACACTTGAATAATTCTAAATATCTTAATTCATTTGCTGTAAGTAAACGATGGGCTTTGAACTGTTAATCTCTACAAAGTATACAAAGAGTAGAGCTTCTTAATCCAATAACAACAGTTGGACTTTGAACTGTTAATCCCTAAAACATAAATAAATTATAGAGCTCCTTAATCCTATAACAACTTTTGGACTTTGTGCTGCTAATAACAAAATATAAAGAATGAAATAGGACTTGTCAGTCCTTCCGCTAAAAAGTAAACAAATTTAGATTTCGCAATAATGCGTTATCCCATAATCCTTCCTTCGAAAGTAAGCAATGGACTTTGAACTGCTAATCCTTAACAAGTTTAACTTTTATACACAAACAAAGATATAGGGTATAGTTAATAAAAGAAAATACAACTTTATAAAATAAAAAAATTTATTTCATCATAATATTAGATACAAGAAATAGAATTTTTAAATAAATGAAACATCATCTTTATAACCAATTCTTCCATTATACACTAAAGAAATTATTTCATCGCTATTGTTAAAAGCCTCGATGTCTTCAACCGACATCTTAAAACGTTTAGGAAGATACACTCTGATAGAATTATCATGATCCTTTAACGTAGCGACCAACGCTAATCCCATTTTCGTTTCAACATGTTCCAGTTCTCCGATGATGTATGGCCGTCCGATTTGAATATAATTCAATTTATGCACATAACGAGCGCCATCGTTTAATCGGTTGAAGAGAGCTTTAAAATCTCTGATAGAACTAAAAATAAAACAGATTCACATAAGAAGAGAGCAGGTTTAGAAAAAAATAAGAAATGGCCAAAGCAATAAATATACTTACGAATTCATGATGATTGAAAATGAAGGATCTGCTATGATCGGATGCTAGAACAAAAATGAATCCTTAGGTAGTCGCTCGCTGCGGAGTATTGGTGGAGAGTAAATCTACGCTAGTTGCGCATGCGTTACCCCCTCCATCAACCATACTTTTTCCTGCCACCACTCCAACAATTTCAATTTATCATTTTTGACCTTGTCAATTCCCCCACCACTAATTTTTTTTTTTCGCTGAAATATAAACAAAACTACTTTTTAATCTTATACCAGTTCTCAATGTTTATATTTTATGCAATTTTCCCAATTTTTAACTTTATCTACCTTTTTTTTTTTCTTTAAATTTTCCATAATCTCCCCGATGTTTATAAATTTCTGTCCGCTAGAGCGCAGCACCTTACTCCACTTGAAGATTTCCCTGCCTACTTTACATAAACTTCTCAATACTTAACGCTTATCCATACTCACTTCATAATTCAAATTGTTTTGTTTTCTTTCATAAAATGATAACTTTTTATTAGATATTTCATTATCGTCTCCGGGTCAACATGTCTTGTTTTGTATAGGGGACTGTCAATATTGGAATGTTTGCCATCATCGGATGATAGATAATATTAACAGTAACTAATATAAGCAAAATGTCAATATTAGAATGTTTTGTCATCATCAGATGATAGATAATATTAAAAGTAACTAATATGAGCAAAATCGTGGCAGTTGGAGCACAATTCTGACCACACTTTTGCTATATTGGTCCCCATTTGTATGATATTATGTTGTTTTTTTTTTGTTTTGTTTTTTTGTTTTTTGCGAAACGTTGACTGATCAAATATTTTCAGCTGTTTAAGAGATTCAAATCTTTATTGATTCTTGATTCTTCCAGAAATATACTGATAATTTAGAAATATTCATATTAACCCTTCTCCATACTCGCTTCATAATTCAAATTGTTTGATTTCTTTCACCAGAGGCTACAAGGGGTCACGTGACTAAAATATGCGGACGGAGCATAGACCAGGATGTTCCGCGATGGTTAAGGTTAAGTCGAGGTGAGACCACGTGGTGGATAAGATAGGGTCGAGGTGAGACCACGTGGTGGATAAGATAGGGTCGAGGTGAGACCACGTGGTGGATAAGATAGGCTCGAGGTGAGACCACGTGGTGGTTAAGGTAGTTTCGAGGTGAGACCACGTGGCAGTTAAGATAGGGTCGAGGTGAAAATTCAAATCCGGATTTGAATTATGAAGTGAGTATGGATAAGCGTTAAGTATTGAGAAGTTTATGTAAAGTAGGCAGGGAAATCTTCAAGTGGAGTAAGGTGCTGCGCTCTAGCGGACAGAAATTTATAAACATCGGGGAGATTATGGAAAATTTAAAGAAAAAAAAAAGGTAGATAAAGTTAAAAATTGGGAAAATTGCATAAAATATAAACATTGAGAACTGGTATAAGATTAAAAAGTAGTTTTGTTTATATTTCAGCGAAAAAAAAAAATTAGTGGTGGGGGAATTGACAAGGTCAAAAATGATAAATTGAAATTGTTGGAGTGGTGGCAGGGAAAAGTATGGTTGATGGAGGGGGTAACGCATGCGCAACTAGCGTAGATTTACTCTCCACCAATACTCCGCAGCGAGCGACTACCTAAGGATTCATTTTTGTTCTAGCATCCGATCATAGCAGATCCTTCATTTTCAATCATCATGAATTCGTAAGTATATTTATTGCTTTGGCCATTTCTTATTTTTTTCTAAACCTGCTCTCTTCTTATGTGAATCTGTTTTATTTTTAGTTCTATCAGAGATTTTAAAGCTCTCTTCAACCGATTAAACGATGGCGCTCGTTATGTGCATAAATTGAATTATATTCAAATCGGACGGCCATACATCATCGGAGAACTGGAACATGTTGAAACGAAAATGGGATTAGCGTTGGTCGCTACGTTAAAGGATCATGATAATTCTATCAGAGTGTATCTTCCTAAACGTTTTAAGATGTCGGTTGAAGACATCGAGGCTTTTAACAATAGCGATGAAATAATTTCTTTAGTGTATAATGGAAGAATTGGTTATAAAGATGATGTTTCATTTATTTAAAAATTCTATTTCTTGTATCTAATATTATGATGAAATAAATTTTTTTATTTTATAAAGTTGTATTTTCTTTTATTAACTATACCCTATATCTTTGTTTGTGTATAAAAGTTAAACTTGTTAAGGATTAGCAGTTCAAAGTCCATTGCTTACTTTCGAAGGATGGATTATGGGATAACGCATTATTGCGAAATCTAAATTTGTTTACGTTTTAGCGGAAGGACTGACAAGTCCTATTTCATTCTTTATATTTTGGTATTAGCAGCACAAAGTCCAAAAGTTGTTATAGGATTAAGGAGCTCTATAATTTATTTATGTTTTAGGGATTAACAGTTCAAAGTCCAACTGTTGTTATTGGATTAAGAAGCTCTACTCTTTGTATACTTTGTAGAGATTAACAGTTCAAAGCCCATCGTTTACTTTCAGCAAATGAATTAAGATATTTAGAATTATTCAAGTGTGACATTATCTATCCTGATATCATTAAAGTTAAATATGGTAAAGGTTATGTAACCGTTGTGAAGGTTACCTACTATAAGGTGGATACCTGACCCTTCGACAAAACAAAAAAAAAAAAAACAATCTAGCCGTTTGAATATTATATTACACCAATACGTCTTACATGAAAATTCTGATTCCATAATGGAGGTTATAATTTCGGAACAATCTCGGATAATAGTATGATTTGGTAAAAATGAATTGCTTAGTCAAATATATTATTTTTATTCCAACACTAAGAAATGCAACTATATAAGAGAAGACTAGGAGTTGTGCTCTTCGAAATATATTTTAATGCATTATATGATATTAACAAAGGGGAGGAGGAGAGAATACAACAGTTCAAGTAGAATTTATTTATTAAAGAAATAATTTATAATATAATAAGATAATAAGAAAATATGTTTTTAGTTACATAAATTCTTTAAATATAAGAAACAAAATTACTGATAATTTTTATTTAATATGAATTAAATATAAGAAACAAAATTACTGATAATTTTTATTTAATATGAATTAAATTTATAAATGTTAATCTGTAACAAATTCTTCTGAGTTATCGTCATCATCTATGTCACTTTCAGAATCCGACAGAGGGCAGTAGAAGCATACTGTTGTTTCGTAATCGTGGTCTGGCAAGAAGACGCATGCTGTGTGGAAGACACGTAAGCATTTCGTACAGCTCACACGGTATCGTCCCCGGTATGAACAAATCTCGGCATCGCAGGGTGTCGAATAGTAGAGTCCTCGCATGTCCTGATCAACGATCTCTTGAAAGGCCCCCAAAAAATCTCTATCGATGATCCTAGCCTTTTGCATCCTCATTTCTTGTCTTTGAATCTCTAGCTCTGCTTCTCTTACACGTTCCCTCCAAGCTCTTATTTCTTCTTCAGTTGTTGGACGTGGGCCGAGACTCGGATTGTAGCTATTAGCCGCCAAAACAGGGTCGTAATTTACTAGATCAGGGTCATTAATAAAAGGGTCATAATTCATTACATCATCAGGGCCGAGAGATCTTGAATCCTGGCCATCAGGTCTTGATTCATGGTCATCAGGTGTCGAGTCATGGTCATTAGGTATCGTATCTACACTATTTCCTGAAATTTCTTCCTACATGTTAAGATTCCTGTTAAATAATTCATCAATCTTGAATGCTATTGCAGAGATATCTAGATAAGAAATATAATTTTTCATAGGTGGACGACGGCAATCATAACACCAAAATGTTCTATGGTCGCAATCGGACAAGTCGATAAATCCAGTGAGATACAATTTTCCGCAGCTCAAACAAACCACTTTGTATTCTCCTTTCATCTTACAAAACTTGCTGGAACAGAAGATCGGAATTTCTTCTTCTGAAGATTCTTCGCTTGATTCTTCCTTCAATTGTTCAACGGACGTGTCAGTCAGTATCTTCTTTCACTTCGTTGTCGTTAATTATATCTCATAGCCTGGGTTGCACTCGAAAAATTAGAATATTATCACAATTTTAGCAGCAAAACTTTGTTCTATCTCTGGGGTTCGAGTCGAAATGGCAGAGGCCACGAGTGCCACTGGTTCCTGGACGAGAATACTCGAATCTGATTGGCTGTCATGTTGCCCCACCAGCGATCATAGTGCCCCCTACCTGAAAAGTTGTTTTGTTTATGTTTCAGCGAGAGAAAGTAAAAGATAGAGTATTAAGAGCTCAAAGTCCAAAAGCTGTTATAGGAATATGGGGCCCTACTATTTATCTGTGTTTTAAGGATTACCAGTTCAAAGTCCAAAATCTATTCAAAATATTAGGAAGCCCTACCATTTATTTATGTTTTAGAGATAAACAGTTCAAGGTCCATATTTGTATTTCACCTGGACATAATCCAACTTGTCTATACAAGATGCAACCTGTTTACATGTTTATGAAGCGAGCATGAGTCGACCTGCTCTGACCCAAGTCAGGCGATACTCAGGCAAGTCGAACAGAGTACCTGTAGTATTAGTACTAATTATGAACTTGTGTTGATTAAGTATTAATTAATATTCATTAATAAAAATTTATTTCGAAGTTATTAATACCGACTCGTGTACTTTGAAAATATTTCAAAGCTGTGAAAAGGTTTAACCTCTTTGGCCAGCGTGATAGTCGTTTCGATTTGTTAATATATTTTAGAGATTAAAAGTTCGATAGGAACTTAATGGATTAAAAGTTAATCCTTTTAAGACCATTATTTAACTATCGGAGAATAAAAATACGTAGAACATTGACGAGTTAATCCTTTTAAGACCATTACTTATACTATCAGCTATTAAAAATACGTAGTACATTGAAAAGTTGTTTTGTTTATGTTTCAGCGAGATAAGTAAAGATAGAGTATTACCAGCTCAAAGTCCAAAAGCTATTCAAATATTAGGAAGCCCTACCATTTATTTATGTTTTAGAGATAAACAATTCAAAGTCCAAAAGCAGTTATAGGATTAAGGAACTATGCTATTTATTTATATGTTAGAGATAAACAGTTCAAGGTCCATATTGGTATTTCACCTGGACATAATCCAACTTGTCTATACAAGAAGCAACCTGTTTACATGTTGATGCAGTTACATATTGTAAAGGCTATGTAAACATTGAGAAGGTTGCACAAACACGAAAACAATGTAAAGGTTATGTAACCTTTGAGAAGGTTACAGAGTATAAAGTGGGTACCGGACCCTTCATTGTATAGGTTATGATTATATAACCATAGAGGAGGTTACAGAGTATAAAGTGGGTACCGGACCCTTCATCGTATAGGTTATGATTATATAACCGTTGGGGAGGTTACATACTATAAAGTGGGCACCGGACCCTTCGCCGTATAGGTTATGATTATATAACCATAGGGGAGGTTACGTACTATAAAGTGGGTATCTGACCCTTCAACAAAACCTCAAGTCTCTCAAACTGTAGAAAAACAAAATGGCGGTCGGGCACACTCATGCTCTATAAGGTGGGTACCTAACCCTTCAACAAAACCTCAAGTCTCTCAAACAGTAGAAAAACAAAATGGCGGTGTAATAAAAACAAAATGGCGGCCGGGTACACTCATGCTCTATAAGGTGGGTACCTAACCATTCAACAAAACCTCAAGTCTCTCAAACAGTAGAAAAACAAAATGGCGGTGTAATAAAAACAAAATGGCGGCCGGGTACACTCATGCTCTATAAGATGGGTACCTGACCCTTCAACAAAACCTCAAGTCTCTCAAACAGTAGAAAAACAAAATGGTGGTGTAAGAAAAACAAAATGGCGGCCGGGTACACTCATGCTCTATAAGGTGGATACCTAACCCTTCAATGGGTGGAGGGGGTAAATCTTGTGGGCGGAGCATAGGTCAGGAGGTTCAATGGGTCACGTGACTGGATCGCGTGACTAAAACATGTGGGCGGAGCATAGACCAGGATGCGCTGCGGGTCACGTGACTGGATCACGTGACTAAAAGGGGCGGGGCTTAACGGTCACGTGACCAAAAAGGGGCGTGGCCTAATAGTTAAGGTTAGGTCGAGGTGACCCCACGTGGTGGTTAAGGTAGGGTCGAGGTGAGACCACGTGGTGGTTAAGGTAGGGTCGAGGCAAGACCACGTGGCAGTTAAGGTTAGCGGTGGAGGGGATGGAGGAATCGTGTTCCAGCTCCCCTAAAATCCCTCTACTAACATTCGAAACTAGTTTTCAATAAAACAAATTTATAGAAGTGGCAAATAATTTATCAATCCCTAATTAGATTGATCCTTCTATAACATCATGCGGATGTCAACTAAAATAAAATTGATTAATAATATTTAATCATCATAAAATCCGATGCATATATACAAATACAGGAGAAAGTCATGGACACTTTTGCATTTTGAAGATTTCCAGCAATAAGATTCAATTTATTAATTAAATCTAATCTTCAACTGTTCATAAAGAGCCTTCCGACTATAATAGTTTTATCATAATGAATTGACTACAATTAAAAATGATTTTGCTGAAGAAGAGTATCATCTAAGTCATTTAGTTTATTATTAATTATAATTAAAAATTGTTGATAAGAAATAATAATGTATAATTTTTTTTTAAACAACTAGAGTCAAGGTTTAAACATTTCAAGGTATTTTTATTCACCAAGAAGATTAATGGTTTAAAATAAGGACTCTCAGCAAAATAATTCTTATGAATTCAAGTCACGTTCAGTAGCTACGTATCTCTACATAAAATTTCATCCCATAAATTTATGTGTTCTAGCTTCCATCTTCTACAGTAATATTTTGTTATTTTTTATTTTTTTTTTAAGTCAAGTAGTTATGAATGATGATCTTTAGTAATGAGTAATTAGTCGTGTTTCTTGAGCATTTACTAAATCTTAACACACTTCATAAAAAGGCATTGAATCAAAAGTATTATAAAATCGTAAAGAAAGTTCGCCAACAAATGAAAAAAATAAAATAAATAAAAGAATTGAACTGCTAACGTTATTTTAAAGTAATTGAAGTATAATATAAACTTAATAAACATATAAATTTTTTATTTGATATTATTTTGATCAAGATGTGTTACACAGTATAAATTTCTCACGATAAGATGTTTTATAATTGGTAATTCCTTATAATCAGTTAATTAAATAATAACCAAATACATTTAGGGTATTTAAGAGATCATTATCACGTCAAAGAGGTCATTTACTTTTTATACCCAACGCAAACACATTGCACACAAATTGCTCATTCCTTTACAGGAAGGAGGTTGGACACGCTTTTTTCAGGAGGAACCAACCATGACACTTGGCAATAAACATGTTTATGTTTAATTACCGGAACGATTGGGATGTTTTATTATGAAAACAGTTATCTGAATTTTTTCTAGACGTAAATAGTTATGTCACATTAAGTATTAAAGTATTATCTTCATTAAGTGGGGATAAATTAGGCAGGAAAATTTGTTTTTGCGTTCCAGGTCTTAAATCACATTCCAGAATTTAATAGAGTATGAATTTTTGTAATAGAAATTGTTGCAGTAAAATCATATGAGCAATAGCCGGATGATTACGTCACTGATAGCGTTTCTGGCAAAGTAAATAAAAGGTTTTCGTGGAAGATTATTTCACATTTAAATTTAGATCAAACTTTTCTGTGACTAAGGTAAATTAAATGCCTCATAATTAGTTTCACGATAAATTTAGGCTTTATGGCAATGTTTAAGAATGAAGAATGCAATCGAAATTATGGTAAGTGCTCGTTAATTCTAAGGCCCGCGGTCAGGAAGTGGCAGGGAGAAGATGGGGGGAGGGGGACAAAATCCCCGGGGCTCGGGCTCTGGGAGAATCCGGCAAGAGTTGACTAAAACAATCTATACACCCAATAAGTTTGGTGAATAAATATATCTAAATAAAAAATAATTTCAATCTATAATAAATAGTATCGTGTACTTTTGTCATTCTTATAAATATGTATGTTGTTTATAGTTTAAAGAGAAAAGAAAGTCTAGAATAGCAAGAACCTATCATTTATGTTGGTTCAATAACATTGAATTTTGATTCGATTATTCAAACTATCGCTGAAAAGAAAGCAAGAAAAATATTTTTATGAATAAGTTTTGTTGTAAATAAAAGATAGTTCTCGCTCTGCTAGTGTTATTATGAACACTTTACGTAGGATATTATTATTATACTTACTATCATTATTATGAAGTAATTTATTTTAAAAAATGTAGTAATAAATTTCGTTTTCATAATAGGTACCTTAATCTACATATAAACTTTACTCACCAAAATAAAAATCACGAAATATTGGAATGGAAAAGGCACGCTGTATTATTTTGCCCCGAGCCCGAGCTTAGCTAACGGCGGCCCTGTTAATACTTAAAATAAACACGTAATAAAACTGCAATAGACAGAAAAGTATAAAGTTTGTAACGGGAGTGTTGTGACGTTTGACATCAGTTTATGGTAAAATGAGCGAGCATGAGCAGAAAAATCATGTAAACTGGGTTTATTAATGGTGTCATTATTTTCAACGACATTTTTAATTCATCCATATACTTATTTAGAAACCTATTGTCGTTTTTAATTAATTTTCTCCATTATTATTATCAGTTTATTTTTCAAAATCACTCATTGGCTCATCCATCTCTCGCCACCTTATAGATTATTCTTTTTGTTCGCCATTTTGCCGCTGTAAAACAATTCTTATTAATTGGTTTTATTTTTCTCACGACCTGTAATCTGTATTTTCGGAACTACCACTTGCCTAACGAATTCTTAAGTTGATGAGAATGGAGAATTTGGTGACTGAATTGCATGTTATTTCTGTATTCAGTAAAAATTTATATTTCTTTATTCTTCGAAACGCAGGAATCTGGAGTGACCTAGCCAAAAAGTAGGCGAACAGTTCAGCGAATTTATAAGAGATGTTTGAGAGCCCAAAGGCTTTGGATTATTCAAATAATAATGTAAACATGAAATAACCTTTTTTTTTACTGTAGAAATATTTCTTGTAGCTCGAGGAGAACGTGTCCACGTAGACAGGAGGCAGCTCCTAGAAGAGTGCCATAAAGAGATTGAGTGTTGTCACCTTGAGGATCACAATGGGTCGCCGCGCTGCAAGGCCGCCCTTCCAGGTTTAACAAAGCCTTCCTCGGGTCCGAGTCCTGTCCGCATTGTTCCAGTATAGGCCTATCAGAGGATCCTTCTCTGGAGGGAGGTCTTTTTGGTCATCAGCTCAATCACTTTGCTGAAAGTAAATGCCATAGCCTCCATACGGAGCCTACAACACATGTTTTGAAAAGCTTTTGGTTTAAAAACGTTCTTCGCCCCTTTATCATCCCTGTTGTAGATTTCTTCGTTTCGGTTATTGTTAATTATATTATAGTGGAAATTACTAATGAAGAATACAGCCTAGGTTTTTCATTCGTGATTGCGTTTCATATTTTTTATTGTATCAGAAAATTATTAAACCTCTTGGTAGAAGTACAGCCATAAACAAGTGGCATTACGGTAGATATTACAAACCAGGATAATGGATACAAAAGGATCATAAATAGTTCCAATAGGATGGAAATTGGGGCTGAATTGTCTCACCCCTTTAGGCAGTTATTGAATTATTCATTATAACTAACTAACAAAATTCCATTTAGAGATTTATTTACTTATTATAAATATTTTTTAATAATACATTTCTTCGAATTAAAATATTATTGTTTCTATTAGTAAATTTATTGTAGTTTTTAATAATACGAGTTAGCTAACGAAAAGTGAAGATTAGAGTTTTAATGTATTATAATAAACAGAACAGAAAGCTTTTTTAAAGTCTAAAACGAACACATAAAATGGCATGAAGAATGTATATATAGATATTTCCATATCAAGATTATGAGTGAAAGATCTATTTAAAATTCTTGGGAGACAATGAGGTGATGAAACAAATTGAAAGATAGGAAGGATATTTGAACAAATGTTGGAGAATTGAATAGAATTCCAAATGGACAAGTGTCGGATTAAGAATGATCAACCAAATGCCCCGGTAAAATGCATTCTGGAAATCTTTCCTTATTATGAGAGTCTACATTTTTTAAGGAACCAACTGGTTCCCTACTCCTTTGAACTAATTTTTGATCGTAATATAGCTAGGATAGAGACAAACTCTGGAGACTGCCCTACACTACATTACAGATTGTGACCGATTTGCGTCACTAACATTAGGCTCAGATAGAATCCAGGAATTCAAGGCTTTCTTATTAAATGGAAAACCAGAAGGTCCAATACGGAGGAACAAACCCACGTGCTGGAGATGCTTCTCCCACCATTACCAATACCATTAGTACAGCTGAATAGTATGTTTTACAAAAAAGTTCCAGTTCAAGATACTCAGTATACGATTGGTGCAATGATGCGTCAGTGCAATGACAACGTAATGATATCATATTAAAAGTAGGCTTAATTTCCTCCTAATCTCAATGCACAAGAGAGAATGAAACGCTGGCAGCAAAGCTGGATAAGAACAATAATGATAAATAACAATGAGGATTCATAACAAAACAATAACTTTCTAGGTGTAATATTCCCGCTTATAGCAGATGAAAATTCCCGACTGCGGGCTAGATATTGGGTACTCCACGAGATATAGGTCAGTCCTGCATTGGACCAGAGCCAGGATAGTTCCCAACCTGCCGGCAGCTGCCCACGCTCGACTCTAGCGCGCGTTCGTCCCGGCAAATAATATTACTAATTGTTAGTCAATAAACAATAAAGGAAAGGGAAATAGAGGACTAATATGCGCCTCATATGCTCGTTCATAAGCATGAGAATTAACAACAGAATAAATAAACAATGAAACAGAGTAAAGATCATTTTGTAAACTCACATCTTGGTGTCAAGTCTCTAAGGCCTTCATTTTTAATAACCATATGCAGCATGAATTATCACAGATCACATCCATATCACATCAGACGAATACCATGTGTAACTACTACTGTGATAGTTGATGAAGTTTCTAGACGAAAAAGAACATTTGACGTCATGATTTATAGACAATGATATATAATGCAGGGCAGCTTGTGAGAGGAAAAAAGAGAGAACCGTTAGAACTCCATTTCCTATGACTGGCCACTCTTCTTGCCGACCGCAGACCACAATGTGCGTTTCTTTTAAAGTATCTGCATGCGATTCCAACCTGAAACGAAGGTCTAGGTATCCAATACATTGTAATTATAGTATTCTACGTCTCTTGTTGAAATTTTGCTCTTCTATATTAATTATTATATAATTTAAAAAAAAAACACTGGGATCTCAAACATTTTGTTTTGGGATAGTTTCGGAATACAAATGAATTATTTGTTTAAAAAAAAAGAAGTGGCGAATGAAATAGGTAGAGCTAATATTGAAACAAAGAAATAATTAATAGAAGGACCTCAAATTTTCAAGGTATGAGAGGATTACGCAGCAATGCCGAAAACGAAAGCGCATCGAAAATCGACCAGAGTGGGTATATCTTTAGATACAAACCAAAATATCTTAATTAAATTGGACCTGAGAAAAAATTCGAATACATTTTATTTGCAACAATAAAAATTTTAGTTTGCTTCCCAACCATACCTCTAATGTGTTTATCTTTCATTGAGAATTCCCAGCCTTTTTAAAAGCATCTAATGCCTGTGAACTAGGTATAATGGGACAAACAATCAACTTATAAAACGGTGTGTGAAATAAATCTAACAATAGTGTACCATTTCGCACTGAAAGGGTTATTACAGCGAGAGGAGAAATGATGTAGACAAAATGATGATTTTGAGAGATTGTTATTAAATTTTAGTCCTTTAGTGCTAATTGGCACTTATAAAATAACCTCATAAAAATTTTTAGAATCTTAAATCAAGATTTTAAAATGCAAGTAATACATTTTGTTAAATAACGTAAATAAATCTCTTCATATATAAGATCAGTTTTTATCAAGTTTACTGAAAGCAAATCAATAGTTTATAAAGGATGAAAGAGGAATCTAACTTAAAGAAGCAATAAAAAAGGAATACGACGGTAAAGGGAGACTTAAGATCTAATGTTTTTATCGCACCGTGTTAGCTTCGTTGTTTGTTCTAAGAAATTCTAAAACCTAGTAAACTAAAAAAAACACGTTACTGACGCAGCTCCTTCGCTTCTCTCTCACTACCACTACTATTTTTCCTCTTCGTCCTTCCTCTAACACATGTGTTTTCAAACTTCTGCTTGATGGTTTTTGTTATTAATGTCACCTTTATATGGATCGGTCTTAAAAGTTGAGCATACTATTTGTATTGTTCTATTATTTATAAGTAAGTGCGGTAATCAATTTAATTTTTTAAATATTGGTAATTATGTTTTACCAAGTAATGTTAAAGTTTTGGTAATGCCAAGAAAAAATATTCCCCCTCTTGATCGGATGCAGTCAATGAAGGAAAACACATTAATAAGCGGAATATTTTATTTTTTATTATGTGCCAAAATTGTAGGGCAGTTGATAACGTATGGACGAACTGTCAGCCACTCACAATAAAAAATAAGGTTCACTAATCAATGTGCTTACCTTCATTGACTACACCCCGCAATCAACTTATCTTCGGGTATATATATTTGAAAAATCGATGAGGATGTTCCAACCCAGTTCAAATTCAAACACCTTAAACAGCCTCTTTTGAGCCTCATTCTTAAAAGTATAGTGAAGTAGCCATTGCCTCAATCCTTCGGTATTTAAGTGCAATTAGGTATTTGTTAAAATAATTCCTTAAGTATAAATCACCTGTGTGTATAGTTTCCTAAATAATACTTGTGTTATGAGTCTTGATAAGCACAGACTCAGTTTTGATAAAGATAAATATTTCATGAACCCAGGTTTTTTTTTGATTGCCGATACAACCTGATGAAGTGATTTTATAGATATTATCGACAATTGGAGTTGATAGATTATAATTTTCGATTCTGGTCAGTAGTGAAATATCAACGACTCGGGCAAATGTTTTTTTTTTTTTTTGGTTTACCCCTGAAAATGAGCCTTAGTAAAAAATTCTGATGGTGACAAATGACTGTTGTTGGAAGAGCAAACAAAAGGGACAGCGGCTAGCAACAGCCTGGCGAGAGATGAGATCCCGAAGCCGGCCGGGGGTTGGTTGTATTGATCTCTGCCACGCCCACCTCAACTCGTACCCTAGATCAACGCAATTGCACAACAGTTCGTTCCGGGTATGAATCATACAGTCAATGCAATTATTGAAGGGATACAAATATAATATAATAAAGAAAAGTAATAATAATATTACTTTTATTAATGATATTAATAAAAACACTGCAAATTATTACACAATGGTTTATTATTTCCAAATAGTTATATTTAAAAAATATTTGGTGTGTCCATACACACGACTTCCCCTATCGCTTTGGTTTAGAGTCCAGACTATCTTTGAACTGGAATGTTCCAGGAGATGTAACGTTTTCGAGTTATCAAATAACTAACCAAAGATGAACCTATTTTCATAGGAATATGTGCACAATACTTTAGAAACATATCTACAAAGTCAGAAAGGAAATTAAAAGCAGAATAATGGCGAGTCTACTATGCGAAACTGAAACTTCTTAATTCTCGATTGTTGTCTGAAGCTAAAAAATTAAAATTATGTACCTATAGAGCGGAAACTTAGTGTTGGTCCCAAGATGATTGCCGTAAATTGAGTGTTGGAAAGTAACTGTATCGAAGCTAATGACCTAAAATGGACAGAACAGGACAGAATGGATAGTGAAATGGTACAGAGGAAAATGTTGGAAGTGCATATCAATGGAAAAATAAGATGGGGAAGACCAAGACCTTGGTGGAAGTGCAGGATGGATCCAAGGAAGGAAGAAGCGGAGAGAGATGCGAGGGACCTGGGAGTCAACAATTGAAAACTCAGAAGGCGCTGCTGACTTTCAGCGCCGGGCAGTTAGGCATAAAATTCATGCCGGTATGTATTTCTGTATTTCTTGCCCAGTGTGTACCAAGCTTTGATATAATATAAGAATGTATTGAAAAAGTAAGGAACTACAACAGAAAATCTTAATTTTAGATAAAGATCTAGATTTCAACTCAAATATCTTTCAAGAGCCCAAATAGCGGAAAACGTAGTTTTCAGTTATGCAATTTTCAAACACTTTCTTTTCTCTGAGGGCTCCTCTTCAGTCTCTAGCGGAGGGCCCTCCTAAAGGAGCCAGCATTGATTCAAAGCTGAAAAGTTTCTTCGAACAAGAGCTAGCAAACTTTATTGGGCGTTGGGGGAAATGTATTAAAGCTGACGCAAGTTATTTTTAATAAGTAAATATCGTTGATGTTGGTATTCCTTTATTTCCCTCATACCCTAGGAACTGACATTTCATATGTTCCTATTTATCTATTCATTTATCATATATATTTAGTTATTTTTTATTATTTAATATTAGTAGTGGTAGTGTAAACTGGCAATTGAAATTAACTATTTTTTTTGTAATGTATATGCCCTATATTTTGAATAATATGTTACATAAATAAATAAATAAGCTGTAGACGAAATATTTGATGCGATAAATATTTATTTTTTATGAAGTCTCCGAACATTTTGAGTAAAAAATTACAGGATGATGTTTGTAGTACTCTCAATTAGGAACCGAAATTTTATACTCTACCAAACTAATAAAATTTATTTCAATTGTATCAAATTCTGGGTGGAAATAGACCTAGTGAGTTAATTGTAATTTATGTATACTAATCATAAACAAAGTATCGAAAATTGTATAACCGTACAAATTTACGAGTATTAGAACAAAACAATGGTTGACTTATCCATAAGGCCAGAATCCCGATTCACCTAGGGCATTCATAACTCAAAGTGCTCTGGCTAAATGCCTGCTGGCGCGTTGAGTCATAATTACAGTTTAGTCAACTCAAGAATGCTGGCAAGAATATATCTTGTTGGAAAACCGGATACTTCCCTATTTTAATAGGTCAATGGTTCAAAATATATTTTTACTTTTGATCCCACTACAATAATTATGAATGATTTAGAAAACTAAAACAACATTCAATGAATGTATATAGTGATGCGGTCTGATGACTCCAAAGTAACGTACAAATGCTAAATAAAAATTGAGATGTTTACGTTACTTTGGACTATAGCCTAAATCTTGGTGATACACCAACTTACGGTTATGGATATCTTCTATAATAGAACAGGAAAAATAGAAAAAAATAAACAAAAAAGTTTACATTCATACAGCTTTGGTCTTAACTTCGTCTTGGTAGTAGGAATCAAGATCTGCAGAATCCTCCCAAATTTCGAGGGGGAAAACCTCCTCTGGAGGGCCCGAAATGGGAGGCGGGATATCCGCAAAATAATTTGCACAAAGTAAGCCGAGCAAGATAGCGTTTCTTATTGTTTTATTTTTATCTGAATCGAATGAGACCACTCATTCGATTCGACTATGACGGCAGGATCAATAGTTCAGAATTTATTCCCGACTTTGGATAAAAAACACAGAAAAATCACATTTTGCGGCTGAAATAAAGGAGTACCTGAACAGGGTGTTCCAAAATTCACGAGAAATATTTAAAGAGTTGACAGTGTAATTTCTTACCAATGACTGTAATTTTGGAGTTGCATGAATAAAATTACTATATGTACCACTGTAATTGCAATTGTGGTCCAGAATTATAGTGTTATAGTATTTATAGTATTATGGTGGTTCATCTAATAATTTTATTTGTGCAACTCCAAATTACAGTCATTGGTAAAAAATTATAATTGGGATTGGAATTGCATTTTACCCAATACTGAGATGTGATAGTAAACTCAAGAGTAATAATTCCACACTGAAAAGCAGAAATTTTAAGTTTTGTATTTTTTTTTTTAAATTCACCTTTTTAGTTTAATGGGGAGCTATATTATTATATTGAATAGAAAACTATTCAAGGCAATTAAGTTCCAATTGCAGAAAGTAGACGAAATTCCTTTAAGAAATATAGATAGGCTATATCTATTGTAAGAGGCTTTTGTGGGGAGAGAGGGGAGAGGGATTAATAGCGAAAAAGGTTAATTTATTTTTTTTAAATCACTCTTTACTTGTGAATGTTCATCTGCTGGCCTACAGATTCCCCACTTCTAGGAAAACTTCTACTAATAAACTATTGACTGTATCATCATGGGTGTGGTCAAATTCGATTCAGAAACAAAAAGTATAAGACACGAAACCTTAATCGCAAATTATTTTTGCATATCCCACTGCCCATTTCGACCCCTCCAGAGGGGAATGTCCCCCCGAAATTGGGTGGACACGACAAAACTCGATTCCTACTTTCAAGACGAAGTTATGACCAAAGTTTCATGATTGCACAAATTTTGTTGTTTGTTTGGTCACTTTTGGACTCATGTTTCCTTTACTACACAGAAAGATAGATAGATATACATAATATGTAATGGAGACAATTATGCCAAGTTATAAAATCTTGTACTTGATTTGAAAGTTGATAATAAATGAAGATCATTTTAAAAAAAAATATGATAAAATTACAAAAAATATTTATGAAGATGACAAGAAATTCAGATGAAAGAGGCATGTTGTATGAATATAGAAATACATGGTAGTCGGTTTAATTTCGTTAAATCCTTTTTTTTTTTTTTTTTGTATCAAATAATTGGAGCTCACTTAGATGCTAATCTATGCTAAAGCATAAAAGGAAAACAGTAGATATATTGATAAATAGGATTACATAAAACTTCAGTGAAATGCCATTTCCTCAATCGACCCATAGACAGAATGCCATGGCATTCAGGCCCGACTTAGAACTGAGAAGTGGATTTATAATGACAATTTTTAGAACGATGACCCTTCCTATGGAACACTTAATTTTCTTTTATAGCCTTCGAGTGAGGGAGGGCGATCCCATTATCTCCAAACCTGTCCCGCCGCTTTTCACTCCCCGAAACCAACACCTATAATTATTTCAATGGGACCTCGTTTCATTTATTTATTTTGGTTTGTACCTCTGTTAAATTAAAGCGTGTTTTCTTTTTAGAGGCTATCATAAAAATGTGTTCCAATTCAAAACATTTTTTAAATATTTTGTTAGTTATGCATGTAATTATTATATATTATTAGTTATTTTGTAAATGAACATCTTCCTGTTATATTAATTTTCCTTTATTGCTTCTTAGATCACAATTTTCTCGACGCTTCCGCTCCATCAATTTTTTTCCCATAGTCCCTCGTGAATATTTAATAGCTGTAGATCGATTTATACCTTCTTTTTTGTTAATTTTCCTATTAATGTAACAGAGTCACATACTAAGGAATATATGAAATTTAATCTAATACTTTGAAATCTACTGTTTTTTTAATAATATCCGTCACTAAGATCGTATTTTAACTAACATACAAAATAGAAAATATCAAAATGGCGGAGGTGAGAGAAAACAGTTGAGATCCCCCAAAAGGTATTCGCAAATTTTTAACCCCCTAACTCAATTTCGAAGGGCTGCAGAGGTACGCAAAACCTTTAAAACCGGTTAATGGCGTAATAGTGGCCGAAATGCTGATTGAAATATATCCTCACTTCTCTGCTATTGTCCTGCCTAGAAAACAACCATGCATAACGAATTTCAGCCCAAAAGGGGACACTGCAAGTGCCCAAATGCAGCGTGGAAAAAAAAAAACGAATATAAATGTATTTATTACACGAGTGTGTGAGTGTTCTAGGGATTATGAAACGGTTTTAAAATCCACTCTCACCACTTTCCGATGACCTTTGATACAATGCATATATATATTGTATATTTCAGGAGAAAATACTACTAAAAATAAAATGCTAACACAGATTTATAAAACTCATCAACAAATACTATAAAATACGAGGAAAACTAGCAGCTAATTGTCTCCCGACTATTAAAAGATTTTTACCTTTATTTCGCTTAATTGTTTTATATTTTATATTGACAGTTTCAATGAGTCATTAAAATTTCGTTTTTTTTTTTTTTTTCAATCTCTTCACATGTTTGTTTAGTTTTAAATTACAAGCTTGAGGGAGATAATGATGGGCATGACTTAAATTAATAAGGAAATATCAGTTGATATCCGCATGATGGTATAGAAGGGTCAATCTAATTAGGGATTGATAAATTATTTGCCACTTCTATAATTTTTTTTTTATTGAAAACTAGTTTCGAATGTTATACATTCATTTTCAGTTCTAAAAAGTGTGTTTTTAGCACTGAAGATGTGCTATTGACTATTGTTCAATAAAAACAAAATTATAGAAGTGGCAAATAATTTATCAATCCGTAATTAGAAAATAATAATTAAGGTATGTAATAATTTAATGTTATTTTGCTTTTTGAATTAGTAAATCAATCTATCTTATTCATATGCATCACTGCCGCACATTAAAGTCAACTTAATATCGATTCGACAAAATACAATGATTTAGATACGATTTAATGCGGGCTAATAATTATTTCTCCATAACTTATTCCAGAAACGAGGACCGAATATTTCATATAAGTTCCTTCCAGCGAGGTATTAGGAATGAAAAACCGATCAAAAGTTAACGAGCCATGAAGAGACGGTCATTTCCAGGGCGAATGGCTGAGATAATTGAAAACTCAATAGGCATAGCGAGGCATTGAAAAAAAAATAAGTCCTTCAATGATTCGGGATAACTGCCATTTAAAATTATAATTAAAAAAAAATCACGTGTTCTCAAGAAATAATAACCCGTTTGGAGTTAAACAAGTGACGCTTCGATTTTATTCGCAGGATAATAAATTGTAAAATAATTCAAAAATAAATTAGAAAAAAAAAAAAGAAATATCTTAATCCAATACTCAAACTCTGTTACTCATTACGCACTCATAAACCGGATGTGACAAATCTTCAAATACTAGTGTTACCTAGAATACCATTGGTTAGACTCATAAAACAAAGCACTAATGAATTGAAGAATATTAAATTATTTCACCAAAACACGTTTTTTCCGAGTTCTTTTTAGTTTTACCTCAAAGCCGTGTGAGTGGACGCATCAGATATTTTTGATGTAGGTATAATTATTTGGAAATAATAAACCATATAATTTGCAGCTTTTTTTTTTTTTTTTGTTTATTTCGAAATGGTTAATAGCAGAAAAAAACAATAAACCTTTCAAACTTCTACATTTAACTATCAGACGACGTTTCAGACTCAGTGGTCTATTCTAAAGCCTTTCTATAATTGATGACGATTTTGTGATTGTATTCTCATGTTCAATATTATGACCACTTTCCCTTTCCATGTTTAAAAATGTCTGATATATAATGTATAAAACTACAAATGATTGTTAAATTTATCAAAATGCTGGATCGCAGAGTAAAAAAACCTTTCGGACTTCTTCCTTAAGCTACGAGCTACTGTATATCGAGATTTTTTAAATATGGAAAGAAAAAGCGGCCATAGTATTGAATACAAGAATATAACACACAAAAGACCGAAGGAAAGAACAACCTTTCGTACTAATTATGCTACATATATATATATATATATATATATATATATATATATATATATATATATATATATATATATATATATATATAATGTTGTTAAATGGCGAAGTCTTAACATATATTCGCATCAACAGTCAATGGTGATGTTAATATGTTGATATTGTAGTCAATCATCGAATTTTTTAAATTGCTATGACGTACCGAGTAGGTACTAGTGTGCAAGGTACAAGTTTACTTTAGAATATAAAATTATGACTTGATTCATTAACCTGTTAATAAATACTAAAAGTTCCAAAGGAAGCTATTCGCAAAAAGAAAGTTGAAATCTAGCAATCATTCTCAAATTAACTGAGAAATGAGCAGTTCAAACGTCATGGTCACCTTAAGCTCCAAACGATTAGGAACGAGGAAGTCGAAGATTAATCTATACCAGTTTACTGCCGATAGATCCCAGGGTGAAAGCAATTCCTAAGCAGTGGTATGATTGCATTCCAAGAAGGAACCTCCAGGCACTTTTGCTTTCTAATTCCGGGGGGTCGACCGCAGAATACGGAACATGCTCACGCAAGATGCACAACCGTGAACTGAGTTTAGTGAAATTGTATAGCAGAAATAGAAGATCGTCCGTCACAGGCGCAAGAATGAAAGAATACTTTCTTTTTTTTATCTGTTATGTTCCCGTCTTCGTCTCGACCCCCCCTAAATCTGTTTTCCAAATACTAGAACTTTTTTATTAAAACTTTTATCTTGTGTTCTGCCGTCTTGATATACCTCTATAGGAATGACTTCGCAAAGTTCGTGGAAATCCTCGACGAAGGTCTTGCTTGTAAGCCCTTAGTAAATTTTCAAGACTTTTTTATATATTTTTTTTTTAAAACGGTTTAAAAACATCGGCCATAACTATAGTTCAGGGTCACTCCTTAGCCACCCAGGAATTTTTACAGAAGACAGGGAGTGATAAATCAACTTTTTTAATTTATGCTCGTATATATGTTATATATAACTAATCGGCGATCGTAACAGGTAGGAAAGATTCATAATGAGAAAATAAATTCATTTCATTTTCATTTGCTTCTGTATTCATATTGAACTCTATTCAGAATTTATCTTGAGCGAATTCCTAGTTCTACCGAAGCCTTGAGTCTGTAAATAACCTGAGTAATCAATATAAGAGGGATACCAAGAACGAAATCTACAATTCTTTAAATATTGAACTCATTTCAGATAAACAAATAAAACTATTTGTGAAGTCTATTTCATTCAGAATATTAATGTATGAAAAAAATGAGACTTTTAACGATTTGCTTTATAGATAGACATTATCAGTATAGCCAGTTCATTTACTGATTCGTAATTTGTTAAACGAAATTTTTTTAACAGAGTAAAATCACAATATATCTACTCGTTCATAGTTGGAACAGCCTGGATTGATATAATTTAAAAAAATAATCTAAAACTCACATTTATTGACAGAATTTCGCCGCTTCAGATCAGAAGTATCTTAGCTCCAAGAGGGACATTAAATGAAATTTTGCATTTTTTTTTACTTTCCGTTTTATCATTTCATGATAGGAGTATACAAACTAATTCTTTTACTTCCTAGCTTAGCCCAAAACATGTCAGAACAATTTTGTGATTTTTTTAAATATTTAGATAATATTACAGACATGTTTTTTTAAAAATTAAATATTTTAACAAAACAAAAGTATTTTAAAAATATATAACTCTAAACTTGGCAGGAATATAGTTAGAGATAGGCTACTTCTGCCTCAAATCCGTGGTAGTCTAAACTATCTTAACTAATAAAATAACCGTGAGCAGCAGAGCTCGTCACTAAGCTCGTATATTCACTAAAATACAAAATATTAAAATGACGGGGGAGGGAAGAAAAAGCTGTTAACGAACTTCACACCGGAGATGAAGGAAACTGTTTAATTTTATTTCGGATTAACAGCTACTGGTATTATTTAATACCAGTAATCAGATAAGGAGTTACTATTTCTCACTTACTGTTTATGCCTTATCGTTATAGAGAGTTAAAATTACCTGATTAGAATTAATTTGTATTAATAAAAAAAAAAAAAATTCTTAGGAAAAATTCCATTAAAGAACTAAATTGATAATTATAATTATTAAATACCAGCTGGGAAAAAAAGAGATCGTTAAGTAGCAAGTCTAAAGCAAGGTTAGCAGCTAGGCGAAATAACGAATAACAATAACGTAGTTCCAACCACTTCTTGATCGCCAGCCCATCTCTTGAAATACCACGCCTAAGTCAAAAGTTACAAGAATATACAAATCGTTCCTTGATATTTTACAAAATTTTATAGGAAACTTTTCTAATTTAATTGGAAATTTTGCCAATCGTACTTCCAAATTGGTAATTTTTATTATCCAATTTTATATTTTTCTTAACGTTTCATGGCATTGATCCCCATCTTCAGAACCCTAATTTGCTTATTTTCAAAGAATATAATTATTTTTCATGTCACATATTAAATATCAATTAAAACTATTTTAATTTACAATCGTTGTTAAAACATTGCAGCACTCCTTTGTCATCATTGTATGATTTAGGATCAAGTAAATTTAAGATAAAATCATGCAAAGATGACAAAGGAGTTCTGCAATGTTTTAACAACAATTGTAAATTAAAATACTTTTAATTGGTATTTAATATGTAACATGAGGAATAATTATATTCCTTGAAAATAGACCAATTTAAGTTCTGATGATGGGGTTCAATGCCCCGAAACGTTAGCAAATGTATAAAAGTGGAAAATAAAAATTACAAATTTGGAAGCATGATCGCCAAAGTTTCCAAAAAATTTTTAATGTATTCTGGAAGCTCAGTACAAACAAATTTTTGAAGAGAGGTACCAGACCAAATAGCAGTGTTCTCTAAGACAGTTGCAATATGCGGTCGATGATGTTGGAGCTCGCTATGCAAATCGGACCTTTGTTCTTGAGTTCGGTAGGATCCTTTTCTTGTTCTGCAGCCTTAGAATCAGAAATGTTACATTTGAATGGCATTTGCATTTCAAGTAGTTTCCGATTTCCATTAAAGCTGTCAACATAGGCACCAGTCTACAAGAAGGTAAGGTGATTAGGACCAGTTTGAGACAGAATTTAAATTAGCTTACAATATATTTGTATTACGTCGGTTATAATTAGAAAATTCTATTATATTACTTATAAGCACATATAATGGTAAAGCTTATTGATTAATTAGATAAAATGTGGTAAATGGTTTTTAAAAGAAGTTGGCCACTGCAAACGTTCATTCATAATGAGCTATTACAAAGCGTTCCACATAGCCTGAGCAGTAGAGGAATGCCCGATGGCCGCTTCTCTTTATTTATTTTTTATTTTTTTTACTACTTTGAATTGAATTCTGATCGACTAATTTTTACTATGCGTCATATCCATAAAATTGCCTAATTATTAGTATTTTTATATAGTTAGTTTATTTTTTTTCAAAGGAATTTTAATCAATTTGCTTCGTTTATAATTATTTGCATTACATTTACTTATTTTATTTTTCTATATTTTTCTTAAATGTACTTTAGATCATACAATCACCAAACAATAAAGATGAAAAATAACTGTTTTTTCTATTTATTATTATTTTATATATATATGTATATATTTATTTTATATTATTATTTCTCTCATTACGGAATATTTTATTACTATAAGGAAATGTGGCCAACCTACAAAAATTAATTTGTACTTGAAAAATAAAAACATATTCATATTGAAATTAAATTGAAAATAGAGCGATAATTTGATCTGTCATGTAATTTTTATGTAAAAGTTTAGAGATAAAATATGGCTAAATAGTAGGCCATAAAAGTAGACTCTAAATAGTCCACCAATAGGAGTTCTAATTTAGTAGTCAAGGTCCAGCATCTAAATGAAATAATAGTTGGAAAATAACCTATAATTAGGATTGATTTTGAGGACCAGCTTGTCTAAAGCATTGACTGGTATCTTACAGCTTTATTTTTTATGATGTTTTGCTAACGTGAATATAAATTCAATTCGTGAATAAGCGAGAAAGAGCAGACAGAGCGAATCTCATCATACTCGTAGATTTATTCATTTCGAATAAATTAAATGAAACACATTAATAAAGACATATAAAAAACATTGTCTTATGAGACATCACTTACACGTTAAGCTGTTAATCATTATGTCGTTAGTCCGACAGTGAATGTTTTCGCCTTCCATGCATACCACTGCATGACCTATGACTTGCAGACAGTCTGGCTAATCGCTTGGCGGCTGCTTATTCATCGTTTTTTCCTGTTGGGTCAGCTGTTCTAGACATTTAGTTGAGCGTCATAGTCTATCAGACGACAAACAGTCATAGGAAAACTTTCTTGTCAATAACGCATGTTTTTACTTCACCAATTCAACAATTAAAAAAAATATCAATCATTTTATAGCAATAATAGACATTTAGCTACTTCCATGTAAATAGATTATTAAACTAAGAAAATAAAATTTGTCTCTGTTCATAAAATATAAATAATTGATATAATTACTAAATTTTAATTATTAAGGAGGATGTTAAAAACAACGTTCAAAAATTAGTATACAATGTTTTACGAAAATAATATATTAATTGAATTAGTAAAAATCGACTTATCCACTGGAAAAAAACGGGTAAAAAAATAATTGAGAATAATAAAATTTGAAAAATGATAATTGAGGGAAATAAACTCATCCGTTTTATGAATACTTGATGAAGGTACTTAATTACACGAGCATGATTTTATGACATAGTTTAATTGTTATGTTATTGTATCTGGGGAGTAGATCACTTCGACTAAAAAACATTTTTAAAAACCCACCATGAAATAATTTAGTCTAAAAGATTATTTTTAATTTCATGCATTTCTCATTCAGTCAGATAAAAATAGCTCATTCAGAACATTTTCTTTTTCATCTCCTCCTGTTTCATTCATAATTTTAATAGGCTGAGACAGCACTAAGAATGCTTTATTTTAAGACGCAGGCCACCCATAATCAGTAAAATTAATGACACCTTCAGTCCCAAAAATATTCTACAACAAAAGTAATATATATTGAGCACCAAATATATCATTATGCATAAGTAAATTTGTAAACTATATCATATCTGTAAAATGACAATTGGTGTTAAGGTCTATTCAAAGCACTGATATGAATTACACAAGATTTTTCCTCAATCAAAATTATCCACATATTTTAAAATAATATTAATATATTAATATATTAAATAATATCCAGATATTTTAATTTTAAAATATCTTACATTTTCTTAAACATTAACAATTTATTTCTTTTTAATATTTATTCATAGTAACGATTTTTAAATATAAGGCTGACTATCCATGTCATTTTCAATAAGAGAAAAAAGTGTGATGTGAACTCTAAGGAGCGTTTTTACGGGTGTCCGTTAGATTTTATAGGTTGGTTTAACAGAGGGTTAAACATGTAAAGTTAAAAGATCCTTAAAGATCCTGATAAAATTTAACGCTTACCTATAAGTACGGACAGTCATTACAGCAAAACCATTGATAATGTTTCTTATAGTTCATAAGAATAAAAAACAATAAGAAATGACCATAAAATGGGAGTGTTTACTGTTTTTCGGTGAAATGAGTGTACAATTTATTTACATCTTGAGTAAGGCTCATTACGGAGTCTAAATAAACGCTTGAAGAACCCTAAAGCTATTTTGGTATTTCCTTTGTACAGGGGGAGGAAATAGCACTTTCTCGGCCTCTTTGACAGAAGCTGGTGAGAATAAAATGGTTAGTGATTCCATAAAAAAAAGCTTTGAAAAAAATGAGCAACCGACGGATTGAGGAAATTTTGTAATGAACTAAGCCAAATTCAATGACTTTAAAAATTATTTAAAACTGCTCAGTTTTGAAACCCTTTAATAATTTGGTACGCAGTCATTATATTTTCTTATAAGAAAACCAGTTTCAATGATCTCGGTGATCTATTGCACAATTGTTTAAATTGTCCATTTTTATAATTATAATATTTATTTCAAATATTTTTCATTTTCATATTATATAATTCAATTTTTAAAGACACATAAACATATTATTTACTAAAGCAAAAGGGAAAACAATATAGGTGTGACTGGTGTTTTTTATTTCACCATTAATTTTGTAATTATGCCATTTGTTTCAAAATATCAGTTAATAGATATTGAATGTTAACGAAACTTGCCAAGCATTTGTTTCTAGAATTTTTGAACAGAGCGTAATGGCTTGATCTGCCTAGAGCATATATATTTTTAAGAACTTTTATTTTTAGTTTTCTAAAATCTATTAAGTGGTCGTTGATCCAATCACGAAAAGTACTTGCATTATTATTAATGTATTTCTGTGTTATTATTAATGTGTCTGAATTTCCAAGATCGATGGTGAATAAATAGGCAAGAGGTGTGGTTCAATCTGTTGAATAATTTTTTGTATTTTTTTTATTCACATCTTTTAAAATTTTTGACAGAGGCACCTCTTTTTGTCTTGATTTACAGTATACAGTTAGGCAAAAAGACCCCTCATCCAGCTTCTTTTTAGTCTTCTGTTGTCAGGCATGTTGGCTGAAGCCGTGTCCTGTATGAGTGAGTTGGTATGTGCGTGGAAGCTATCGTAAAATTGTTTGTAGTCGGTCCGAATGTGTTCGTTATCTGTTGGCATACTAAGGCCTGTATATAAAGTAATGTTGCGGATAAATGATAGGCTAACGTAATGCTAACGTTGAACAAATAATGTGGACAATAATCCAGATTAATCCGTCAAAATTTGGTGTTGACATACCAATAAAAATAATTTAGTTCAATTTATCTCGTGTAATTAACTACTCAATTAATAGAATTATCATAATGTAGATAGCTATAATTGACGTTATTTTCACCCTCTTTTCCTATGAAAACAAAAGTATCGCCTCAGTTTTCAACAACAGCTTGGAAACACTTCCATTAATCGTTTAAAACACTCCCTCCGCTTTAATCTAGCTAATGTGTTGCTCTCTAAACTACCAATACGATAGACGTTTCCATTAAAACTGTGAATCATGAACCTAAATGTTACGCAATCAGTTTCCGGTGGGAGGGGAGGGGTTACTACTGTCTTAGATGAGGATACCACATGAGTCATTAGTCAATAGGAATTCCAACAGTACAGTAATACTGAAAATAACTTTTAAAGGATGAAGTTGAGATTTAATGCGCAGTGTTTATGAGGAAAAGTGATATGCTTGAATGAGTTATTTTAATCCGAAGATCCTTCAATCATATGTGATCACATTAATGGCAAACCACATATCCCTGGTAAAACATGCCAACACGCGAACACCTGGCGTCCCCTCGGAATCAGGTATGATAAACTATAAGTGGTGACTCTAATGGACTTGAGGAGTTTAGGAGAAGCATTGGGGCTTTGAATAGCGCGGCATTAACTATTCAGAAGGCTGCGGGAGCCGATGACAACGGTTTCGCCGTCCCACCTCCTGATTAGGATAATGCTCCTGCATTGTCTGCTCAGAAGTGGGTTGGCAGACCTGCTATCACTAACTATATACAGTTTAGGGTTATCGACACTTATATCCGGCAACGTGGAATCGAATCGGCACATATGCCAAGAGCAGTTTAAAACAATTCATTTTAAAAGTAAATATCAAGCCTTACAGGAGAATTCCATGATTTCGCAGTGATTTACAGTAGGATTAGTTGGTGAACTTCATGGAATTATTTCTAATAAGAAAATTAAGAATTAAAACTTAGAAAAAGAGAGGAAAAGTAATCCCATTTCAATCTGGGCATATTGAAAATCAACCTAACTAGAAAAGCGCCAGTAAAGTAAACATAACTATTAGCAAGTTTAAAAACTATAATTCTCACTCTATTATGTATTTACATTTTTATTCCATCATGCATCTAAATAATATAGTTTTCCACATTCTAACAGAGATCGATGGTGACCAAGCCCATAACCGAAATACTTTAAAACTCTGCATACTGATTTATACCTACAAACAGTCGACCAACACATAAGGACTTTTTATCAACAATTTTATAATAACTTGCACGGGCAACTCACATACCAGTTCAGGAAATTGCAACGACTGGCCTTTCTTGCAATGGAGACGAAAGAGGTGCTGGATGATAGATCCCCTTCCTTAATTAACAAAGGTCGGGAAGAACTGTTGTTCTTTCCCAAGTCTGAAATGTGATGTTCTATACCTATGCAGTCAGACAACTGGTTTTCAATACCAGTGACCCGGCTAGGAGATAAGCTCTGGGATCTCTTGGAGTCCTGCATTTTGGTTCCCTATAGCTTATGTAGATGTATAGCTTTGATATAAGTTGACCTAAAACTGTTTATATACTATACCGTCTCGTCCATGAGATACCACCGAATGTATGGTTTACAGGTTACCACATTTTATGGAAATTCGTTTTTCGAAATTTTTATCTTCTAAGTCCACTGAACCGGTAAATAATGGGTCAATTGTATTTTCTGTTTGGATTTTTAAATGAAAAAATTGAGGACTAAGAAAGTGGAAATGATTAAAAAGGTGCTAAAATTATAAATTTTATGTTTGTTTGGGAATGAAATCCTATTATTTCCAGGTTTTGGACCCTTTGACCGGAGTCAACGCGTCAATCCCTTGGTGTAGGTCGATAGTTGTAGAATAAACATATACAGAACGAGTTTCGAGTAAAGAAAGTAGTTCTGTAAATATATACTAGGTTACTAGGATCTGTGAAGATGTATTTACACATCCAACGGCTCAATAAGTTTTACCTCTGAGGAATATTTTCATAGTTAAGGCTTGTCTTGTTTGGATGACTGAGCAGTGCCGAGTGAAGAGTTCTGAAAGGTGGTTGAAAATGCATCCGATAAAAATAAAAATAAATTCTTAATTATGAATCGTCAAAATTTTAAATTTTGGTTTATAATTTTCAATAATGAACCTTTGTAAACAACCAAGAAAAGAAAAAAATTAACCTTCCTGCAAAGTATGAGGTTTTACGTTTCAAAAATCGAATACAAAAAAAAAAATCTGTCCATCCGTCGTCCGGGGCTTTTCTCCGAAACCACTTTTGGAAAATTATTACAAAACACTAAGCTAGGGGCATCTCATGGAGATAGGGGAAAATTTTATTGAAAATAATAATTGATTAGTAACACCTATTCGGCAGGAGAAAATTTAAGGTTTGAAATAAACTGAATAATATTTAGGTGCAGAACCCTAATTCATAAAAAAATCTTTTTCTAAGAAGTGGATAGATTAACTTTTGATTGAAAGCTCCTCATTTGCCCTGCAACAGAATAGTGCTTATGAAAAATAAAATTGGTAACTTTTGTAAATTTGGAATAATTTGGTTTTATCATACGTTATTAAATGAAAAAAAAAAAGGTTTTATATTATATATATATATCATTATTATGCCTTATTCAAGAAAGAACTAGAGCGGCAGCTATTTCTAATTTTAAATAAGGAAAACTTACAAGTTTATGTACAGTCACAGCAAATTGTGCCCGCGAAAGATGTTTATACAGTAATGAATAAACATATTTCGCGGGCACAATTACACTAAAAACGATACACTTTTTACTTATTACTATATTCCTTGTTTTTTTTAAATTTGATAGAAAATTATCAACAAATTATTTACGAATCGATTGTTAAAAATTAGCCCTTATTCAACAGGCTATATTATCAACAGGTTTGCTACAGGAGACAGTCTGATGGTTGTGCAGTAAATCTAAACCGGTCGAAGAGGAAATAACTCAAGCTGCAAGACAGCATGCAATTCACCTTGGTCCAACCAGTCTGACAACAGTATCGAGATCCTTTTTTTTTTTAATTTTATAATTATTCTCTACAAAATACACTGCAGAAAAAGAAAATTACAAATGTTATTTTCGTTTTGAATCATTGTATAGGTATGCTAAATACTTCATAACTAATAAAAATATCAATATACTTCCGTCCGAAAAAAAAAAAAAAAATGGCGCTGCTTTGTCAGGGTTGCTTGCTAAAGAGAAAATACAGCATCTTATATGTTACCGATAGGTAGTAACTATATAAGAATCTGAAATATCATATTCTATAATAAATACAGTTGTTAATTATAATATAAAACGAAGAAATTTATAGGTTATTATTTTATTAACGAGAAGTCATGAAATATTAAATGACATCATATATCGTCCCTATCAAGGCCAACTATCGAATCTGCAAAAATGGGATATCCATACTGGTCACTTTAAAATGCTCTAGTTGAGACACGTATTGTGGCAACATTTTGAATTACGAATCCTCAAATATTGACGCCTAGTGCCTTTTGGAGGTTAGGAATTCAATACTTTGCTACAATTTGGCACAACTAGTGCGTTTTAAAGTGACGATTATAAAAATCCCATTCATTACATCACTAATTGCATAAACATGAACCACTGCCGTTTTGATCTATAAAAGAAATTCCAATCTCCGAAAGCAAGCTTAAATACACTTTTCTATCCTTGAAATCCAGACAGCAAAATTCCGAGGTTTTTTTTTATCTCAGTTCAAAAGTTATTTTTTATTCCATAACGAACTCAAAATTCTTCTTTGACAGAACCACAAGAACTGTAGCCATTAACTGCAGAACGAATGGAGTCCGGAATAGACAACCGTCCCGCACACCATCAACAAGGCCAAAATAGCTCGCATAGCTTTTAACATTTTTTTGGTTACAGAGAAGCCTATAATAATTAAATTCAATATTTTCAAGAGCTAGTGTTTTATAAATTAATAAATACGAATTAAATTAGGCATTAGTTAAGTTCCAAAATATCAGTTTTGTATCAATAATATCTGTCCAGAACCCATCACATTATTATATTTATTTATTATTTTTATCACAATTTTTTTTTAAATTTATATTTTTTTAAAATTAATCTGTATATATGGTATGAATGATTACTTCAGCCCTAACACCTGTGTTGAGGTGGCAGCTTGTATTATTTTTCAATAAAAACTGTTAATCTCTCAGGGTTATGGTGGATGAGAAATGAATTTCGAAGTCTATCACATGTTTTCTACAAATTAAATTAATAGGTGGACGAAACTTGATATCATTTAAACCAATTAATTTTTCCATTGCATAATAATTTGATTAAAGTTTATCTTCCCATACAATATTTTGTTGTATTATATTTGTATTTATTTTAATTAATGTCAAATTAAAAAGAATACGTAATCCAGGGAATTGAATTTTCTTTTACCATAGTCATTCAACCTTAAATTATTCCTCTATTCTTCTCACATTACTTTTTATTAAGTTATTTAATCATATTTTACCTACGTAACTTACAATAGATAATCCCTACTTCAAAGGATGCGATTGGTGAGAATCTGAAACCAGGTAATTGGGGGATGGTACCAATCATTCTAACGGGCATTGAACCATCTCGACTTCAAAGAGGTCCAACCGATAACTGTACCGACGCTTTGTCCGTTGGCCTGATGAGGAAGTGGTCGGACGGAATTAAGAATGAGACACAGATTAGGAAGTGCTTGCGACCACTAACCGTGGAGTAGTGGTTCGTTAAGGGTTTGAGGCAGCGTTCCACGATCTGTGGCAACTTGAAGAACCGATTGTCGAGATACTAACAAAGAACTATAATGATGTCTGTAGCATCACTAGATAAATTGACAGTTTTACTGAAAACGAATCGAAAATTTGTTTACTAATCTTTATTATAAAACAGATATTAGAAAAAATATCTAACAGACGTGTATAAGAAATTTATTGCAGATGAAATATATAAAAGAAGATGGCCTCGGGACCTTATATCAAAGAAATACTGCAAAGAGGTAGTTCCTCTATAAGTCATTAGAATTACACATCAAAACTAATGAAACCTTTGTTAGAATTATAAATTGCAATACACTATTTTTTTAAAGACATGTATTTATAAAATAAATATTACAATATCGTGAGCCACTATATTTTATCATATTATAGTAACTGTTACTTTTAATTGTCTTTCAAAATTTGAATTAGCAATTTAAATTAAGTTGGCTCTGCTTTCAGGGAAGGAACCCAATAGCAATTGTGCCTATCTTCTTTGAGACAAATTATTACAAATTTAACTAAATATTATAATCAAATATTAAAGCAGTAATGGTTTTAATTGATTATTTAAATTAACAGTGTTCTGTTCTGTTGTTCAACAGAAGGTGTACAATGAACGATGAGAGATGTACCATTGCGTACTGCTCACCCTTGCAGCTGGCATTTTTTTCCTTTTCAAGATAGACTGAAGCATAGAGAAACACCCTCCTCTCGTTTTTTGGAGTAAAATTAATATAAAATATAATTATTAAGAACTATTTCAAATATCGCCATAAAATGATATGTTCGGATTTGCAAACCCATCTTCAGAAATTTTATCTTTTAGGATCATGCTCCTATTGTCATTTTTTTTTAATAATAAATTATTTTGTTATGTCCTCTTAAGCATTGATTAAATTAAGCAATGCTCAAGAGGACAAACTCCAAATAGGACGTTTCAATAACTAATTGTGTTCCAGACAAGTGGAACAAATGAAAAGATTTGCCTTGTAATATTGAATGAAAAAAAGTAATTGTACTTAAAAAATGACTATAGGAATAAAAACATAAAGATAAGAAAATTTATGAAAACAGAGGCGCATCTCCGAAACGTAAAATAATGTTAATTAACAAATGATAAAATGAAGCCAAATAACATTGGATGTTGACTTTCCACAAAAATGTAGAAAATTGTTTAGCTGTGAATTGAAATTCGTGGTTATGACCATCTGAAACATATATACCTAAATACTCCTAAATTGGATCTATTTAAAATTGCTTGAAATTTATTGTTCGTTTGATAACAGTAAGCTTCTCCTGTTGCGTTATCCTTCATTTCATCCATAATAAATAAAGCTATACTACAATAAAGGATGATTTGACATGATTAGAAACACTTTTGATGGCTGAGTTGATCTTCCTTGAAGATACTTATCTATAAGAACCGTGACATGAGACATAAAGACGTTAGGTAAGGTCCGATAGTAGGCCAACGAGGACGTGGGCAGGACCGGGAGACCTTGCGGCCTCATTTACCCTTCTTTAGCTTGATGGTCCACCCCCGCTCCTGAGTCACCGCTGAGTTCATCCGTAGCAATATGGAACAGAGAGATTGGTTGTTATGTCCATCCGTGCGACCAGATAGACCCAAATATCTAGATTATCCGTGTTAAAAAAAAAAAAAAGAGAAACATTTCTCAAGGCTAGTCTCATATACATATTATCAGAACCATAAAAACATGACAACTTTTCGAAATTAAATTTGAAGTAGAAAATCCAAATATAGGAACCTAGTCTATAAATCAAGGGTATCGGCAGGGTGGGCACCATGGTATGAGTGACGCTCTCTGGGCCCACTCTTCCAAAAATGCGTATCTGACATTAGCCAAGTATTAAATCAGGCGGTTGTTGTAAAGTGATGCCAAAATTGCCTTCCAAGAATACTGTAAGGTAGAGAAACACCTCTTTTCGTAGGTACTAATAGAGGTGTTTCTCGACCTTACAGGTTTGCAAAGCACTCAGATTCTTCAAAGACGATTATAGGACAGGTTTATTTTATTTTTATGGCCTAAATCTATATTATAATGAAACGTATACTTATTCAAGATATAGAATGCTAGGTATACCAATACCTATTAGGTATACCTAGGTATACCTATTAAAGATAAATGCATAAAATAAATTATCTTAAACAAAAAATATAAAAACAGTGTGAGCATATAGGGGCAATGCTGTATGTACTCCAACCCACAGGTATGGCCGATTATCTCTTCTCCGATTATCTCTTCTTCTCCAGGCACTCCTATCTCCAAAAACAATCATTGCTTTATAGTTAAAAACTAAGTACAGATCATGTTTAAATTCATGTGTGCATAATTGATAATATAATTATCATTGAATATAATTATGATTCATTAAAAATAAAATTTCACTCAAATTTTCCGCTCTACAAAAATATTCGCATCCGTAAACATTTATGATAATCCTAAACATTTAAAAAACAAAGTATTCTCTCTTCACTTGCGTTTTTTGCAAGATTGCATAATCAGAAGAACGTTTTATCAACGCAAATTTTACACAACGGAGTCGTGTACTGTCATGAAAAATTCAATCATATTCTTCTCGGTGTCAGTCGTGCCCGTATTGAGTAGTTATATTTCAAAATGGAAAGTCGGCCGGGCTTGTTTCTGAAACAGATTCCAGTTTTCGGGTGTGACGAAAGGCCTAACTCAGTGTCTCCTCGGCTATTTCCATAAGGTTGATGTATTAATTTCCATGGCTACCGGAATACACATCTAGGGACCCGTGAATATTTCATGAGAACGGGTCGGCGGCTAATGGTTAACTAATTAGCTCACGTAACCACAATTTAGCTCTTGTAACTCTCTATTCCATTCCCCAGTTACGTTGCAATGGTGCAACTGACTTGTACTAAGAATCCACGAGTATAAAATTAAAATAATATAAATTTACTCAAATATTTTCTATCTCTGCTTTTTCGGTGATAGCATAAATCCGAGCTTCATCAACTAGCAATCAATCCAAATGAATCTATTTTAATTATATTTCTTCTTATCTACTTTCTCTTTTAACAATTTATTAAAATTGTCAAAAATACTAATGTATTGAACAAGTTCAAGGAGAAAAGTATTCCAAAATATTTAATAAAGGGTTCGAAATTTTAAATTTGTATACTTTTCCACATATATTTTCATTTTTTTGCCTAACAACTTTTGATGATTTTCATATTCTTATTTAATAATAAACTCACGATTTCATCCGCGTTAAATTTGGATTAAAATTATATAGATGTCGGGACATGGGGAGAGAAACATGTAATTTAAAGAAAGCATATATCCTGATGACGAAGGAGGACTTCGAAACGTCGTAACCTTGTGATAAAAATGGTTTTTTTTAAATATAAAGTTATGGATCAAAGGGAAAGTGTCATTCACAAATTAATTTATTATAATTTTTATATTTAAATCCGAAAAAGATTCTTAAATTTTTTGTTTATTGGAGTAAAACACTGAATTTAGCTATGATAAATAATCTAGGATGACACCAACTGCAAGAGTTTATGAGTACATCATTATGTACTATAAAACTAGGTACTATAAAATAAATAGTTGCTCTTTCTGAAGACGTGAATTACAGATGATAGAAAAAGAGTTGCCGACCCAAGCAAATGCGATGGCGTGCTGTCGCCAAACTGCTTCCTCTCTCACGGCAATCCTGCCAATAGAAGCTAAATTCGCCGCTCAATTGCAGATACAAATTATCCCATATGATAGTAAACCGATCAATACTAAAATATGATTAAATTTAATTATTTAAAAATTTTTTTTTTTAAACTGTTAATAAAAAACAGATTTCCGTGTGTGATTTACCATCCATATTTATTAGTAATTCTTTATAATGTGTATTCAATCAATCATAATCATATAATATGAATGTTATAACAATATATTTGCGTATCCGGTATTTTAAATATAAATCTTAAGCATAGGCCAAAAAAAAAAGTTAAAATTAGAAGCTATTGTTTGCAGCAGTAAAAATAAATGTAATCATCATAAAATAAAATTATTCAAGTATTATTGAAATTTTGATATGGAAATATAGCAATTATAAACGTTTTCATTTTTTATATACTTGAACAAAGTAATATCCAAAGAGTTAGGTTTCAGAATTTGTTTTACAGTTATTACTAATTCTGAGGGTATAAAAACAAAGAAAAAAAAATATAAAAGAAATTTCCGTCGTAAAGTGCTTTTTTTAAATGATTAGGAGGTCGAACCTCACAAAGAATGCTCAACGAACAATTAATTTTCCTCTAAATGTCTCTTTGTCATATTTTTACCTTGTTTTTCTATACAGTTTTTAGAAAAGAAGTAAATTTATTTTTACAATTTCTTATGATCGTTTTATAGCATTATTAACACACTGGATTTATTTATTATTTAATATTAGATATCAGGTTTATAGTTGTCATAAAAAAAATTAATAAACATAATGAATATAATATAAGCAATATTCGCTCTAATTAGACTGCATAAGAGCGTTAAACAAAAAAAAATCACAGCACCAAACTAATTTAATGTTTTCATAATTTAGTTATTTTTGTATATTTCATTAATTAAGTCAAATGATATTTTCAAGAACAAATCTAAACTAATTTGAATATAAGAGATATTTTTTTCTGTATGTCCATGAGGGCTGAAGTACGAAACTCCAATAAAAGAAAAAATTAGTTGAAGCAAGGTTTTTGATAGACGAATCTTGGCTGTTGAAAATATTATAAATTTAAACAATTTAAATATTAATTAAATTCAATTGGATTTTTAAAAGATATCTATGATAATAACTAAATTAAATTTTTGCTCTAGATAAATTATGAATAGTTTTATTGACAATTTAGACAACTGCTTCGCAAAATGGTTTCACTGAGGCTTAAGAGCCTAATGTATGGGTGCGTACATATTTTTGTGTGGATAGAATTAGAAATATGATTTGTGAGTTCAAAAAGCCGGATGCACTTTAGTAAAGACCATGTGTCAGGTAGGATTCAGATTCGGGCGAAGACAAATATAGGAGAGATCTTAGAAGACGATGTCTACTCACGTTTTCTTTTTATATCAGATAGGCCCATGCGCCGGGACTTCCATTGACTCAACTTTCGGTTTAGTTTTTTTTTTTTTTTTCAGTGCGATCAACTTCTTTTCGGTATCGCATAAGGCAGTTACGCTCAAATTATTCGGAAAAGATAATATATAATATAGAACAGAGAATAAATCAAATTCTTGACATGCAATGAAAGTTCTTTTTTTTAGATAAAATAAAATTATAACAATAATAACTTAATAATAGTTTATTAACTAATCAAGACGCACTCAGAAGAGTGTGTATACACACAAACGTCTTCTATACTTTTTCTTATTTTTTTAAACTCTGATCCCAGATGTTTCTAATTATCATAAGAAAGAATTTACTTTCTAATTTCAAACTTTACAATGTTATAACGATTAATGAAGGAAATTAAAACCGATCTTAAGCGACCTATATTGTTTTATTTGTTTTGGTATGCAAATGAGCTGTGTAATTTTTTATGGTTTTTAGTTGACTCTTTGAAAACAAACATTTATTATATCTTTTACCTGAGTTGAGTCATCAATTCTTTCCCTCACCTCTATTTTCAATTAATTTCTCGAAGTCAGATTAATCTTTGACAATTTTTGGAATCTTTATTAGTCATTGCTTCCGTTTTAAAATAAAAAATATTTTATTATGGTCTTAGTCATAACTAATGAGCCAAAATTGATGAAACTTCGCGGAACCATTTTCAGTTAAGTGGGAATATCAAAATCATAAAACGTCAGTCTAAAAAGGTACAAGCAGAAATATTTAAATTTTTATCAAAACCTCATGTATGTTTATTCAATTTTGCAAATTTTATCAGATGGAGCTATGTTGGTTAAAAAAAAAATGAAAAAAAAAAATAACCATCTTTGGATGAAGTTAAAGAAATGCGTCCGCAACTAGGCTCACGTTTTTATTTAATTTTTTATATTACATTTAAAAAAAATAATATTACAAGTTTGTCTAAAAGATATTAAAATTCACAAGACATCCATTATTTTAATTAAATTAATTTAATTAAAGTACGTAACCCAAATTTAATGAATGAACCTTGGAAGCACCTAAGTAGCTCCAAATTGCGGTAGTAAACTAATGAGGCCATAGATAAAGTAGCCCTAACTTCTTAATGAACCTAACTCCTATCGAGGACTATACAACTTTAATTGGGTTTGGGATCATGGGATTGGAATCACCACAATGTTAAATCACAATTAAAAATCTACTCCTTGAACATTGTGTTTGTAAATTTAAATTTATGGCAGTGGAATAAATAACTGAAATGGGAAGAAAGAGTATTGATTTAAGAACTTTTAAATGAATTGGGGTTTAGTTGAAGTCTTCTTTTCTTATTTACTATCTCCTTTGATTGGATCGTGGAGGGAAAGGGGATAGCAGGTTGAAGGCCAGTTTTGTTATTTACTTTCAAGGATCATTTATCACGAAATGAATAAATTATATTGTTATCCCGCTATTCTTGCAAATCTGGTTTAAATCTGCAGCAGTGCTATTTGAGTTCAGTTGGAAAAGAAATTTACTAAAATTCATTCGCCACCTAGCGTCAGGATTCGAAGAAAAATATATTAATTTAGTGGAGCAACAAAAACAGAGATTAGCAAAGCCAATAATCATTAATTTAAATTCATATCTTTAATCTTTATTTTTTTAATTTAAATTTTCAGAAACAACAATAAATTATGGTACCATATTTTATACAGATTTAGAGGCTTTTCAACACAAATTCTGAACATAATAAATAATGCGAACTACACGCATAATAATTTATGATATACATGCATGGAAAGAAAAAAATTAGAATAATAAAATTTAGATTTAATCTTGATTTAATTACAAAAAGTGTTCTAATTTGATTCCTAACTTTTCAGAACCTAAATTTTTTTCTCGAAAGTTCTTCACGATTTCGATATTATTTAAGTTTCACTATAAATTTAGGAGACATTTATGTAGAAGTTTTGAAGACGACATACATATGGATAGAAAGTTTTTTTTGTTTGTTTCTTTTATTATAAATTTGTCCGACTCACATCCTAAAACTTCTCTCTAGAACCTCAAAAGATTTGCCCAAATAGGCCATTTTATGCTCAGCAGGAGGTGCACATTAAATAAAATGTTTTAATAGTAGAAAAAAATAATCAACAAACGTTTTGCCTGTTTTTGTTAATAATTTTTGGATACCGTATTATATTTTGAGATATAAACTATTTTCAATAGCATACTGCCCACATTGGGAAACTAAATAATATTAACCAATGGATATATTACTGCACCAAGAAAATAAAATATGTCAAGCTTTTAATAAAACCTATAATTAGGTAAAAACGTAGAAATAAAAATGTTTGTAAAAGTTTCACTCATTTTCAATTTTTAACTTGGAGAATTTTAGACTTATTAAAATCTTTTTTTTCTTCCCCTAAAGAATAGATCGGAGGTCTGGAAACCAAGAAAGGATTCTTCCTATTATAGCTAAATAATGTTTGAATTAAAGTTAATCCAAATAATTGAAGTTTTATGATTACTTCCAAAATTTTTGTTCAATAAATCATAATAAAACATTTGTAAGATCTAAAAAATATATCTTTTAAATTTTAGTGAAAACACTTCCAATAATCCTCAACTATGTCTTATCATATATACTTCAAGGATTTATATTTGACCTTCATTGAGTCAATATGAAACACAATAATAACTAGAAAACAAATCAACTTGTTTTGTCGCTAATGAGTTCATATAGATACAATTTATCTCATACTCAGAAACATGTCGTTGCTATTAAATAAAAGTCTAAAACTTGAAAATTTTCAAGAGTTAGTGTGAGCACATTTACGCGAATTACTAGAAAAATATATCGATAAACCCAATAAAAATAAGGGTTTTTTCAACTAAGTTTTTTTTTTTAGACTTTAAAAATTAATCAAAGTGAAGAAAAGATTACGACAATTACTGATAAATTGAGAAAAGAGAATGGAATGAAACAAATAATTGAGATATGACCTGATAAGATATGGAAAAAATATTTTTTAATTATTTATTAGTTAATTTAGAAATTAAAATGTATGTGAACAAGAGTTCAACGAACATAATTTTTGCACATGATCGTGCAAACTTTTAAGTTATCCTGTTAAGTTAATTAACGTATATGTGATAATTGCTCACATTACTCAGAGCCAACAACGTAACAAATGCCTTTCAATTAGTTAATTTGAATCATAAGTTGACTCTTCACCAAGTTTATTTGTTGAGCTCTCTAGCATGCCAAGGGTGTATGTACCCCAATATGACGCCCCTAATCCATCATGTTTTTTAAAAAAATTCAGATTACATATTGACTATTATTTTAAAATTAAAAGTCATTTTATACTATTATTGATTGTGATTGTATTTTTATTCAATAAAATTAATTCTACATACTGATAAATTATTATCACATTAAGATAAAATTAAAATTAAAGGTGCACATTAATATTTATTGAAAGATATTCCTGTCAACCTATATTTTTCTAGGACAGATATTATTTTTTTTTAAATAATATTAATTCGAAATTTCTAAATTTTAATAACTCAACATTAAAATAGTTAGTGAACGCAGAATATTCTTGGTAATATTCGATTTTGTTGTGTTTGTTCTTTTATTGAATTATTTAATTACTTTTATAAATTAATTGAATTATATTTTATTTTTAACCATTGAATTATAAAAGAAATTTCTCATAACTACACAGGAGAACGATAAAAAAAAATAAAGAAATATGTTTAACTAATTGGTTATACCCTTGATATAATGATTATATCTAAGGTATATCGATTCAAAATATCAATTTAATGATGGATTATCCTTCATTAAATTGATGTTTTAAATTTCCTGAAAAATTACATATTTATGTATTAGGATCATTTAATATTTAATAACATTGATCATAATATTTAAAAAATTGATGTAAATTATTTGTCATGAATAATAGGTAATGAAAGTATATAGATAATTTGTAATCATAAAACAAGAAAAAAAAATACTATCATCTAAACATAGCGAATATTATAATTGCAAATAAAATTATATTGCTACAAAAATTATATAGTGAGATAGAAGTTAGGGAAAAGAAAAAAAACCTATTGATTAATTTTATAATTAATTTTTAAGCTTTCGAAACTCGTCCTAGTACTAATTAATGAATATTCATTTAAAGCTAGTTCATTCTTCCTGGGAAAAAGATCAACATTAAATTTAAGTGCATCCCAAATAATAGTAAAAACAGTAAAAGTTTTTAGTTCAGAAACTTAAAACTGTTCTAAAAAATAAATAAATAAAAATGAAAAATCCGAGTTATCGAGTTTTCACAAACACAAGCCATCCAACAAGTGTAAAATAATTCAAAATGATTTTTAAGTAAGTACTGTATAAATAATAGTACTAATATGGTGAAATGTTTATCGCTAACCCACAACTTTAGATTTCAAGACTGTCTCAAGCATTAAAAGATTGACTTCCACGTCAAGAATGACAGAAGGGCAGATTTTTTCCCTTTTTTTAGTTATGTATATAATTTGCGACATTTCAAAACAAATTTATGAAAACTAATGGATATGCCAAAGATCTTTGGTCGTATATGGTATATAGGATGTCTAATGGGATGAAGCAGGTATATTTTAATCAATAAACACTCCTTCAACTGGATTACCTTCTAAGAAAAAAGGTCAATAAAACCTTATCGGATTTATCGGATTTATAAATTTAATTGATTTATAAATAATTAATAATAATATCGATAAAGAATAATTAATACTGATTTATCATATAAATATAGAGCAGTTCTGTATATGATGTCTTCTATATATTCAAACAATGTTAATTATTTGAAGTTAAGTAGGATCGATTTAATTGGAATGACATAAACATCTAACATATCATTTATTTACTATACATATGAAAATTGAATCAAAGGCTACGAATAAGCTTGATATCAGAACATAGCATCTCTCCATACATGCCAGAAAGGGTCCAGATAATCACACATAAACAAACTTCTTGAGGTCACTGGTACCAAAGAGAAAGTATTAAATGGATATAACTATCATTTGTGATGTCAGAGTTTGTTTATAGAGACTAGACTAGACGTGGACACCTGTTAGAGATAAGGAAGAACTACTTACTGGCACTCGTTCATAATTTCCTCCTGCGAGCGGACCTGGACCGGAGCCAGCTTCTCGACGGACTCATCGTAATTGCAGAAGCACCTGGTGATCTTGTCGTCGAAGGTGTTGACGAGGTCCTCGAGGCTGCCGGAGAAGGTCTCGGTGAAGTTGTCCGGTTCCCCGGTGCCGTCGGTCCCGTTGGGGCTGCAGAGGCACTGCTTGACATTGTCAACTTGAGGTTTAAGGTTGAGGTTGAGGTTGATATCCTCGGCAGGCTTGACATCGCCGTGCCCCCAATCCTCGGCCTCTTCGAGCTTGGCCAGCGGGGCCTCGAACTGTAGCTCGGCCATGTTGTTGCTGGTGTCTCTCATCCTCCCGTACCGTAGCCGAACCCCCGACTGCGCCTGCCCCTCCGCCGCTCGATCCCGTCCCCTCCCCTCCTCCCCCCTCCCGGCCCTTCATTGATCCTCCTCAACCCTTAGTGCGGCCTTGTTGGTCCTTGTTTTGTTCTCACTATGTTTGATAATTTATTAACTGCTAATCACTAATTGATATCACATATAGAATATATAAAACTTTATAAATTAATGACAAGAGTGAAATTATAACATAATTGTTATAATTTCACTCTTTTCATGAAAATTGATGAAAAACGGTGAAATATTGAAGATTTCTAGAGCAGAATATTTTGCTTTAATGTCGCCCGTTTCAAGAATTTTTTTTTAAACCGAATGAAAATTTGGATGTTTTGAGGCATTCGTATCGTTATATTTTTCATAATCGGAAGCGAATTGTCAAGGTTTTGAACCTTTCAGTTGGAGAGTTTAACTCATTATGATATATCCCTTTTCAGGTAAATTTTTGAAAATCACACGCGAATTCAGGTGTTATCTGAAACAGAATTTAGCCCGTTTTAAGTCCTCGATGTCATGCTATGTTTTTCATTATCGTGATGTCACCACATGTTCGCCATTGATGCAGAAGTTTCTCTGACAGCTGTTTAGTTCCCTGAAGAAATCGCGTCTGTTGGGATAAAAATTTCATTGAACGTATAATATTCCTGTTCATTAAAATTGTTGATTTCTTAATAATATATTTGGTCTGTTTTAGTTGAAGCTAAGGCTTATACAAAACGTAAATTGAAATGATATTGAACTTTACATCGGTTTGCGCTAACCTTGTCAGAAAAAAAAAAGAATGTGTCTAAAAAAAGGTGTTCTTAAGCCTCAGATTTCATCAGAGTTCAAGTTGACCTAATTAATTTTCAATCCCTACCAGTTAATTAGTAGTCAATCCCAGGAGCTTACGCAGAATAATTAGGGATTGATAAATTATTTGCCACTTCTATAATTTTTATTTATTGAAAACTAGTTTCAAATGTTATACATTCATCTTCAGATCTAAAAACACACAAAAATTCAAAAATAAGCAAATCAAAATACAGTTTGGTATTATTATACATATTTAATTAAATGTAATATAAATTACATTAATTAATAAATTACATTAAATTAATAAATTATAGAAGTGGCAAATAATTTATCAATCCCTAATTAGATTGATCCTTCTATATCATCATGCGAACTTCAACTGCTTACGCAGAATATTTTTAATGAGAAGGCAAGTAATCATTAAGTGTCTAATAAGGCGTAAGTTTTAAGAATGAAAATTGGATAAAAAATATGAAAATAATATTTTTCAAAATTTTCGGGGAAGAGAAGACGGGGGGAGAGATAGGATATATTACCCTAATAACTATTTCGTTAACATTTTTACACTGTATGTTGCACTCTCCGTATTATAATCAGATAACGGAAGAGAATTTTCTAACCAAATAGTAAATCATTTAAAAGAATATTTACCCTCCTTAAAATTCTTTAAGGCAAAGCTAGAAAACTGCGAGGATAATAAACAGTTTAGAAGTTGAGGAAGAAAGTCTTGATTTAAATTCTGAAGATTGGGGTTATAGCAGGATATTACTAACGGAGTTTGTTGTGTTTGTTCTCAAGAAAAAACTGATGAACAAAACTGTAAAGTGTGTTTCCGCGAACTGCATACTGCAAATAGACGTCTAGTTTGTGAAGAATGAAGATTGTGAGAAAAAAGTATTACGCCCTCTATGTTTCAAAAAGAAAAGTATTATTGAAGAAAGAAAAGGCTCAAAATCTTGCCTAGATGTTTAAGCAAAACAAATGAAAAGTAATTCCGAAAAAAGGTTCCCCTACAATCTGAAGGAATGACTATTGGACTATTGGACCTGATGTCGATATAGGAGAAGACTCAAGTAATTGGTGGTCATGAGTATAACATATAATGGTTTTAACAAATCAGGCACTACTAACGGGGTTTTAAAACAGTTGTATTCATTACCTTAGATTTGGGTGTGGCAAAAGGGCCTGATTCGAGATTAAGACGTTCCTGACCGAGAAACTGGACTTCGAACTGCAGCACAATCATCAGGAAGCGGAAAAGGCTTCGTGAAGTGCTCCTGCAACGCTAAGTGTCAAACTAAAAATTTTAAATTTTTAAATTAAATTTAAACTTTATAGGTGTGCTGCCGAAACATAAATGGAAAACGTAACAAGAATTCTTAACTGTAAATATTAGGTTATAATACGATAAATAAGCAAAGATTATAGTATAAGTATAATGATAATAATGATGGGGGATATGGTATTCTTACAAAAACTTGAAAAACCTTCGCTTTTATTAATTCTTTCCATTTAGCTGCAGTAAGTAGGGTGATGTGGGGTAAATGTGTTTTCGAGGAAAGTGCGTAATTGTCTCTTTAAGCCCAAACCCTCAACTGGTAAGAGGGTGGTAAACATTTACGGAGCATAAAGCCTAAACACTGATGTATCAGAAATCAGGCACCAAAGTTCGCCAAGTTGAAGAATAACGAGTTGTAAAAATATTAGTTCCAACCTGTTGATAAAGTTGTGTCTTTCAATTTTGCAGTACAGCTGTAACGGTGTTTATCTGCCAGTAGGCTTTTCTTTTGTCGTAAGCGGAATCTACAGAAGCCGTTCTTCAAAATACTTTGAGGTTTACACATCGCCTTGACAGTTTTCTATTTTTTAAGCGCATAATAAACATGATATTGGAGCAAGTGCAGACCTCTGTTGTGTGACCAAACTATTTTGTATTTGCCCTAAAACCGCTCCTGCTTGAATAATGTTTTTCTGATACCTATTACGCACTTACCCCTTAAGGCAGGGACAGGTGCGTACTAAGTACTATTTAATTAAATTATCATTCTTATCAAAATGGACGTGGTTGAAACGTAGGCTTGAATGTAATATTAAAATATATTCTCTGAGGAACATTTTTTAAAAAATAGGAAAAATCTAGCTTCAAAAATAAAAATTTATAGTCCTGTAAAGTCAAACTTTGTAAAAAATATTACACACTTGCCCCACATCAACGTAAATGTAAAATTATGCGTCATTTGAAATTATTTTATAATAATGTTATAATAATGCTAGAGAGAGAGGGATTGAATATGGGACAGACACCATAGGATGGCAAGGATTTTTAAATATAGTGCTAACATAAAAATTATCCAAATTTTTCCAACGTACAACAGCTGCATTTACTGAAATTCTTCATCAGTATCTTAGGTACCAAAGTTCACTTAGAGCAGACACCTTCAAGACGAGAGTTTCCGATAATCAAGCACCGATCGCCTGAGGTGGATTTATACTATTGCCGCTCAGGGGATAGTAGAAATCTGCCGCCCCTACACTGAGAAAATTTTTTGGAGAAAAATTACCCAAAGCCCAATGGTAATTTGGGAACGAAGAACCTTATAAGTTTATATTGCGAGAGCAGCGGAGCCCCTGTATCTTCTATTCATTACACCTTTAAGAAATAAAACTAAAAATAGAAGAAATAGAACTTCTTCATTTTATTTAAAATTTGCCGCCTTGGGCTGCAGCTCCTATAGCTACTCCGTAAATCTGCCAATGGCCATCGCAGCACATTGGATCCATCATTGGACTTCAGTAGTAGAAATCCACAACTCATGTTGTGGTAAAAAGGTACATTATACTTTTTACGGTGTCTTCGTTAGTAGCGGGTTCTTCCTGGTTACCTGACTTAATTGATAGGTTAAACTCGTTACATTATAGTAATCTAAATTGACACTAGCCTGTCACCTGAACTATCTTATAGATTTTAGAGTGTTGGATCCTTGTAAATTTTTCTATAGAATGCTTAGAATGCTAGAATGAAACTTGTACACCATAGGAATGAATTTCGCCTGACTTACCACTGAGAACGGATTGAGGATTTAAAGAACTGACCACTTCGAGAAAACAACAAATAGTCTTGCCATAGTCATCAATATACAATCCATGAAACTCTTAAAATAAAAAATAACTTTATTACATCTGGTGCGGTTTAGTATTCTCCTGGGTACTGATAACACTATTCCCTGTTTAATTCAAAATACTTATTGCAATATAAAAATACCAATCTTCAATGATGGGTAAAAATCTTTTATGGAACCTGCATGCATTTTTAGGACGCTATTTACCTAATTCGCCGATTTAATGACCTTGAAGTAACCTCTGTATTATTTGCTTCAGTACTAAAGGACCAAGAACCATAGCTGTTGTTGTAAATACAAGTTTAGATCACCACTTTGATAATTACTCTGTGCACATTTTTTTCTTCCTCAATCCTTCTAAAGAATAAACAAAACGAAAATGATGTTCATACAGAAACGGATTGATAAAGAGCTTATTTAGAATCAAATCCATTGATTTTCGTTTCACTTAAGATCCATTACAAAATAAACTGCTAAAACGTTTATGGCCTTAAGAAAGTTAACAAGCTGAGACATACCTATGAATCATATTCCCAGAAATTTATTTTTATTTCTATGCCGAAAATTCCGAAGCATTAAATAAAATTTAAATTTGTTGCTTTAATCTCAGAGTGAAATTTTAAATTGTATTTTATGGTAATTCCTTATACTAAAATTATTTATTATTTTGTATAGCAACTCATAATCGTGAAATAGGAAGCGGTGTGCAAATTCAAAAACATAATTTTTGAATATTGTCCTTAAGGCAGCTTAAAAAAAATTAATTTAATTTTAATGTATTTGATTTAATTATAGTCATTTTGTCTCAATTATAAATATTTAATTGTACTAAAAAAGGTGTCTTTATCATGTTGAATTTTTAAAAGAGATGTTATTACTGCTATCAAAATTCTCAAATAAAAATAATGATCTTCATAATTTTTTTAAAAGGTTTAATGAAATCGGTTTGCCCACGAATAATATTATGATCATTGATTCACCAAAATCTCACTTACTAAAAACCAAAAAAGTAATGCATGGATATTAGTACGAGTGAATATAATGTGGGCCGAGACATCACCATTCACAAATAGTTTTTAATAATTTTGTTTTAATTTTGTCCGCTACTCTGACCATCTAAATAAATTTTAAAGTTAGGCCTTGCCTGTAGTTAAACTGGGCTACAACTATGATAGCGAAGACATGGTGTTTGTTTTTCGACTGGTCCAATCAACCTTTCCAAGATCTAGATCAAAGAACTAGTTCAAATAAATACCTCAAATTTATAATAATTTGGGTTATAAGATTGCGGTTTGTGAATACAATTAAATTCTAATCCAATCCGAAAATCAAGCAGTTTATTCGCAGTTATTAGTGGAGAGTTAAACTCTTAACTGGAAAATTCTCTTTCTTCGATGCATCTATCTTAATCACCTCTTTACCTTTTCCCTAATTAAAAAAGATAGATAAATAGTGTAGTAGTAAGGACTAAAATGAACTCTTTAATGCAGTCAAACCAAGCATACTTTACATGTGTTAAGCAATGCTATAAAGTTGCATCTCCAAATTAGTAGATGTGTTCTTGAACTGACTTTCTGAAACTTAACTATAACGCATTGCACTTCTAATACTTCATTTAATATAAATATCGGTACTTGCGTAGTAAGTGGTCGACCTTACCTTCCTGTTCAGTCTTGGACAAATAATGAATAATTTATTTATTATATCCAAGGATATTGAATAATCCATTTATTCTTTATTCTATTATTCATTGCATAATTTTGTTCATCGTTTTTTCATCAGTAATCACATAAAAATAATTATTCGAATAAAAAAATAGTTGTAGACTTCCGCTCACTACGCTCGTTCAAGAGATAAACAAACCCCCAACTGATCAGTTGAGGACTTTACCGTAATTTAAATTCGATTATTTATGTAATGGAAATACCATGGCTATTCTCAGAGACTCTTCAAAGAAATAATTCCAAAACTTTGAAAATACTTTTTCGCATTTTCCTCCGTAATAAGTAATTTCCAAAATTTTCATAATAAAAAAAAGGCGTAAAATATCACAAAACACAGAACTTATTAATACACAAATTACAACATCACACAAAACTGATAAAGATTTCAGTGTAGGCTATAACTGAAACCAATAGAACATACGGTCGACCACTTAATACATAAGTACCCAAATATACCTCCACATCTCACTTATTTCAAAATGTTTTGGTTCTCCAAAAATAACTTTTGGTTATAGGAACTTAATTTGAAAAAAAATAAAGAATCCGCTTTAGCAATCCGAGTCTCAGTTAGAACTAATAAATTATTTGAAGCTTTTCCCACTGTATGTATAGTGTTAAAGATCATGAGAATTTAGGTATTTCGAAAGACATTTTTGGCTATTAATATTTTTTCTTGTAAAGAGCGAACTATCTGGAAGAGTGGTGATGGCAGGCGATAAGTCTGAAGTGTGGAGTGAATAAACTTGAAAACCGATGACTTTTGTTTCTTTTGGTAGTCATTTTCATGAGTTTTTTCCTTGTCTTTGATACTGTTTTTTTTCCCTTGCGGCGAAGTGGATCAGATCTGATTAGCGATCTGAACCCTCCCCGAGGATTTCTTTTTTTTTTTGGATTCGTAAATATAGTTAACATATTTAGTGATGGTTTGCTATGGTTTGCTGATGATCGTAAGAGTTCTTATGTGTTTACTTCTTTGTCTTCATAGCCAATATTTCATCTCCACACTGATTAGATATGAAGAACTGTCATTTGTTCTACATCCTATTTCGGTAATTTCGGAGGTATCCCACAGGCACTGGAGCCTTTCCAACATGAAACAAACTTTGTTGTAATTTCTTTTAAAACATTGAAATAATTTGTTATCTAACTAAGTATTTCTCTCTAGTTTTGTTCTTTTTTTTATTTCTCCTGATCTGAAAATTCTAGGTTGTGTTCCTCCCCCTCTTGAAATCCAATTACTTTTCTAACTGAAGTGAACAATGGAAAATTATCTTATCATCATTTTCCTCCGTAAAATAACAAACTTTTTGAAATCTATGTTTTATCGGATGTTGAAGGATTGAGTTGGAATGACTTACCTTCTTTATAATTTATATTAATAAAAAAATATTATAATAGATTTGTTGGCTCACCTGAGGCTCTCTTCATATCTCATTAGGTTAGAACAGATTAAGGGATAGAGTATTAATATTTTAGGATTTAATAAACTTTCCACAGAATTATTGTTTTTTATTATTACAGTATAAAATAAGATTAAAAACCTGGTATTATCAATATTATAAGATGGTGGATAACGACCTTTGCCGTGCCAATGACGTAGCTAACATTTGATATTGATTCTCACCTCACCTTTGAGGAATCGGCCTCTTCCGAGAGTTTCAGATTGCATAAAACAATTGAAAGAATATTACTTGTCTTGATAATAAACCAAAACTATTAATAATTATCTCTTCACTAGTTGATTTTTAATAATTAATTTTAAAAAAATAATTTATTAATTTAATTATGAGAATAGTTAGATTATATTATATTTGGACCAAATCGATAGTGCCGTTTTTTAAATATTCATAAAATTGCCAAGGAAGATGCTTTTGCGCATGCGCAAACGAAATTAATGTATGAAATTCAATAAAATCGGTATTAGTTTATTTTTATACTAGTCCCCTATTTTGTGCCAAATTGGACGAGCTGTTTTTGAAAAATAAGCATGTCAAGGAAAATAAGTTTAGCATTTTTTCCTTAATACCAGTCGGTCCATATTCCAGACGGAATGAAGAAATATCAAAAGTTAATAAAGCTGTAATATTCTATCTTGGTAATTATGAAGAAGACCGAAAAAACAAAGGAGTTGAAAAATGAAAAACAAAGAAACAACCCTGGTAAGAAACAAACAAAATAATAACAAAACTGAAATATATCAGAAAAAAGCAAAAGAAAACCGATTATTTGAATGTTATCCATTAGAAACTTAATAAACTAATTATTAGTGGATGTAATATATTTATATCACATTTAAGTAAAAACAATTCCAGATGATTATCATAAAAAAGAATGTAATTTGGAATAATAAAGAAATCCTTTCTGCTTCTATTTACTAGAAAATTTTGTCCCATCAGATCCTATATTTAAATGATTACTGATTTAGATTTTAAATGATTAAGAAATAAAATATACAGCATATGGCATAATCCATGGCATGTCATTTATTGCTTCTCCGAAATGTTTATATGCTATTTATTTCCTACCCCAACAAATCATTGACTGAATCCCAATTATTATATTCGATTACATATTATAGTATTTTATTTATTTCAAAAATGTTAGTAGCGGTGAACAAATCTTTTGATTTTCTTCCATAATTTCTTTAAGATTATGTTTCATTCCGATTTTTATTTTTCGTATTAAGGATAGTTTTGGATATTCCTCAAGGATACGCTTGAAACTTCTGATGACCCTGCAGTGCTCAAAGGTTTGGAGCCTTTTGACGTCTCAGTAGGAAACAATGTCCAACACGGAGTCTGTAGAGAACAACTTCATTTTTTCTGGACCTGTGAATGCCTGCGATTTATTTAGTGGGTTTCCGAAATAATTAATACTATAATTTATAATCAATGAAGGGAGAGCTGTCGAAGGTTAGTAGTCTCTAGCGCTATCTATGAGGGGTCGACCTAACTATGTTCAAGCCAACTCTGTAGTTGGCATTCTAATACTGTTTGTGAAATAATTGGTATTAAGTTTGAAAACATAGAATAGAATAACTGAAGTAGGTCATTTCATATTCCATAATAATAATGAGTTCTATCTTTTCAAGTAAATAGTATTTTAGATATTGCATTTTAATGAGATAATTAATGATTATTCAATAAATCCATTGGTATAATAGATAAACATGTTTTGTTGTATATATGGATAATTAACCCAAAACTGGGAATTTCAAATGTCGAAATTTCATTGAATAAAATAATACTAATTCAGCGGGGTTTTTCACCCAAACCGTTTCTTAAAATGTTCCTTAACAGTTAGCAATCTACCAAATTTCATTCATAGAAATTTTTAGTTTTTTGTCCAGTCTCAAATATCAAGGTTTCACTTGAAAATATATTTTTCCTCTTTAAATAAACAATAATAGATATATTTTAATCTTTGGAACTATTATTTTTGCTTGATATTTGGGATTTCCTTTTTAAAAATTCCATTAATAGTAGATTTTGGGCCAGCAGGTCTGTCTAAAGGTTTACCAGCTATTTTTCAAATAAAATGCTTTTAAAATAAGGGGCTGCAGATGTGGTTGTAATGGCACTGGGTTTTAGTAGAAAATCTCATTATTTTTGTCAGGTATCTCATTTCTTGCCATCTGTTAAAATAATAATGACCACGAAATGAGGATTTTGGGTTCAACTGGTGATAACCCAGTCATCTTTTACACAGAAAAAAAACTTTCTGCCTATAGATTATTAGGTCATCCATCAGAAAAAAATAAAACAATAACATATTTGAAACATACTTCCAAGATGATGTTGTTAGGCAACAAAGGAACGAGGAGAATGAACGGACACACCTCAAATTACTTTCAAATACAGCTCTAAGGTTACCGATTCCTTATTAAAACAACAAAAATAGTGGAAACACCTTAGGTGGGAATTGCCTGTGTTGCTTGGCAAGAAACAATAATGAACTTAACAAGTGTAAGACCCTGGCAGGAAATTAAAACTTCGACAAAGGGACGAAAATCTGATTGTGGGACTGGGTTAAAAGGAGTCATGGATAATAAGTGTATTGCATTACACAATTTTCCTTTCCTTACCTTAAAAGGCTTTCAAAATTAGCACAAATATCATCATGCAAAATCTAGTCTAGACATGTAATTATCCTTACGCAGGCTGTCGAAAGTAAAAAGGTGCAATTTCAGACAGAGCAAAAGAATGATAATTTTTTGGTTTATGATCAATTAAAATAATGATGTTTGGCAATTTCGAGATTAAAAATGAATATAGTATAGTCATAAAAATTGATCCGGCCAAAAAATGTTTATGTGAGCCACAACAGAAACGTTGGACACCAAATGCCCATTTTTGGAATAATCACCCATATATGAAATGCGTTCGTTTCGAAATTAAAATATTTATTGATATAAGAACAAAATTATAAAATACTTAAATTTAAACTAAGTAAATATTGAAACATTGGATAAATATATATATATCAGTTACTAAATTCTTTAAATCAACAATTGTGAAATGTATCGAATCTGTGCATGGTTTAAGTTTATTATATACTTTAGTAAATCTTTTTTATCAATATTAATTTGAAAATTATAGCTAAGCATAAATATTAATAAAAGTATAATACAGTCTAACACTATTCAAGGAGTATCCAAGTAAGCATTTCTCTCATATCCCTGTTTTTGTTGATTATTTTTTTATTTTTTTTTCTTTCATTTTTGGTATTATTTCTTTAATCAGAGACCAAAATTGCGGATTTAAAACTTACAATCACATGAACTGTAGGTCAGAATGCCTGGGCATCCTGCCATGAACTGGCTTAATATTATCTAATTGCTTAACTATCTGATTTTATTGCATGAGATGCCAATTTTTCTAGGGTAACAATAATGAAACATGAATGGATGTAATTTGATTTATTAATTAATCAACCTAGACTAATAGGATTCAGTACAATTCTTCCAATGAATAAGTCTTTTATCTCATTTCATAGAAGCTGAAAGGAAATAAATTTCTGTCATACATTTTTTATCGTAGTGTTAGCTTTAAACAATTGGTATATAAAAAATAGTCAGAGATATGAAAACAGGTAATCAGTTTCTGATTGGTTTAGTGAGCACTGAACAACTTTAATTTGTAAGCCTTGAAGGTTTTGCTTAGTCAATCTTAAAATAATCATGTAGCAAATTAATATTAGGCTCTTGCTTACACTTCGCAAATTAAAGTTCTACTATAATCATGAGTTTCGTTACCAATTTAATAAGTAATAAGTTAATTTCACTCCTAACTGTTTTATGTGATACAACCAAATTGAAATGATTGGATTTTTTCAAAATACAAAAATTAATAAAACAATCTTAAAATTAAGATATCTTATTTAATTAATCTTGAAATAAATTTAAATTACTAAAATGGGAACATATAAGGGAAATCATAAGAGAAACAACCTTTATTTTTCTATTTGCCAATGTATTAAAGGAACATATTAAACAGTGTAATACCATTAAAAATACTTACTTCTTTTAAATTATCCTTTAACAATGCATTTTTTTTTCAAAGTAGTTAGAAATGGGATTATTTCAATGTTTGTTCCTAAAAATAATCATGTTTTCATTCCTATGATCACTTTTCAATTTGGAAACTCAAAGAAAGGTCATGTTCTTTTATTAAATGGTGAGAAGGTTACGGTGCCATAAAGTCTTCCAATAGGATCTTTGGCATGGTATTTCAGTTGATATTAAGATTTAATATGTTTGCTTAATATAAGCTCTAATAGTAAATCTTGACATAAATAAAATTGGTTTATTTAGTTTAAAATCATATAAAAAAATACTATATTTTTAAATTTATTTTAAAATTAACCAGTTATATATGTTGAAGTAGAATTATATTTATTGCTTTTATTTGTTTATTGACAATTTATTTGAATAAATCAACTTAATTTTTACGAATTAACTAGTAAGACTACATCATTTTTTAATAAATTATTTTCATTCGCATTTGTATTATATTCTATCTTTGCAATCATTGTTCAATATTTTAATTTTGAGAGAAACTTTATATGTATGTCATAATTATTTAAAAATTATATCTTATTTTTCAGTTATTTGGAATTAATTTTCTTCTAATTTTTTTAATAATTTATATTTAGGTGCTGAATTTTACTAGCCTCTGGAAGGTGGTAAGTCTCGGTAAGAGTTCATTCTGAACCTCCACTGCCACTACAAACATCAAAGAAAGATAAAACCAAAAACTTTGAGTCTTGTGTATTATTTGATTAGAAATTTTAGAAATTCTTTCATTATTCTGCTATCAGCAATGGAATTAATTCTGAGGAACTCGCTTTTATTTGATATCTAAAATTTCAAAGGTTTAAAAAGCAAAGAATTAAATTGCAATTTCAATGAATCTGAAATATTTATTAATTATCAGTTTTTCAGTTGAAAATTTGTATACCTATTACTTTTTTATACAAGTAGTTGTTGTCAAATGAATTAATTAAGTACAGATATTCTGTCTTCTAGTGATTGCCTATGATTAGGGATGAAGTAATTAATTTTAAGTTATGCTTAAATAAAAGTTGAATGTAGTAAAAAATAAGAATTAGTTACATCTCAAGATAAAGCATTTTTGATTTTCTATTTTTACAAATCAGTTTCAAATCAGTTGTTATCCGCAACAACCTAATTTGCATATATGAAATTAATATTACATGCAAGGGAATTCTAACATTTTCATCATTAAGAACTGGTAAGAAGACAAGCTGGAAAAATGATAAATTATTAATACAATACAAAAATAAAATACAAATGTAACTTAAGAGAAATTATTTAAACATTCATTTAAAGTAATTGCTCATTAGTGCTGTCAAGTAACACAACTAAATAATTATTCTTCACAATAAATTAAATTAATCGAAATCCATATTACGAATTTAAAAAAATCCTGTATTTTTGACAAAAATGCCGTACTTTTCCATTGTGATATTCTTAGGGGACATATTGAACAATAATAAACTATATTTTTAATTAATTTCAAGCCCTACATAATTTATTAGGTATTTTATTAAAATATATTCTTCCCTAAAGTTAATAAAGAATAAATTGCAGTTAATTCATTTGTTCAGTTATATAAAACCCTGGATTGACTTTGGCTTAGGAGATCCTCCTATGGCACACCCATTCTATATAAAGTGGTTATCCTTAATTGGGGTAGGGGATTTATAATACCATTCACCACTCACAATACCAGTTGTATGCTGATGAGTTCCAAATTTACAAATCCTTCCATCCTACCGAGATGCTTGAGGTAATCCGAAAGTTAAACACGGCGTTGATAGTATCAACTCATGGGCAGGAAAAAATTAATTGAGGCTTAGTGTTGAAAAAGCCAAGCCCATCTACATCAGTTCCAAGCACCTCCTTAATTCCATTCCTTATTATTTGTTACCTCAATAATCAGCCCAACCATTTTCTATCGACTGTAAAAAACCTTGCAATCACCTTCCATCAGCACCTCTTTTGGAATAACTCTATTTCCCTGATCACACAAAAATGCATGGCCATCCTTAACAATCTCAAAGATTATGTGATTCCATTTGGAATCATTCCCCCACTTCGGCTATAGTTGCTTGGTAAATGAAGGGCTATCTGCTGGGCAAGAGATGAAGAGGCTTATGAATTGTTTCTTAAGATTTATTTTCAGGTTTTCCAGATGCACTCATGTCTCTTGTTGGTAAACCGAATTGAAATTGCTTTTTCCTACTTTCAGTCGGCAATATTTTTCTAGTTTCTTCCTTATCCAAGTCCTTAGAACCAAAAACCTCTACATCCTTGATTTCCTCTCCCTACGTTCCTCTATTCACTCTCTAAATGCAAGATCTCAAACCACCGATTTATATATTTCCTCTGATAAAACTGCTTCTTTCAGCAAATCCCCCCATCAAACTTCCTCTTTCTAGAATTCTTTACTCTTCTCTATTCGCCAATCCTCCTCCACACATTCCTTTAAGCGACATTTATTATTTCACATACTCCATAATCAAATCACCGCATTGATGTCAAATTTGTGTATTTTTTAAATAAAATTACACCTGGATAATTCAACAATTGCGCTTTTACTGTAAGCACTTTGTCTCCCCAAAAAATTAGTTTTTCATTTCATTTTATCATCTCCTTGTAAAACTGTTGGTCAAGAATACTTCCCTACCAAGTACTGTAGCTTTCATGAGCTGTCGAGGTATAGGTTTTTTTTTAAATGTCAGTATTAAATTGAATGAGACATTCCCAAACTTTATTCCATTCCAATTCAACAAGATTTATTGTTAAACAAAGTAAAATATACACTTTGTAAAAACTATTAAGATTGTACGCTATTGACTATTATCCATATGTTGGTTGATGGCAATAATATAAATTTTTGAGTTTTATATATATATATATATATATATATATATATATATATATATATATATATATATATATATATATATATATATATACATGATAAATGACAATTATAAAAATAATAATAGTAAGAGGTGTAGATACAATACAATGCCTTTATACCAATTAAACAGTTTCCCCCTCTTTCTCTCGTAATATTTGTATTATACAGAATAATTGTTTTAGTAACATAAAAACAGCTGTGCTTGTTATTTATATATCAACTAGCTGTACGGGCATGGCATTGCCCGTAAAAAGAATTGCGAGTTAAATACCCTCCCAAATTTCAAGTTTTTTTTTTTTTTTTTATGTTTAGCTTTTAAAAGATAATGTGACAGAATGATTGTCACAATTCATTTAGATGTTTTTTAGGAACAGGATCAAAATGATCATAAAGTTGCCAAAACGGCAATAAAGCTTCACATTTTTAAACTTTTTTTTTCCTTAATCTCCAATTTTATTAGAAAATGACACTTTCACTCGATAATTTTAATCTTGTTAAAATGTTTTTGTAGTGAACCTGCTTCCACGTACATAAAGTTGTCATGACAATGATTACCTATGTTTTTAATAGTTTTTTTCCCATTTCTTCTCTTAAGGGGAGCATTTTGAAAAATATAATGAATATAAACCATCTGGAAGAAGTTTTCTAAATGTTAGTGAAAACCGCATCAAAATCGACAGACTACTTTACGAACTTTGCAAACAAAAACATACAAAGGCTGAATTTTTATATATATATATATATATATATATATATATATATATATATATATATATATATATAAAATTTTAGAAGTTTAATTAAAATTAAATTGTTCCCCAAGGTATTTTCTATACTTTATGGCATGGTATTTATATTTATCCAGCAAGACTCTAGTTTTATCATAAAGGAGCTCTATCAAATGGAGTATTATTGCTGGTATAATAATACTTAGTTACTATATAATACTAATATAAATTATGTTATGCTATTCCTAGTAACATCTCAATTTTCCTCCCTTTGACTTTGGTTGTTTGGTGTATGGTGCACCCTGAATGCTAGACCCTCACCATGACCCATGAATTAATGCTACAGAGATTAAAGTGGCAAATTTTCATAATTTATTCATTAGGTAAATATTGGATCAATATGTACCTATTAATAGTTCCTGAAGATAGCAAACCAATAGAGAGATGTCTCTTTACAGGAAATTGCATACTCAGATTTGTTAAAGTTGGAAGATTTCACTTTGCTGGACAAGTTATCAGAATGAGGCCAGAAGAAATATCTTGAAAGCTCTAGACAAAAATCTTTACACAAAAAGAAGAACTGGAAGACTGAGACTAAAGATACTTGATTATTTGGTTGAAGACACCAGAAGCATCTTAGGTTTGAAAAACTGGAGTGCTACAGAGCTGCAAACAATGAAGATGAATGGCTGTTTAAGTTACAGGAGGCTCTGACCCACCACAAGTTGCAGCTGGATGTGGTGAATTGCTGTGTCTCTGTTCAAATTAAACTTTTTCATTCATTTCATATTTTTTTTAATGTACATACAACTTGTATTCAAGTTTGCTAAATAGTATATTATTAAATAATATTTAAAAAGCGTTTTTGTTGAGTAGGTATTCATGAAGGGTAGATCTTCCTTCATATGTTTTTCTATTATATCACATTAATTAGTTTATTCAATGTTCTGGGGTCCCAAATGTTCAGGATTTAATACTGCAATATATCATATTTTTATTATTATTTACTAGTTTGTTATAATTATAAATTAATTAATATAACAACTATTTTTTATAAATAAATAAATTAACAATTTAAATTATTTACATTAATATTTTTATTCATAACATATATTTTTCAACTATTTCTCCTATTAATCTCTGCATATATTTGTTGACAAAATATTTGTGTGAATATGAGAGAATAATTGTAGGAATAGTTGTAAACATATTTTATACATGAAAACATGTAAAGAAATTGTTAATTTACTTATTTATATAAAAATGATTGTTATATTAGCCCTGTAACTGGCCTACCGGTCATTTTGACCGGCAGCGGTGGAACTAACTGGTGGGGCAGGAGTATGGAGAGGAGTGGATACTTGGTTGGCTTTGACATCTTATATCAGGTCCTGAACGTCAGGCAAACATACATCAGAGATTCACAAGTGCCCGGTCAAAATGACTGGTAGGCCTGATATTGTACAGGTAAAATTCATAGGCGGTGCATGGACTGGTTTCAGATTTAATTATAATATATTATAATATATTAGTAAATAATAATAAAAATATGATCTACTTATTGCATTATTAGGTCCTGAAAATGGGGTATGGACCCCAAAATGTTGAATACTCAAAGTAATGTGATTTAATTAATAAAGCATATAAGGGAAGATCTTCCCTTCACTATTGCCTACTCAATAAATATCAAAGACTTTTTTATATTTTATTTTACTTTAAATATGAAAAAAATTTCCCAATTTCTTTAAAAGTGAGATCCTCCAAGATAGCAATGTCATATCAACGACACTAAATTTACTTAATCTCTGAGCAAAGGATGTAAGTAGAAAAGGAATCAAAGTGAGAATGAGATCATTGTTTGAATAAATTTATTTATTTTTTCTTTTCCACCTTTATTTTATCTGGACATTAGTAACAATTATAATAGCAATATTTTATTATCATTAGATCAGCAAGTTATTATTGTTGGTTAAAGTGACTGCATGCATCCAAAATATTTCTCTCAAAGCCCATATTTTATAAGCTTCAAGATTGATATATTTATTGTTATTTATTTTTTTGGGGGAGAGGGTCTCATTAATAAATCTTATCAGTTTCAATTTTTTCATGTATAAAAATTTTGTTTGAAAAAGAATAATTTATAAGAGAGTTTTCATTTTAACCATGATTGTAGAAACATAAATAAAATCTAAGAACAATGACTATCAATTCAGAATTCTTTGGATGGCAAATCTTACTTGTCAAGATTCATCATTTTGACCTTAATCTTATACTTTATCTATGTTCATGAGGAATAAGTCAACTTGAGTTGTCTTGACCTGATTTTAGGCATCAAAATCAGTATTCTACATAAGTCTCTCTATACTACACATTTTCTTATTCCTTACAGTATTGGACTGGCATATTTTGTGGTGTCCAGGAAATCCATTCTTGAATTTCTTTTGTATCTTGTCTACATCCTTCAAAAAATTTGCCTATCATTCAAATCTTAAGAATCATTTTGTTTTGCAATATATACCTTAATTTAATTATTTTTCTTATTTATTTATTAAACTTAATTAAAAAAAATAATAAAAGGGCATGTTCAATGAAAAATAAATTGCAACTATTTACTTTTGAAATAGCTCTTTATTAACAAATCACTAATTATATTGTTGGAAATTATTATGTAAAGTTTATAAATTAAAAATGTACAATAAAATCACATGTCCTGCCTAACAGAATGAATCTATTTAAATGAATTTGACCATTTCAGCTTTTCGGTACAGCTCCTACTGATCTGCATTTGTTCCTAGCTTTCAATCTTTATTTTTTTCAGACTGAGGCAAATATTCTGTGTAGAATGTAATGTTAAAATCTTAGTAAGAATTATACTTGGATCCTGCACAGAGTTCACCTATCTGAGCCTTAGATGAGGACTAGTTTTGAATTCCCAAATTAGTTACTATAACTTTAATTATTTATTACAATTTACATAAAAAGAGGAATGTTAAATAGAAAAAATGTAATTATTAACATGTAGATTTAACATGTAAGTTAATGCAGATTTGATTTAAAAATTTTTTTTGAATAATTATCTAAAATCTTTTCTGTTTTTTTGTTATTCTTCAAAAACTAAAGCCCCTAAGCCAGAAATTATGTTTTCAATGTTATTAATCCATGAGAATCATTAAAAAAAATAATAATAAGGTTCTCAGGGATCAGGATTTAAAATCTTGAAAATCCTTTTAGTTCCTCATCAGCTAGTCTCACATTTGAGGTCAATAAATATTTGTGCTATTAATGAAAAACCGCAGAGAAGTGTCCCTTAACAAGAACAATGTGCTTATCTACTCAGGAATGTCAGCTAGCTTCAGTGCCAAGGAAGCATTATCATGAAGGAAAGTCTCTTTGCTAATGTAGAAGATTGGGAGCTCATCTCTTAAAGAATTATTCCAGTAAATATTGATATGTCAACAGGAAAGGTTGCTCTCATACAAGTATATACTCCCACAAATGAGGCTGATGTTTTAGACTAAGAACAGTTTTATGCAAATCTTGAGAGCAAAATCATCAGAGGACAAAGCAAGAATATAGAAATTATCTTAATGGGTGATTTTAATGCCAGTATGGGAAAAGACCATTCCAGTACTCATGGTGTTATAGGCCTACATGGAGAAGAGCACACTAGAAACAAGCACGTGTCAAAGGCTTATTGATATTGGCTTATTGAGATTACGACCTCCTATTGGAAGTTCATTTTTTTCTCACAAAATTGTCCATAAATTAACTTTTTCAGTTGAAGAAAGAAATGGCAATAGTGTAGTACTGTGTTTACAGTAGGAGAATAAGGAGATATTTCAGGTATGTAAAATTAATAAGAGGCACTGAAATTGATTCAGACCATTAGACAGATCCTTCGACCTAGAAAGGAATGGCCCAACAAGATCGACATCACAAAGCAACAGATTCCAGAAAAGAAATGTGGAACTTCTGTATGGTTCCTTCTGTATGGTGTTCTGTGTGGAAGATAATGTTGACAATCTATGGACAAAACTGAAGCATGACACAGAGATAGCCGAAAGTGCACACAAACTAATGAAGGTAGTTTATTCACTAAAAGTAAAAGGACTAAATGGTAGAGGGACTGAGTGACAGCTGTGGTAGCTAGAAAGAATTCTGCCAGGATAGAATAATACAGAGCCAAGAGTGCAACCGACGGGGAACTCTATGTCAAGTGGCAAAGAAAAAAGCTGGGAGGAATTTGGTAGAAGCCTTCAAAGCAATAAAAGAAAAGACGGCTAAACCGATAAGAAATGTGAAAGATGAAAGATGTTGTTTAATTACTAGAGATGAAGAAATATTGGTGAAGTGCAATATCATCATACCGATCCATAAGAAAGGAAGCTGAAGTGACTGGAAATTATTGGCCTATATTTCTCTCCCAAGTAATCCATAACCTTTACTCCTCTATTGCAGAAAGGAAACTCAGGGTAATGGTTGAAGTAGAGTTGGAAGAGGAGCAAGCTGCATTAAGACCCCACCGCTAGACACAAGACCGCACCTTCTCGCTCAGGACTATTATTGAGAAGTCATAGGACAGAGGGGAGAGCATTTTTATCTTGCATTCTTGGATATAAAGCCAGTCTTTGACTCGGTTCTTAGACAAGAAATATGGGCAGCTTTAGCTGCTAAAAATGAGCCCGCTGAGTAAATAACTGTGATAAAAGCTGTTTACTAGGACTCTATGGTATAATTAGAATAAATAGAACAGAATCAGGGACTTTCAACATTAGTAAAGGAAAGGGGGCAGCCTTAGTCCTCTTCTTTTCATCATATTCATGGATGGGATTTTAAACATATATAATCAAAGGACGAAATTAATCTCTTTAGTAGGAACGATTTTTTTATTTTATTTTTTTGCATGTTTATTTTATAACTAATTATATGTTACTTTATTTTATTTTGTTGAAGCTTGGTATGTTTTACATATTTTTTTATTTTATTGATACATTGTTATTTGAAAGTGAAATGGGCCAAAAAATTATTCAATCATATTCAATCTTAACTTTTTTATTGCACAAAGCATTCACTAAAATGTTTTAATGGCATAAAAATCGCAATAAATTGATAAATTATTATTATTTCTATTTTATTTTAAAACTGAGTTCCACCAATTCCGTTTAAGTTCCTTATTATTTGGAGAGTAAAATTTCTTCTTAATAATATTTTTATTTTCCCTCAATTTTTATTCCAAAATTAAAAATAAATTCTCAATGAATTTTTAGCTTACACCTTGTTTTCTAACGTCCAATAAACTGAAATTTAAGTGCTAAAACCTAAAATTTTAAATTTAAACTTATAAAATATAATATTTATCTGTTTCAACTGCTAAGGGTTAGAAATATAATCACTCTCTTGATATTTATTAATGTAGAAGGATAAAGCCTGATAATATACATGCATATATATCGTTTTTATATGATATCTCAGTAAATTCTTGGAAGAATAGCGGTTCCTGGCAACAGCCTATGTGGGCGACCTTCCAGTGATCGTAGCCTTGAACAGGAGTGCTGAGATATCAGCGGAAACCGAGTGATGCGCTGAAATCGTCGAACAAACAAGAAAATGAACGTGGCCTCTCACCCTAGTCGCCATATAGACCAACATGGTGATTCTAGATCTTATAGATCTACATGGCGATTAGAGTGAGCCAGACCTTTAACGGACTCAGTCGTGTCGGGAGAGCATTCTAGGTCTCAGATATCAGGATGAATATGACAATCTAGGTAGAAGTGGCCCTGGGTATTGTAAGATACGCCCTCCCTTCTGGAATAGAAACCTCTCGCAGCGCCGAAAGCTTTCCAAATTTTGCGATTTGGAAGACAAAATTGGCGACAATCCAGAGAATAGCTCTGCAGAGAGTTACCAGGGCATATAGAACTACGTCACACGAGGTAGAGCAGATCTTGGCGGGAGGGATAGCTCACGACCTCCAGCTGAGAGATGATGCGACTAAATACGAGCTGAAGAGATGAGGTTTAGTAACTCTCTCGGAGAATCGAATGAATGGAAAACAATAATAAAGGAAGCCTCAAAAGGGAAGGAGTGGAACAGACGTTGGGTGACCTCTGAGGAAGGTGCCATTCTTAGAAAGTATTTTCCCGCCGTCAAATCAAGATTAGAGGCAAAATTGATCCTCCCGATTACTGAATGTCCCAGATATCTTGGCATAGCAAAGATGTGGACCCCCAATGCTCCAAATGTTCCTGCTGGGGAGTCTCGGATTCAGCAGGACATGTGGTTACATCTTGCACCACGTTTGATGCTCTGAAAGCAAGGTTGTCCACAAAAACGGGAGTTATAATATTACTGAGCACGAGTTCTCTGAACTTGAGAATGAAGAGAACTACCCACAGTTCAGAAAGATCGTATGTGGATGGAAGGAGGCCGTTGGAGCGGTGTATTTTAGAATTACACGTCGAAGGTACCTGGGAGACTGACAGAGAAGTGGAAGAAGCAGACGAGGATTGAAACGGACTGAAGCCCGTAAGGTGTAGAGATCATGCGCACTAACCCGTGGGGTGGCCAGCACCATAGATTGCCCAATTATTTTGTTAATAGATTATCCTACTATTAAACTATTCTGAATTTTTATAAAATAAAATAGATTTTATAAAAAAACTTTATTTATTCGCAGCAGTGGCATGTACCAAGCACTCTACCCCACTGCTCTCAGAACCCATAAGACCGAAAGACCAGGAAGGGTGGACTAAAAAAAAAAAGCTCAGACATTTATATTTTTTAATGCACTTACTGTTCGTTTTTTTGCCAATGGTTCTTTTAAATTAACGAAGTCTCTATTGGACAGTTGAATGTGCCAATCAACGATATTTTTTATGTAATCTGAACACAAAATAATAATTTTAATCTTCTCAGTAAAGCACTGACTTCACAAGGTTTATAAATCATGACAGTTATTTGAATAAATAAATTGTACTTAACTGTTTATCATATTCTTAAGTTGTAATTACATCAATTGGGAATAATTGTCTTAATCCTTCATTAGTAAATATATTTGGTTGGTGCAGTGCACCAATAACGTTTTGACATGTAATTTTACTAATTATATTTATATACCACATTATTCATTAATCTCTCTACTGTTTTAAAAAAATCCTGCTATTAATGTGATTCCTTTTAGTAATCTTTATTATCAGTAAGAACGAGTTGGTAAAAATTAACCCAGTAGAGATAGCTTGAACAAGGGGTTATGTTACACTAGACGGAGTAATTCTGATTTCTAGGTATGTTGTACGTTGTATACTGCCCCTCAATGAAAAAATCAAGTTTTCGACCTCCCATCCCTTGTGCGTTTTCCGCCATCTTGAAAAACTTGATAAGGAAAAGAACTTTCTTCAATTTTCCCTCAGTAATTCATACTAGATTTTAAATAAAACATTGTCAATACCAATTTTAAAGGGCGTTGAATTTGCTGCAGGTTTTGTATGTGCCGTGAATATCTCCAAAAAAAAAAAGAGTTAGATATACTAGTCTTATTGGTTTCGCCTTAATACATTTTTTTTTAGTGCAACATGCATAAAATCAAATCTTGTGCAGGATTAAATTTCCTACGAGATCGATACTCAGTATTTGTAATTATTATCAAAAGAGGCCAAGAAATATCGAAACATGTAATAATGTTAGAGAAAGTGTGCCGGAAACTGAAAATAACACCCTCTGTTCAAATTAGTATTCCTGAATGTAATATAATCTTTAATCCATTATCTATGTAATATGTAGTTCATGAGATTCATGTAAATTCTGGAGAACATGTAGACTCTGGAGAACGCTCTTTAAAATTGGCAAAAACAACTTTTTTTCTAAAATGTACTGGAAGTGAGTTACTACGGAAAAACTTCTTAGTGTTGTTTTTTTCAAGATGGCGGAAAACGTACAAGGAGTGGTAGGTCGAAAGATTGAATTTTCATTAGAGGGGCAATACATACAACATATCTGAAAACCAAAATTAATCCACCTTTTGCAATCGAAAACGGTATCCCTACTGGGCTAAATAACTTTTATGCCTAAACAGATTGTGGAGGATAATAAGGGCTGTTAGATCTTCCTATTTTAAAAGTAAATTGATGCCATTGAATAAAAAAAAGTATATGGTTAATTCCAAGTGTGGCCAACATGACAGTTACACAGAATTAAAACTTTTGTAGTTTCTCCCTTCTAAGTTTTATTAAATAAGCAAGAATTTGTAATGTAATTGAATTATTAACTACTGTATAAGTGCCTACACACAGAAAATTTCTGCTTACTCACTTTGTTATTAACAGGAATAAATACAAATCAAACTATGGCCTTCACGGCATGGAAATTCCACTCGTCAATACTTTTTCAGCAGATAATATCTGCTCATTTGTTGAACACAAAAATATATCATTTGACATCCGCATGATGGTATAGAAGGATCAATCTAATTAGGGATTGATAAATTATTTGCCACTTCTATAAATTTGTTTTATTGAAAACTAGTTTCGAATGTTATAAATTCATCCTCAGTTCAAGGTTTAAATGGATTATATCAAACAGAAAAGTTTGTACTGGTTTCTTCTCGCATTGAACTAACAATTATTAGTTTCCCCAGTGGGAAAGAAATTTGGATTCCTGTAAACAGGCCCCGTCGCGAGACTACCGACCGGGCGACCGGGGCGGTCTGGGTAAAGACGTTGTATCTTCCAATGCATGATATCAATTTCTTGACAGTATTTATCGGCAGTTATAGTCTCGCTACGATTGAGAAAGCTGTACTGTAAAATACCGACAGTAGACCATCATTCTTTGACCATAATTTTTTTCGGGTTTCAAGATAGGAAACCAACGCTGCACTGTGCAATCGGTAATGGTCTCCTAACCCCACACTTCATTGATATTACGAACAGTTTGCGCATAATTTGCTCCATAATTTAAATATGTAAAAATAAATCTGACGAAAATGGCTCTTTGACATTTTCTTTTCAAAGGCTTTAAACAGACTCAAAAAAATGATTTTATTGTTTGAATTTTGGGTGAGAGAGAGGATATAGAATAAGGTTTATTACATAAGGAATCAACATTAAGGATTTGTGTTGTGTACATAATTGGTCTTAAAACGTAGTAAAGGCGGAAACCTGCATTTGCATTAACCCAATGGAATTGCGTAAACTACACGACAAACCATCTTTAAAATTAAATATTATTTCTATTCAATTGAGCTTATTCCAGTGTTACAATATCATTTCATAGAAGCTTAAGAAAGAAAATAAAAATAACCATCGTAGGATGTCAGTCCTTTGACCTGCTAAAATAAGTTTGTTTTTAGTTTTATTCTACAGCCTGATATGAGATATTGCAAATCAGTATTAGTAATTGATAAAGTGATATCAGATTATTTACCTGAAAAAGTATTAAGTCAGCACTGCTCTATTTGGAATACAAATCTGTTATTCAAAAGTTGTATGAAGCAACATGTGTGGCTTTACCTTTGATGGGTACCATATTGGATAGCTCTGTACTGACAACCAACACTACCAACACGAAATATACCACAAATTCCTTAACTTGGAATGTTAGGAATGTTCAATAAATTTAATATTCAGATAAGTCATACTTCATAAAACGGTCACTTGGGATACATTAGTATGAAATTAAATATATTTATATGTGATTACTTAAGTAAATAAACTGTAAGTATATAAATATGCTGAAATCAGTTTTGCCATTCTATTGTAGGTATATTTGTTATTTATAGTATGTAACCTATAATATCATGTAATATTTTAATAATTAAAATATTTTCTAAAAATATTACTTAAAGCTATTTCTTGAATGAATTATTAAATTTTCTTTTTGCAGTTCTAAAAGTTTGGTGGATTTATTTGCTGAAAGCTGGAAAGTTCACAGATGAGAAAAGATGGACATCTGCTTGCGTACAGCCCCACATCCCTCGCACCCATTTCTCTCTAGAACTTTACTTATTCATTAAAGCTGATAATTATGTTAAAGCAATGGACACTTGATTGGAACTGGCAATATCTAGAATGTCTAGGCTTCATTGAAGAAGGTGCTATTGGGCAAGAAGGATAGACAAGGTTAGCTCATAAATTAATTTTTTTTTAATGCAATACAAATGCAATACATTTAATCAGATAAAGATTCTTTCCGCATTAATGCAGAATGTCTAATCTCTATCATAAAAAGAATTGCTCCATCTTACAGAGATTATTCATAATAAGATAAAAACATTTAATTATACTCTACACACATCTTATAGAATGAGGAAAACATATTGTAGTCAATACAGAATTATATCAGAAACAGTATATCTGTTATGTATAAAAAAAAAAAAATTATATATTTAAAAAGGACTGCTGCTGCAATATGCAATTTGCGATATGCAATATGCCTTTTTTTTCTATTCAGACTCCCCGTGTTAATCTGAAACTTAGGGAAAAAATAGAAATGGGTGTACATGAAATGGATTTTTAGTGACATGTTTCAGCCATTTGTAAAGAATGCAATACATGCATTTATGTCAGTGGATTAGTAGATCTTATCTTTGCTATGTAGTTATGAAATTTCTTTTAAAGCCATGGCTTATGAAAGCATTTTATTTCTGTAGATTCCAAAGAGAATTCAGCACTTATTGCTTTAACTGAAGTTAAATTATTATTTCTGAGACATGAAAGAAATGAGCAATGAAAATAATCACAAAGTTTTTATATTGACCAAATACACTTGTTGCAAATGTTTTCATTTCACATAAATACTTTCAAGGAATTTCGTAATATTTCATGAAAGTCTCTTTTTTTTAGAAAACATAAAGTACTCTAATTTGTTTAATAATATATGCCACTTAAATTTCAGCTGTTTCTTGCACTCTTTATATTTCCTAAAGTTAATAGAATTGTATCGATATCTTGTATCACTAATAGGTTTTACTTTGCGCATAATTGGTATATAAGTAAAAACCGACATTAAAAAGAACATAATTTACAGTGTCTGGACATACTGGACAGTATGTACAGAGGTCTGGGCCTTCGTCAACTAAGATCACACCGGATACAAAATAATACAGTGACCCCCATTCCACTTGATTTTTCACATGTTTTATTTATGTCAATAATACTAATACCTATACGGATTAAAGTTTTAAGGAAACGATACCTTACTACGTCATTATACAATAGTAACAAGAATTCATTGTTTTAAATAAAATACAAAACAATTTTTTGTTTACATAACTAATTTAAAATGATAGTATAATTTAATAATAATTGCTTAGTTAAAGTGGTCATATAATAACTCGACTAGATTTTTTATTTACTACAACAATTATTGACAACACTCTTCTGCGAAAGTTTGAATAATCGAGAACAATATTCAATGTTCTTGCTAACTTGGACTGAGTAGACAACAATTATGTCAGACTGGCTTCATGAGGGGGAGATCTACAATTTACCAACAGCCAGGGAACACAATATCAATACCCACCACTTATTTGTCGATTTCCAGAAAGCCTATGATAGCATCATCAGAGAAGGAGTGTACCAAGGTTTGCTTCAAATGGGAATACCTGTCAAACTCATACTCCTGATAAAGATCACTATGAAAGCAATATTCGAATTCAAGGTGACACATCTGAAATCTTCCACACATATAAAGGGCTTAGGCAGGACTGTCTTGCATGCCAACTATTATACCAACTATACCAACTAGGTTCTTGAATATGCGGTAAAGAGATTGGGAATTCAGATAACAGGTTCAGTGTTTGATAAATCTGTTATGATCCTATTTTTTGAGGATGATGTAGATATTATCGGCTGAACATTTTACGGATATGAGCAAGGCGATTTTCCAGGCTTCAGAGAGCTGCAGGTGGAGTGGGACTAGTGGTGAATGATGAAAAAACCAAGTACATGCTCGCAGGACCTCGTGGAGCTGTCCAAGACCCCCTCGAGATAGAGGATTGGAAGTAGCACCTTTGAGAGGGTTCAAGAGTTCGTTACCTAGACTCCCAGGTAAACTTTAATTATGATGTACAGGTGGAGATTTAGAGAAGACTCTTGGCGACCAACAAACTCTACTTTGGTCTTCATGAACATCTAAAAAATAGAGCGATCTACCGTTCAACGAAAATAAGCATCTATAAGACTCTGTTCAGACCCATGTTAGTCTATGGCTGAGAGCACAAGAATCCCATCTCCTTCGATTTGAATGACGTGTCGTTAGATAAATATGTGGTCCTATACATAGTAATAGCGTATGGAGGATCGAAGGTTACACTGTCAGAGAATTATAAAGATATGTGATATTATAAATTTAAATGATTTTTTTTTTTGCATATACATATTTGTACAAAAAAAGTTTTTACTGTGTTGTTTTGTCAAATCATATCGGGTCCCTCCCCCCGCGGGTTTGTATGTACTTCAAGTGTGATGTTGAAAATAAGACGTTTGTTTTGTAAGTTGAAGATCTGTAATCTAAAAGTAGTGCAAGTAGACAGTGTGTTGTTGTAAGTTCTTGCCACTAATATTTACATCATGTTAGTTACGTTTTATATTGAAAGTGTGTTCGATGTGTTTTATGTCCAAATATTTTTCGAGATACCGCGCATAATTTTTAATAGATCTAATTATTTTTAATAAGTACTTAATTATTAATAATTAATTACAGGGAGTGTAATTCCGCCGTAAATTGCTATCATGAGTTGATTATTTTTCATGGTCTATTATTTAAACCAGTTTTCCAGTTCAGAAATACGTGCTTGTAGGGAAATATTGTATCTAGTTGTGGCTCGTAGATAAAATAAGCTGGGATACTGCTCAAGAAAATTTTTGCCTTTCTTTTAAAATTGTGTAAAAGCAAAAAAACGTGCATACAAAGAACATTTAGTCAGAACCGTGTTAAAATCCTAAAAGAACAAGATCTGTTTAATTAGCAACTGAAAAAAAAAATGAATCAAGCAGAATAGCTGTCATTAATTATTACAATAACAATCCAATTCCACACTTTATCACATACAAGAATATGGTAATTTAATATGGTAAGTTTTAGCAAAACACACGCGGAGTAAAAAAAAATTACCTTCCACCAACATGCAAGAATCGGCACTGTGAGATCGATAGTATTCTTTCTCCCCGCAGCCTCGCGTGGAGCTTCCTATGTGCGCATGGTACCTCAACGGTAGAAACTGTGAAGAGTACGGTTCCACACTAGATTTTCATAAACTGTAATATGGCTACTAGCATTAAGCTCAAGGATTATATATTGTACAAGAATAAAGGAAGAATTAAAGAAAAAAAGGCTATTTATATTGAATGTTATTGATAATATCCAGAGAAAATGGGGGTGCTGCAGTTCCTATAAGCGAGCCGTAAATCAGTAGTATTGATAACTATTTCTAGTTTTAGGGGTGGTACACAAAAACGTGGTAGAAATTAAGCCAACATCTAATTAACTCACATGCAACATATTCAATTGAACGTAATATTCTAATATCCATATTCGTAATATTCTTTCTCTATAAAGAAAAAGGTAATCGACAATAATGGAAGAAAGACTCTACTTGTTTATTAGACATACAACTGCATAATGTGCTTCACTTTTCGTGTTTTTATATATATATATATATATATATATATATATATATATATATATATTTTTTTATCAAGTTTTTATAATTTAAAGAATTTATGGAATAATTTATTTCAGAGTATGTACTATTTCAGAGTTTTAGAGGTGAGCGTTGCACAATTTTTGATCACCTTGTCCGTTAAGTAGCAAATCACTGAGCAACACATAACAGCAACAGGTCTAGCATAGTATGTATAGCATAGCATCTGTAGCATGTATAACATAGCATCTTCGATATCCATCACGGAAACACGAGAAATTGGAAATATTTCTGTAAGATTTAACCTTGTGGTTTGGAGTTGATACAATGATTATCACACAAGAGAGTCGTACGATGGGTGAAACTGCTGAGTTGTTGTCAGGTGGTAAACAGTCAGAGGCATAGTGCAAACGTTTGCAACACATCACGCCTGTGATATCCCTGGCTATGTGCACGTGCATTTATCGAAAGGTTATTTGTAAATTAAATAATATAAACATAATTATTTAAAATATTTCTTTCAAAGACCGAGAAAATAAAGAATAGTAAATTAGAAGTGGGGATATAGGCATAGAATTAATAATAAATCACCTATCGGCAAATACTGGTAGATGTTTTGTATTTTGAGTAATAATTTTTTATTAAATTTTCATTCTTATCCTTCAAAACTTACGCCCTATTTGGCCATTATAAAAATATACTTAATGATTACTTGCCTTATCATTAAATCCCTTCCCCGAAAAAAAAATTAAATCCTCCTCCCGAAAAAATATTCTGACTACGCGCCTGTCTCAGCGGATGGCTAACAGATATCGATATTTTGAAAATATCCAGATTTTCATTAAAACTATTTTTTTTTTTTTAGACCAATGAATCGTTAGTTAATGCCTTAACTTTTAACGTTTTTAAACACCGGTGTATGTATAGTTTTAGATTCTTGTGTCCCAGATTTGAAATAATGATATTTTGAGAAACTATAAAAAATTTCTTGAGAAAAAACAAATGTAGAAAAATAAAATGATAATTTTTACTTCTTTTTTTTATCCTATCATACCAACACTATGCAGTATTAATTTAAATATTTTGCATTTGCCCCGCCGCTAGACATCACATTTGTACACACTTTTTAAGATTTTATTACATGGGAGAACACATTATGAGTCGACAAATATTACAATATTTTATAAAATTGATAAAAACATAGAGAACGAACACAAATTAAAAAGGCTTAGCAGCAGAGGTCCGTCACTAAGGTTTTATTTTCACAATTCATTCATTGAATATAAAGTTGAAAATATCAAAATGGCGGTTGTGGGAGAAAAAGGTGAGACACCCAAAAGGCACTTCTCTAACACGAACTCAATTCACATACAGATTTTAAATCTTGTAACTTAATTTGTCAATTCACATAGACATTTTCAAGCCCCTAACTCAATTTGAAGTGGCTGTAGAGTAGCACAAAACCGTGAAAAACTGCAATTGCATTCTGTATAATATTATTCATTTAATATATTGTATTATATCCTCTCCGAAACTTACAAGATTTTCTCTTCTGGGTCGTATTTCTTTTCTTTGTTTATTTACTTCTTTACTCATTTTCTAATATCACAATATTCTGTTTTTATAATGAATTGTTTTGTTGTTATCATCCTTATGGGTTGTCTGTTGTTCCCTCTGCTCTGAAGTCTTCTTTTTTAGCCGAATTTATGAGGAAAAAAAAATCAATCAAGCAATAACTAAGAATTTTACTCGTTCTCGAAAACATATAGAATTAAAGGAAGGTAATTTTTTTTTCTTATCCCTTCTCCCCCAAGAAAAGATTTAAAAAAATAGATAAACCCACATGAGCATGATTGAGGCAAGGGCCTACAGGAAGTTATGTTTAGAATCAGCATATTGCTATAGTCGCGATAGAACTTGCATAGCAAAACGAAAGTAACTTAACTCTTCTGTATTCAAGACCGTTTTATTTATTCATTTATTTTAGTTGTGAAATAAAGAAATACCTAAATATGCGTACTGCAACAATGCCAGAGATACCTTCTGAGACATTAGCCGGTGCCTGTACTTTCATATGAGCACAAATCCAGTACAGTGATCTTCACCATATTTCTCTTTAATTTGATGCTAGAATTCCTACCAGTCCATAATATCAATAATATTTTAAAAAAATACTTACAAATAAAATTCATACATATATGTTGTGTGTTTAATGAATACTTAAAAATGGAATAGAAACAAATGGAAGTTATACAATAATTAAAAATAGTTATACAATACTGGCAGAACTAAATACAATAACACGAGACACACAAGGAATGAATGATCCACTTTGTGATCCATAATATAGATACTGACTATTAATAACATACACGGATTCAGGCACGATTGGATCATGCGGCGATCAGATGAAACAATCACCTGACCAATTTCGTTCAGTGGTATCAGGAAAATGAATGTGTTGATAAAAAATAAATTAAGGGACACTAATTAATAATAATTATTAATATTTAGGTATGTAGGCGTCTATTTTTTTTTTTTTTTTCATTCGCGTTTGTTTCTCGAATAATTATATATGTGTATATATATATATATATATATATATATATATATATATATATATATATATATATATATATATATAAAACACATTATTTTACTTTCTCAACTATCTGAGGTAAGAAAGGAAGGTAATTGATCGATTTTGGTTTTTACACGTTTTAAGGTGGTTTCGAGTTCTGAAAACTAAAATTTATTCCTTCTGTTGAACTAGCGAATAAGTTTAAAAGTCTTGACGAAGACAGAGTTACGAGAGAAATCTTCTGGAGTGGTGGAGGTATTGTAAATCAAAGGATAGTGCATTACAATAATTTAAGTAAAATAGCACCTACTCGAATTGACTTTATTTTTTATTTTATTATTATTTTTATTATATTAAATATTAAGTGAATAGTTATTATAGAAAAGTTACTGGTGCTTTTTGATTGGTGTATTATAAATTAAAAAATAATATGACTGAAGTAGAACGCACCTACTTATAATAAATAACAGTGTTAAGTAGATTGTTCAACCTGGTCCTGGAGAGAGTGATACTTGGCGTGGAAATCCAGACTGCCGACACTATCTTTAACAGGCTGACACAAATACTGGGTTTTGCTGATGATATAGACCTGGTAGCACGTTCCTTTGAATCCCTTAAAAAGGCGTTTTTAAAGTTTGCTGAAGCAGCAGAAGCCATGGGAATTAGCGTAAACCAGGAGAAGACTTGGAACAGAGACCGCTTCGAGTGCCGGTCATTATGGGTTTACGTATCTGGGAGCTGTTGTGAGCTCTGGAAACAGAATATCCCTGGAGGTTAGTCAGCGAATACTAAGGGCAAACAGGTGTTATTTTAGCCTTAGTAAACATCTTAGAAGGCTCTGCCATCTCGTGTCTCCTCTGTAAGATCCTCATTAGGCCTGTCCTCTCATACGGATCGGAAACCTGGACCCTGTCAAGCACTGAAGAAAACTATATATTAATCTTTGAAAGGAAGATCCTTCGTCGTATCTTTGGACCAGTTAAGGTCGGTGAGATTTGGAGAAGGAGGACAAACAGGGAGATATATGATCTGTATGGGGAGGCGGATGTGATGAGGTACATCAAGCTTGGGAGACAACGTTGGGCTGGCCACGTGGCAAGAATGCCAGAAGAGGAAGTCCCAAGGAAATTGCTAGATGGAAAGCTCTACAGGAAAAGAGGGAAAGGCAGACCAGGATTAGATGGGAGGACGCCTTCATCCGGGACGCCCGGGTACTGTTAAATACCCACAACTGGCGAGCGAGTGCACAAGATAGAGCCACCTGGCGAAGGCTCATTGAGGCGACCAAGGACCACACTGGTCTGTAGCGCCATGGAGCAATAGTAGATAAGTAGATGATTTTTTAAAATCATAACCTTTTTAAAAATTTAATTTTTATTTTGGCGTCAGCCGTGTTATAAATTCCTTTCCTCAGCTTTCAGTTCAGATCATTGCATCATCATCAAATCAAAGTATTGCATTAAACATAGCACTTAAATCGATATAAAATATAGAACTATTTATACTTAATTATAAAATTCATGATAGATTTTAAATGTAATTCTTTCATTATTAAATATAAATAGGTCGAATAGCGCGATGGTTCAGAAATTGAGGTCGGTTTAGAAAACATTTAAAAACTTTTGATAAAGAAGTATAGTCTGACATGGGTAACGAGTTTTTTCTTTCTTTTTTTTCTACAGAATATAACAAATTGCCAAATTCGGTGTTTTGTCGTTATTTTTATATATTAATTTAGTATTTATAGTTATGCTAATCTACAATCTTAGACAAGGTGCCGGAAGAGGCGTGAAAAGCAATGAGATGATAAAAAGAAGGTAAACAATGACAAAAAAGTAAATAATGAACACAGAAAGTAAATTTAAAAAAAGTAAGTATGGATAGTTTCCTCACCAACATGTTAACTCTGATTACCAATCATTTTGATTTTTTTTAAATTTATTATATTATTTATTTATTATTTATTATATTATTTATATTATTATTATTAATATTCTTTTTTTAATTCCTGTATTTAATTTTTATAAAACAGTACTTAATTGTACTAAAGCATCATTTCCTTAAAAGTATAGTTTCAAAGAAATTTAAATTTCTAACTTTTTGTTTCTTTTTATGGCTTAGATTTTTATTTTTTCAAAATTATTAAAACCACGAATTTTATCGAATATAGCTCAAAAATGCATGATGCTATGAAATTATTTTCGCGATTAAACTTAGAAATCATTTTATAAAAAAGTGGAACGCATTTTTTTTATTAAATACAATTAAAATACATTTTCAATAAAAAAAATAAAAAAATAAAAAAAAAATGCAAGGGATTTTAAACAGTCCCTAAAAGTTAGTGTGGAAAAAAACAGGTTGCCAACATTTTCTAACGAGTGTGAAATTAATATTAATTTCATGGATCAAGCAGAAAATAGATTTTTTCAAAATGGTTTTGGTTTTGATGCCATCTTTCTCATCGGGTAGGATTAATAGAAATTGCTTCGGTACTTTGAATTTTAAACCAAAAGAGAAAGAATTATGAGAAGCCTTAACCAGGGCATAACAAGGAAGTATCAAATTCAGAACTTACCTTCACTGCACATAGGGGCCGAATTCCCCCTCAATTTGTCATATGGTTTTGCTTCTTCCTGGAAGCATAGAAGTAATAAAAAAATAATATATATTTTTTTTTTGTAAATGTCATTATATTCATATCTGTACATCATTTGCAAGAAGATCAAGAAGTTCACGTAATTGATCAAGAAAAAAAAATATGTATGGTAATTAATATTTCTATGGTTATATTTAGTGGTAATGTTACAGTAAGAATTATTTAAACATAAAGTAAAAACCAGTGAAGGAATACATTGTTTGATATAAAAAATAAATCCCATGATTTTAATAGTATAACAATTTCTGTTTACAATAATTTTTATTTTAATTGTCCAAGATTGATATTCACTAATGGTTATAGCGATACATTGCGACCATTTTAACTCTTTCATAATTGAAAAAATAATTATTTATGAATTTACATCATTCCTGGAATAACTACTAGTTTGCCTATATAACATCTCATAATTTTATAAGTAAAATAGGAATTTAGACATTAAATTATGATTATGTTTATTTTTACTGTTAAGAATACTTTTTATATCATGTTTATTAAATTGTCATCATATGAACTTAAATAGAAACTATAACAAAAAGTCGATCGTATACTTTAATGATTATTTATCATAACAAAAAATCTGTCCGGATGTTTCCACTTATAATTCCATCATCGAAAACATCTTCACCATCCAGACATGAAGGTCAGCCAGAAATTAAACATGCGCCTGAGAAAATTATTGTACAAGAGCAGGTATTATCACTTGAATTCGTATAATTCAGCCATTCAGCAATTTTCTCAAAATGTTCGTCCTTCATATTGCTGATATGAGCATTGATTTATCATATAGTGGCTATTAGGAGATAATTTTTAATTAAGCTTTTTCTATTCAGTGTGTATTTTTTAATGGTCTTATTCTAGGAATTAACCGTAAATCTAAAAAAAAAATCCAGTAAAATATTTTTCGGAAAAATGTCACTTACAATTAGTGTTTTTTTCCAACTTTTTACGAGTGTGTGTGTGTGTGTGTGTGTGTGTGTGTGTGTGTGTGTGTGTGTGTGTGTGTGTGTGTGTGTGTGTGTGTGTGTGTGTGTGATATAAACATACATCATCGTCCCCATGGTAAACTTACGAATGTGAAAATCACTACTTTTCAGGAGAGAAAAAAAACTCATTTAAAAACTCAGCAAAAACTCATCACTTCATTCTGTTCAATCTGTTCCGATTGAGATTATTTTACATATTTTTGTTAGTGTCGTTTTTCTTTTATCTCATAGTTTCATATGTGTTTATTGTTTTACCTGTAGTAATTACTTTTACATGGAAGCTTCAGACTTCCTTAAAAATGCAACCGCGATTTCAGCACATTCTATTGCTGTAACAGATTTGTAACTTTACTACAGACTGTATCAACCGAAATACTATAGAAAAAAAAAAAATGCATTCGTAACTTTAATATGGGACCGACGATATTTATTGCATATATATGATCAACAATAATATTATTATTCTTTATATCTAATGGGATTCTAAATCATTTTATAAAATAAATAAGTTTAGATTAAAAAATAATACACCTTATTAATCCCACAATGCATTTACTAATAAAATTTATTTACGTTGTCATAATATATTATTTTTTGTAACGTTTCGTCCCTATTAAATACATTTTTAGGCCATTTTCACACTTTAATATTGTAAAATATCATAAAAGGATATAGCAAAATAGCACAATCGAATAAAAGGATTTTTCGAAACATTGTACTGGACTTTATATATAAACAAATCATAATATATATAGATAGATAGAAGAACGTTATTCTGGGACTAAGTCCCTTAAGAATAACAGAATAGAACAAATAAAACATAAACAATATCTGGCCATAAGATTACAAAATAAAGATTAATTAATGTTTACAATATTTTCAATAAAATAATATAAATTCTTGTTTTGAAAAGAATAATTAATTATATATATTATGATTTGTTTATATAAGAGTATATGGTCACTATGTATAGTGATTTTCCAAAAAAATCAGTAAAATATTTTTCGAAAAATCCTTCATATATATATATACACGCGCGGCGAAAACTTTGGGTCTGCAGATAATATCTACTTTTTAATACACTCATTTTTAGTCACAAAAAAGTTATAAAAGACCCCACAAATCGTTTTTTGATATCTTCAAAATTAAAGGATTTACACCATTTTAGAATATTATATCGTTTACGTAATTATTATTCTTTCAGATATACCATAAATGGAATCTTGGAGACATTTTGATGTATTTTTTATCGTCATTCAAGAATATTGCCAAGCCTGTGGTTGTGATTTTTTCTGAAAAATGCCAACAAGTTTTTAAAATGATTTTTCCACAATCATGAAAGGAGGAAACTGAGTGTATGAATTAAAAATGTTTATTAATTTAGCAACAGAAACATTTTCTCACATTTGAGTCATTACGGCATCCATAGCTTCGTTTTTTATCGTTGTGTGATTATATTCGATACTGATTTGTGGGAGCCTCATTACGATAACAACAATATGTTCGTCTTCCTTTCGATCCTATTTTCTCCAACGTTTGGCCGCGAGAAGCATATTGGACACTCTGTATATATATTTTATACACAGGTTGTACCGTAAGTGACCGGAAACATCTAATGAGGTGATAGCGGACTTCAAGAGCAACAAAAGAGCTTATATGGACCAGGGTCTACATATAAAATCAGGAAATATAAGTTTTGTGTTTTTTTTAGTGTCACGTTTTTATTTGAATAGGTTGAACTTATGTTAAGTCATTCCCAATCGCAGCATCGTAAACAAGACAAATATTCCTTAAAAGGAATTAGAATTTCTCTTTTTTTAAACAAATCGAAGAGGGATTTAGAGCTGCTAAATTACGCTGAATTATGATTTTCGTAAAAATATGGATTATAAGTATTTATTTAGTAGTCATTTATTAGTTATCATTTTTCTTTTAAAAACTTCTTTTTGCCTTGAGCCGAAACGTTGGAGATGAAAGTTATAATAAATAAATTAGTTGATAAAAGTTTTTACCAACGGATAATTTTTATATTTTATATTATAAAAGCGTATCTGTACTCTTAAAAGCTAAAATTAAACGCCTTGTTAAGCAATAAAAATAAGAGTCAATATACTCGTAGGTGAATTTTGAATATTATTTATACCTAAACATTTATATTGACCCTTACACAAATTTATTTTTGTAATTTAATAAATAATTTTAGGTGTACACATCAAAAACTGAGGCGATAACAGTACACGGACAATCCATTTTAAATACTGATTAAAACGTTTTTATACGCATAAGGATGTGGTCTGAGTTGAGAGCGGGCAGCGTTTATAAGAGGATTAACTCCACGCTCTCCACCCAGGCAGTCATTGATATAAATGCACCTTAATATAATATTACCAAATAAATAAATGTTTATGTTTATAATACTATAATTAATGTTAATATAACAATTAATATTAATATTATGATATTAAATTAAATTAAATTATGTATACATGATTTGTACTTTTTTATAAAATTCAAAAAAGGTTATATATATATATATATATATATATATATATATATATATATATATATATATATATATATAATATGATTATGTAAAAACGATTTATATTAATTTATTAAAATCAAAAAAGTGAATTTAAATGCCACGGTTTAATTTGAAATGGAAATGGTTTTTTTTGACAAGGAAATGCTATTTTTTATGTAGCATTTTAATAAATTAATATAAATCATTTTTACATAATGCTTTTATTTCCGATTATTTTAATTACCTATTGTGTTTTTTAAAAAACGTGGCTTCGTTCAAGTAGTATTCTTATCGATTAATTTTAACTTTTCGGGTATCAATTAATATTAATATTATATTATTAAATTATAATAAATTATGTAAACATGATTTACATTATTTTATAAAAATCAAGAATGGTTGAATTTATATTTATATATATATATATATATATATATATATATATATATATATATATTACATTTTCTAGTCAAATTCCATTTCAAATTAAATCTTGGTATTTAAATTCAACCTTTATTGATTTTAATAAATCGTTTTTACATAATGATATTGTTTACGATTATTTTAATTACGATTGTGTTTTTACTTCCTAGTAAAGGAAGTATTGTAATCGCAAAAATTTTCGGTTTTCAGATTTCAATGGAAATATTCACTTTGGCCAACCCTGAATCCACTGTTACTATTTTCGTCATGACGTTCGTACGTCCGTTTGTATCTCACTTAACTCAAAAACGGTTAGCCTAAAAAGTTAAAATTTTGTATTTGGGATTGTTGTAAAATCTAGTTGTGAACCTCTCTCTTTTGGTTACTACATCATAACCGGAAGTGGTATTTTACTTGAAGGTCATATTAGACTATATTATATTAAAATATAATACAAAACATCTCAAATTTGGTACATAAAACTTTAATATCAATATAAATTATATACTAGATTTTGGTTAAAATTAGCTAGCCGGGAGTGATACTTTACTTGAAGGTCATTATAAACTTTCATCAAAAATTATATTAAATTATAATGTAAAACTTATCAAAAGACTTATAAATGATTATAAATAGCATACTAAATTTTAGTTAAAATTGGCAAACCGGAAGTGGTACTTTACTTGAAGGTCATACTAAACTTCCATAAAAAATTGCATTAAAATATAATGCAAAACATTTCAAATTCAGTATATAGGACTTTTGTACCAACATAAATAATATACTAGATTTTGATTAAAATTGGATGGCCGAAAGTGGTACTTTACTTACAGATTATATTAAACTTTCATCAAAAATTATATTGCAATATGCTGCAGAGCATCTCAAATTCAGGATATCAGCCGTTTATTTTGAAAGTGGCCTAAGTCCATTTCTAAAATTTAATATTAAATTTTAAGTTTTATATTTAATTTGTTTAACTGCATTAATTAAACGTACTGATTATTCAACTAATGCAATTGTCCAAAAACTGAGGTTAACTTGTTAAATACTAATTAATTAAACTTATCTTCATCACTGCCTTCAGACATTTTCAATAATTAATATCTTAATTTAAGTATAACTGGACTTAAGCCACTTTCAAAGTAAACGGCTAGTATAAGACTTTTATATCAATAAAATTAATATGGTGGATTTAGATTAAAATTGGCTAGCCGGAAGTGGTACTTTGCATGAAGCTCATTATAAACTCATTAAAAATTATATTACAATATAATGCAGAAAATCTCAAATTTAGTACTTTATTGAAGATCATTATAAACTCATTAAGAATTATAAAATAAAATAAAATAGAAAATATGATGCAAAACATCTAAAATTTGGCATATAAGATTTTTGTGTCAAGATGAATAACATACTAGATTTTGATAAAAATTGGCTAGCCGGAAGTGGTACTTTACCTGAACCTGTTTTGTTTATCTACTTCTTGCCTTATTTTTTAACCATCGAATTATAGTTCAACAGGCGAACAAGGAAGTCATGTGGTGTCACATCAGATATTCTGAAAAACTTGGATTCATTCAAATAGTATTCGTATCGATTAATTTTAACTTTTCGGATATCCTCATAATTGAGGTCCATTCTTGGGTTATCGAGGCCCCTTATTATGAAAACACTATCGATTTTAAGATCGTTCACCTAAGTATCGGTTTATTTAAACTTTAATGATATCCTGGATGTTGAGGTTCATTATTGGGTTATCAGTCGCCCTTTTTATGAAAATACTTTGCGCGCGTACGTATAATTTATTTTAACTTCTCGGATATCCTCAAGATGGCGAGTACAACTTTACAAGAGGGGTGCGTTATCACTAGTTCTTGCCGATCTTATTCCCGCCGGATCCTAAGGTCGCCGGACTAGCATACTCTAGCACCATTTGTGCTAACTAACTGTTTTGCATTCAATTGTAACATTCATGTTCATTGGAATTATTAAAATTATTACTGCTTTAATTATATATTATCTAAAATTATGAGTTCTGTCGATTTCCGCTCATTACGTTCACCCAAGAAATTAAAAAAACGGCAACGGATCCTTTTCAGTTGAGGTCGGGGTCTTACCGTAATTTCAATTATTACTTCTTTAAATAGACCATAGCTGACGACTTCCGCTCGGTACGCCAGCTCAAGAGATAAGCAAACCCTAAAAGTTCCTTTTGAGTTGAGGTCGGGTCCTTACCGTAATTTAAATTATCACTCCTTAAAATTATTACTACAACTTCTCCAGATCACCGGAAGTCGACAGCACTCACAATTTGAAATAGTATGTAATTAAGGCAGTAATAATTTTTATCATTGCAATGAATACGAATGTTACAATTGAATGAAAAGCAGTTAGGACCAATGGCGCTAGAGTATGCTAATCCGGAGACTTTCGAGTAAGATCGGGAGTAACAGTGATAATGCTTCTTGTAAAGTTGTACCATATAAGGTCTATTATTGTGTTGTTTTCGGATCTTTTCGATGTTGGGGTCGATTTAAAAAAAAAAAAAGAGTTGAAGTTTCATCGAACTGCATAAAATGAGCGCGCAATAATTTTTGAAGAAACTAATTATGAATTTGCTATAAATTCCATTTATTACTTATGGTATTATTATAGTATTATTTGCGACAGGGGTCATTTTTCATATGTTTAAGGAGGAAAATTCATAATCGATAATGAAAAATATATTTTTTTATCGCGCATGAGAATTTCCAATGACTGTTATCGCTTAATTCTAATATCGATACGTGAGCGGATGGTTTAAAATCGATTGTTTTTTTATAATCAGGCTCCCCCCCCCCCGATAACTCCGTAATAGACGTCAGTATCGAAGATATCCGAGAAGTTTAAAAAATCGATACGTGAGCTCGCGAATTCAAAATCGATTGTATTTTTGTAATAGGGGCCTCCGATAATCCAGTAGTGGACCTCAATATCCAGAATACTCGAGAAGTTAAAATAAATCACTACGCGAGCTCGCGAATTCAAAATCGGTTGTATTTTTGTAATAGGGCCCTCCGATAATCCAGTAATGGACCTCAATATCCAGAATACCCGAGAAGATAAAATAAATCAATACGTGATCTCGCGAATTTAAAATCGATTGTATTTTTATAATTAGGTCTCCCGATAACTCCGTAATAGACATCAGTATCGAAGATATCCGAGAAGTTTAAATGAATAGAAATAAATTTCACATGAAAATAAGACACGTTTTAAAAAAAAGCACAATAGATAATTTAAATAACCATAAACAACATAATATGTAAACATGATTTATATTAATTTATTTAGCTCAAAAAAGGTTGAGTTTTTCTTGGAAACGGTTGAATATGACTGGAGATGAACGCTGCCCGCTAAACCAGACAGTAAACAGCACGCTCCCCGCCTATTTGACCCAGGAGAGGTGCATTTATATCAATTTTATAATTGAAAACGCTGAACGCCAGTCCCCGCTTCCGCTTTCCACTCAAGCCACAGCCTAACGCTCTTTCGAACAATGTAATGGGTAAGTAAAAGGTTAAAAAACAGAAATATAATGATATCTACCGAATAATGACTATTCGAAAAACTTTACCAATCATTTTCCGATACTATTAAGCTGTATAATCGATTAATAATGTTTGACTTATAAGAACTTTGGTATTTGAAGTTGTTAAAAATCAATTATTTAAATAAAGTACATCATTAAATTTACATATTTTGTAAATGGAACTTTTTTTTTTTTTACTGATAATCGTTACCATCGATGATTGCATTTATAATGATTTTTGATTATAGACTGTAATGATCTCTAATAATAAAAAAAAATTAATCTTGGGTTTCCAGATGGGTTTTTTTCTTATAAATATTAAGATTCATTTATTATTCATCAATATTATTATACATTAATTTGATTTGTCGTTTCGACTAACATATAGCCATTTTCAAATGTGACTTAAAGTTTTGCATTTTATAAATTTCAGTTATAGTAAGTCATTGGATAACATTCTTTACTACTCAAATATAGCTTGCAAATCATACAAATGAGCTATCTATACTTCTAGACTATTATGTAAAGATTATGTTTCTTTGAACGCACTAATTTCAGAGACTACCAATCCAGTTTGAAAAATTATTTTTGCTTTAAATAGACCGTCTATTGAGGAAGGCTTTAGGCTTTATAACTTCGATCCTTAGGGACGGAACAGTAACCATAAATAAAGTGCTAAGAGACAAAGAATCCAACTTGCGAACGTGCCATTATCATGAAAACTTCATGACCGTGGAATTTTTTAATAAGTGTGAAATTATTGTGTGAAAACGTTATTTCATAAATGAAATGGGAGGATAAGGGAAAAAAAGGTGTGAAAAGCATTTTAAATCGAGAGACAGTAAAAGTGCGGAGTACAAATATTGTCACAAAATATAAAAAACACATCAAATCTATAGTCACACCTCAAAGCTTTCCGTTCACACGTTTTTTCGTCTCCATCAGGGTCAGGTGTTTCTGCAACACCATCTACTTCTAAATCAGAATCAAATGAAACAGTTCCTCCGTCAAAAGGTTCTAACATAAGAAGTAGTTTCCAAAATATCGCATCATTTGAAGAGGGAGGCGAACGACGAAGAAAAATTAATGATGCTATTTTATATTTTATCTGTAAGGAGACTCTGCCTTTCTATACTGAAAAAAATACAATGAAAAGTATTATATAGGGGAAATGTCGCAAAATTTGAAAACAAGATTAAAGCAGTATATGACAAATTCCGAAAATCCTAATAGTAATAAAGAAGTACAAAAGAAGTGCTCAATTTCAAAATCGATATGAAATTGAAAATCATTAGTAGAGGGAAAACAGGCGAGCTGGGCCACCATTTCCTCCATCCCCTCCACCGCTAGCCTTAAGTGTCACGTGGTCTTGCCTCGACCCTACCTTAACCACCACGTGGTCTCACCTCGACCTAACCTTAACTATTAGGCCCCGCCCCTTTTTGGTCACGTGACGCCTATGCCCCGCCCCTTTTTGGTCACGTGACCCCTATGCCATGCCCCTTTTTGGTCACGTGACCCCTATGCCACGCCCCATTTTGGTCACGTGACCGTTAAGCCCCGCCCATTTTTAGTCACGTGATCCGGTCACGTGACCCGCGGAACCTCCTGGTCTATGCTCCGCCCACAATATTTACCCCCTCCACCCATTGAAGGATCAGGTACCCATCCCATAGAGCATGAGTGTACCCGGCCGCCATTTTGTTTTTCTTATGCCGCCATTTTGTTTGTCTACTGTTTGAGAGACTTGAGGTTTTGTTGAAGGGTCAAGTACCCATCTTATAGAGCATGAGTGTACCCGGCCGCCATTTTGTTTTTCTGATGTCGCCATTTTGTTTTTCTACTGTTTGAGAGACTTGAGGTTTTATTGAAGGATCAGGTACCCATCCCATAGAGCATGAGTGTACCCGGCCGCCATTTTGTTTTTCTTATGCCGCCATTTTGTTTGTCTACTGTTTGAGAGACTTGAGGTTTTGTTGAAGGGTCAAGTACCCATCTTATAGGGCATGAGTGTACCCGACCGCCATTTTGTTTTTTATACATCGCCATTTTGTTTTTCTACTGTTTGAGAGACTTGAGGTTTTGTTGAAGGGTCAAGTACCCATCTTATAGAGCATGAGTGTACCCGACCGCCATTTTGTTCTTCTACAGTTTGAGAGACTTGAGGTTTTGTTAAAGGGTCAAGTACCCATCTTATAGAGCATGAGTGTACCCGGCCGCCATTTTGTTTTTCTTACACCACCATTTTGCTTTTCTACAGTTTGAGAGACTTGAGGTTTTGCTGAAGGGTTAGGTACCCTCCTTATAGTCTGTAACGTTCCCAACGGTTATATAATCATAACCTATACGATGAAGGGTCAGGTATCCACTTTATAGTATGTAACCTCCCCTGCGGTTACATAATCATAACCTATACAACGAAGGGTCAGGTACCCACTTTATAGTCTGTAACCTTCTCAAAGGTTACATAACCTTTACATTGTTTTCGCGTTTGTGCAACCTTCTCGATGTTTACGTAATCTTTACAATATTTAACTTTACCAACATTTAAACAGGTTGGATCATGTATAGACAAGTTGGATGATGTCTAGGTGAAATACAAATATGGACTTTGAACTGTTTATCTCTAAAACAAAAATAAATAGTAGACTTTGAACTCTTAATCTCCAACCTTTCTTATCTCGCTGAAACATAAACAAAACAACTTTTCAATGTACAACGTATTTTTAATATCTAATAGTATAAATAATGCCCCTTAGAGGATTAACTTTTAATCCCTAAAATATATTAACAAATCGTAACGACACGCTGGCCAAAGAGGTTGCACCTTTTCATAGCTTTGAAATATTTTCAAAGTACACGAGTCGGTATTAATAACTTCGAACACGATGTAGTAAATTTTCAATACTTAATCAACACTAATTCACAATTAGTACTAATACTACAGGTACTCTGTTCGACTTGCCTGAGTATCGCCTGACTTGGCTCAGAGCAGGTCGAATCATGCTTCGTTTCATTGCGAGTGGGGAGTAGAGGGGGAAGTATGGCGGGTGGTGGGGGAACCTGACAGCCAATCAGATTCGAGTATTCTCCTTCTATAAATAGGGTCGTTTTTGCGGAGCTCTTTCTCATTATCTCATTGTGCTAATTGAAGCATCTCTGGAACCGTGTGAGTTGATTTTTTCTTTAAACATTCTGTTCATTTTGGTTGGAGTGTAGTTTTATCTTATTGTTCCATATCAGTTTATAAATTCGTTTTTAATTTTCTCATCGTTTAATTTTTTTTAACTGTTTAATATTATTTCAAAGTTAAGATTAACTCTTTTGTTTCCAATTTTAATTTTTTGCTTAAGTGTTGCTTAATTTTCCCATTGTTTAATTTTTTTTCTTTTATATTAGTTTTTCTATTATTTTTAATTGTTTAATAATTTTAAAAAAATTAAGATTAATTCTTTTGTTTTCAATTAATTTTGATTTTTTCTTTATTCAATATTAGTTATTTCAATATAGTTAGAGTTTTAGTTATTTCATTTTAAATTAACTTTTTATTTTTATCATGTCGTCATTAAATAAGTGTCAGTACTGCGACAGGGATTTTAGTAGGAAGATTGAAAGAGTCCATCATGAAAATTCATGTTTGGCGACCCTGCCACGACGAACATGTGTTACCTGCGGTAAGATTTTTAATTCTATAACGCAGTGCAGAAAGCATATACGTCGTTGTCAACCAGAAACACGGCTCGTCATGACGAAGCGAAGGCGCTTGGAGGCGGCTATAGGACCTTTATATGAGATCGAGACAGCATTCGGGGGAGATCTCAAGACATTTTTCCTCCCATGTTCTGAACCAATCGATGCAGTGGAATTTCTCTGCAATCAGACAGACACCCTACATCGGCTGATTTCAGAATATTTGGCAGAATCAGACGCTCCCCTAAAGTTTAATTTGGTTTTGGAGGCTACGTACGAAAACGTCAGAGGAGAGACGTGCGATCGTGCTTTTAAAACCAAAAATATAACGATCTACGACATCTCTACAATCTTGAATAGCCTCAGCGGAAGCTACTCGAAAATTGCTACCGAGATGGAAGAGATGACGATGAAGGGGAGCGGATGGTTCCTTAAATGTCTTGACGGTCTTCTTTTGAAAGTCAATCGATTTAGACCTCTATAATAATAAATACGCGTCATAATATATTACAATCCATTTTTTTTTTAAATAAGAAGATGTTTTTAGTTGTTTTTTAAATAAGATGTTTTAGCTGTTTGTTTTTTTGTTTTGTTTTTTAAATAAGAAAATGTTTTTAGTTGTTTTTTTTTAAATAATATGTTTTAGCTGTTTTTTTTAAATACACTATAAAAATGAGCAAATGAATGAAAGGTTTAAAGGAAATTTTCAATTATTTATCGTTTCCAGATGCTATTAAATATTTAATTTTGTAAAGTTAATTTTTTTTATTTTTTTTTTGTTGTTGGTATATTATTGGTGTTTTTATTTGTAAACCAAAGAATGAGTGCTATGGAATGTGTGTTATGGTCTCTGGCGTGGCCGTGATGGCCGGGCAAGTTGTAACGAAGATTCCAGGGTGCCCGGCTCGGAACGGTATGAGCTAGATGGCGAGGCCGTGATGGCCGGGCAAGTTGGGACGAAGGTTCCAGGGTGCCCGGTTCGGAACGGTGTGGGTTCGATTCCCACTGGGGCAGTTAATATTTATTTTTCGGCGGTCCCGAGGAATAAATCTTGACACTCCCACTCTGGTTAGCCGTCAGGACAGAACCACTAAATACCAATAAAGAATGTATGTTACAAAATATTAACAGCAATATTATATCAACAAACTTCCCCGAAGCACTCACACCTTGACGAGGTGGAGAGGCTTACTTCTAAATTATATTTATAAAACTAAGATGAGTGCAAACGAAAATATGAATTTTATGAAACATTTAATCCTCATTTATTTATTTATTTAGTTTTAGTTTTTATTTATCATAGCCTAAAATATTCGCCAGGTCCCAGTCGATAAGTATATAAGGGGGAGAAGTGCAGCTATTCTTATCAGTCTTCAACATGCGTTTGGTAAAGCAACACCATACTTTGCATATTTCCAATATAGAAGATCGGGGCTGTTCCGATATAAAAATATCGAGACACGGTCCTCTATTGCCCGACTCTATCAGATGTCTAGTATGTGGACCATCAAATTGCGGGAAAACAAATCTCATGTTGAGTTTGATCTATGATCCTAAAGGTTTGAGGTATGAGAATATTTACTTATTCGCAAAATCTTTACATCAGCCAAAATATAGGCAACTAGCGCGAGTACTAGAACCTTTAGAGGATATCGGTTTTTTTCAATACGAAGACAATTCAAATGTACCACCGCCGAAGGAAGCACGTGCCAATTCTATATTTATTTTCGATGACATCGCCTGCGATAGACAAGATAACGTTTGAGCGTACTTTTGCATGGGCCGGCATAATGGTATCGACATTTTCTACTTGAGTCAGAGTTATACCAGAATTCCAAAACATCTAGTAAGAGAAAATGCAAATCTTCTAATTCTTTTTCGACAAGACGAACTTAATTTGAGAAGGATCTACGATGACCACGTCAACTCTGATATGGATTTGAAATCTTTCAAAAAAATATGTCATTGGTGTTGGAAAGATGATAAATATGCCTTTATCGTTTTAGATAAAGACAGAGAGATTTCAGATGGACGATATCGAAAAGGTTTCGATACCTATGTAATACCTTGAATGTTCACCTTAAGGTCAGTCTGTGAGTAGACATGGAACCGTCAACATCTTCTGAAACGGTCACTCGCCAAATTATTGAAATGAGAAGAGCGATTCAACAAAAATGCAACTTGTTGAAGAGAAGTAGAGAGGAAATTGATGAGTATTTGAAGAAAAAATATAAACCTGTCATCGACTCGATGAACAGATTACACGTTATCAAAACACCATTAATCGAGAATCAGACACATTTTTACTCTCCGAGTAAAAAGAAGGAGGAAAAATTATCTGATATAACATCACAATCACTGATTGAGGGAATAAAGAGGCAGAGAATTGAGGAAACACCAATGGTTAGTTCATTACAAACATTGCGACCTAGATGGTTATATACAGACTCTCCAGAGGGCGATGGAGCAATAGGTGGTCCTTTGAAAGAGGAAGTGTTCGAAAATAGTCCCCAAGATGCTAGCCCGGTTGTAACAACCAAGGAATCGAGATCCTCTTTGCAAATGGTGAGAGAAGAAGCACAAGCTCCTGAAGGCAAAGAACTAGTTGAGCACTGCTTGCAAGAGGTTGGCGAGGTAGCTTCCAAGTATATTAAAAAACTAGTCAACAATGACATAAAAGATCTCGACACGATTTATGGTATAGTCTACGATGGCAATAGGTTCACCGTTGGAGATGCAGTTGTTTCAATTAGCAAAGATATTATTTCCGTGGGGGACGTTGATTACTGTGGCACATCAGGTCTTTTTGAGCTCTTGTTTATGGCAAATCCAAAACTCGATCTAGCGACAAAGGATGACTACGACAAGTACAAGAAAATATTGAATCAGACAAACGTTCACAAGAAGGAATACAGTCCCACTGGACCGATACGACAACTTAAGCACAATCTAAAATATAAAAAGGTGATATCAAAACTATTTCCGCCGAAAAAAGGAAGTGGAATTGAAGACCCCAACATTTTAGTTAATAGATTGAGAGAGTTGATCGAATCTTCTGATAGCGCCAAGAAACGGATGGAGATTCGTCGTATAGAAACGCAACTCCGAGTAGGAGGTATAATTGCTTAGTGAAAAATGTGAATGGTCTCAGTTCAATATGACGACTGTCAAAGAACAGATCGTACGCGAGCTGCACAAACCGGCAAGAAGAACATTTCAGCGAAGAAATGTCCTACTAAAAGGTATCGATGATTTATGGCAGGCTGACTTGGTGGAGTTGATTCCGTACTCGCGAATAAATAATGGCTACAAATACCTACTCACAGTGATTGATTGCTTCTCGAAATATGCTTGGGCTGTCCCGGTCAAGAATAAGACAGCGGTCGAAGTAAGGCGAGCATTCGAAAAGATATTGACTGAGAGAAAACCTCGAAATCTTCATACAGACAACGGCAAGGAGTTCTACAATAAGGAATTTAAAATGCTGATGAAAAGCAGTGGTGAGATCAACCATTACTCTACATACAGCAACCTCAAGGCTTCGATAGTGGAAAGATTCAATCGAACATTAAAGTCTATGATGTGGAAAAAGTTCAGTTTACAAGGGAACTACAAGTGGCTCCCCATTTTGAGCTCACTTCTCAGCGAATATAACAATAGAAAACATAGTACGATAAAGATGAAGCCGATGGATGTGCGAGGGAGGGAAATCGAACAACGGCTTTTGCTGGAAGTGTACGGTAAAAAGGAACTCGCCGTGAAGATCGCCAGATATAGAGTCGGAGATCGAGTGAGAATCTCAAAATACAAGGCTCAGTTCGCTAAGGGCTATCAACCGTCTTGGACCTCGGAAATTTTTACGATCGCTCGGGTTAAAAACACTGTGCCCGTAACATATCACTTGAAGGATGACAGAGGCGAAAATATTGCAGGAGGATTCTATCAAGAAGAGCTGCAATTGGTCAAACATCCTGACTGCTACCTTGTCGAGAAGTTGATTAAAAGGAAAGGCAATAAAGTTTTGGTTAAATGGCTCGGTTTCGATAGTTTACATAACAGTTGGGAGACAGCCGACAACATCAATATATGAGACTCGATCATGGCTATAATGATCATTCAGTCATGAAACGCCGTGCTGACAACAACAAGAAGAAAAAGAAGCTGCGAGTTATCATAACGCCAAAACGGATTGGAGGCAGTGCGATTAAACTGAGCGATGAAGCTAAACAATTTCAACGAATTATACCTAGAACAAAATTGAGCAATTTCGATATACTTCTGTTGGCGAAAGTGCATAAAATACGAGCGTTCCGAGGAGTGTTTATGAAAGACGAATTTCCCAGTAAACCGTGGAATAACGAATGTGCAGTTTTCAATTTGGACAAGAGCTACGGAAAAGGTACTCATTGGGTATGCTATAAGAAAGTTGGACAATTGGTTTACTTCTTTGACAGTAGTGGGGCTGAACCTCCACCCGAGTTCGTTCACTATATGAAAAAATATAGAATCTCTAAAAATGATAAGCAATATCAAAAGACAGGAACTAATAATTGCGGCCAGTTGTGTCTCCTCTATTTACTGGATCTCATATAATCAGGGGCAGCCAAGGGTTTGGACTTCAGAAAGGTATATAAAGGAGTATCCACTAAAGGAATCATCATTCCGCTGAAGACTGTGTAGAAGAACATCGTTGATTGCGAAGTTACAAATCGAATCTCTTAAAACGATAAACAATATCAATAATCGTGAACTAATTGGTCTGCTGTGCCTCCTGTATTTACTGGATCTCATATAGACAGTTCCCAATCAGGAGCAAGCATGGGTTTGGACTTCAGAAAGGTATATAAAAGCGCAGCCACGAACAGAAGCATCATTCCGGTGAAGACTGTTGAAGAGTGCAGATCGTTGACGGCGAGTAATATTAGATTTCTTCAAACTGCTGGATATTACATCTTATCATCAACATGGAAATATTAAATTTGGAAGAAACTGCTACTTTTGACAATTCAGTTGAAGGGATTGAATTTCATTCTCATCATCCTTATTCATCTACAAATCTTCAGCCAGGGGATGAAATACGTATCAGTCTGCAACATCAAGACTTATATACTCTTCCTAGTCAAAGTCTGCTTTACGTCGAAGGAAAATTTCTCAAGGAGGATGGTTCAGCAGTTCCCAGTGCATCAAAATTAACTAACAACATGTTTGCATTTTTATTTGATGAAATAAGATATGAACTGAGCGGAGTGGAAATAGATCGCGTGAAAAATCCAGGAATTACTTCGACCTTGAAAAATTTGGTTTCGCTCAAGGGAGGTTCCCAGTTTTTAGATAACTGGGGATGGTGCTATCCAAAAAATGATACACTAAACATTACATCAGCGGAGGGGTACTTCAACTTATGCGTTCCTTTATCATCTCTCCTTGGGTTCTGTGAAGATTATCAGAAGATTGTAATGAACGTGAAGCAAGAACTGATATTTGTTAGAAGTAGACATGATGAAAACTGCTATATAACGAAGCGACCAGGAAGCGGAATTGAGGCGGCTGAAAAGTGTAAAATAGAACTGGAGAGACTATGCTGGAAGCTGCCTTATGTCACAGTAAATGAACATCAGAGACTGGCTTTGATGCGTCATCTCAAATCAGAAAAGATATTTTCACTAGGTTTTAGAACCTGGGAACTTTACGATTATCCTTTACTACCAGCGAGTCAGAGACAAATCTGGCCCGTTAAAACTTCAAGTCAGCTGGAAAAACCACGTTATATCATATTAACTTTTCAAACTGAAAGATTGAATAATCATGTAAAAGATGCAAGCAACTTTGATCATTGTAATATTTCCAACGTCAAATTGTATTTAAATTGTAAAGCTTATCCTTATGATGATTTGAATATAGATATTTCATCCAATCGGTTCGCCCTGCTCTACCATATGTACGCTTCATTTCAAAATTCCTATTATGGCGCACAAATGCAACCTCTGTCTTCTTTACATAACTTTAAAGAAAAAGCACCTTTAATCGTAATAGATTGTTCGAAACAATCTGAATCTATAAAAAGTGGACCAGTAGATGTAAGATTAGAATTCGAATCAAAAACTATATTTCCGTCGAATACTACAGCATATTGTTTAATTATACATGATAGACTCGTAGAATATAACCCTCTAATTGGTACGGTTCGGCGAATGGTATAAAATGAGGTGAATCCTTTGCTCAGTGTTCAGTATGGTTTCGGCTAGTGTAGTGATTGTAGACTTCCAGTGCTTTGTCGATAGCCTGGGAGGTTATATTATTAAAGAGTTGTCTCTTTTTGATCAAGCTTTCAAGTCGTCAAGACATTGGATTTTTAAACCACCGAAGCAATATACACAAACTGATAAAAGTAGAAGAACAAACTATTGGCTAGAAAATTATTATCATAAAATTAAATGGGAATATGGGGAAGTTGAATATGAAATTATTGAAGAAATTTTCAGCTTTATTGATTGTAATTATAAATTTGTTTTTGTTAAGGGTCGAGATAAGAAACTATTTCTATCACAAAATTTGTACAATTGCTCTATAGTCAACTTGGAAGATTTTGGTTGTCCGAAAATTGATTCACTCATCTTAGATGAGCAAGGCAACCATTGCATCATGCATAATTTTTCTCAAGAGAAATGCACGCAGTATCGGACAAAGGCTTTAGAAGCATGGATAAAAAATAATTGGTTTAAATTCTATTCACCTTGAATGGAATGGGTCACTGGCGTGGTTTAAACACCCGTAAACCCTAAATGGAATGGGTCACTGGCAAGGTTTAATCACCTGTAAACCATTAATGTAAGTCACTGGCGAGGTCTAAAAACCCGCAAACTTGATTGTGTGAGTGAATGAGAGGTGAATAGATCTCCAATTAGTTCAACAGAATTGTTCCAATGCTTTTGTTTCTCTTTTAATTGCACGAAAATACAACAACAAAAAATCTAAATTTTTATTAAATATTTTCTTATCTTGATCCGTATCGAAAATAAATTTTTTCTTATCAGGCTCATAATTATTATTGCTCAGGGCTACGATATTAATATTTGCTATGCCGACCAGCCTGCCATTTAGCAAAATGTTCTGCTTATTATACATTTCATGATGATATCATTATTATTTTTTTTTTCCAAATTAAATTTAAATACAATTAGAGGGTTTAGTTTTATTATATCATAGATTAGAGAAGGCTTATATTTTGTTCTCTTTAAATATATATATATTTCTTTATTTTAAAAATTAAGTTTTATTTAATTCTTACATGTATTAGTTTGGAGATTAAATTTTATGTTTGTTTTGTATAAATTTCACAAGATCAAATTTTATGTTTGTATTATAACTTTATTTTGTATTAGTGTTACATTGTAAATAAAAAAAAAATAAATTAAAAAAAAAAAAAAAAATATATATATAAAAAAAAATAAATAAAAAAATTACAAAAAACCTCTTCGTTGTACCTTTACCTTGACGTGGTGAAGAGGCTTAAGGCTTAATGCCGAACTAAAAAGGTACAAAACTTAAGCTAGAATTAATATTATCATTACCTATCCTGATATCATTGAAGTATTGAGAGTTCAAAGTCCAAGGAAGGATTAAGAGATAGAGCATTATTGCGAAAGCTAAATTTGTTTACAGTTTAGTAGAAGGATTAAGAAATCCTATATTATTCTTTATATTTTAGGAATTAAGAGCTCAAAGTCCAAAAGCTGTTATAGGATTAAGGACCCCTACCATTTATTTATGTTAAAGGGATTAGCAGTTCAAAGTCCAAAAGCTATTCAAATATTAGGAAGCCCTACCATTTATTTATGTTTTAGAGATAAACAGTTCAAGGTCCATATTTGTATTTCACCTGGACATAATCCAACTTGTCTATACAAGATGCAACCTGTTTACATGTTGATGCAGTTACATATTGTAAAGGTTATGTAAACATTGAGAAGGTTGCACAAACGCGAAAACAATGTAAAGGTTATGTAACCTTTGAGAAGGTTACAGAGTATAAAGAGGGTGCCTGACCCATCATCGTATAGGTTATGATTATAAAACCGTAGGGGAGGTTATAGACTATAAAGTGCGTACCTGACCCTATAACAAAACCTCAAGTCTCTCAAACAGTAGAAAAACAAAATGGCGGCATAAGAAAAACAAAATGGCGGTCGGGTACACTCATGCCCTATAACATGGGTACCTGACCCTTCAATAAAACCTCAAGTCTCTCAAACAGTAGACAAACAAAATGGCGGCATAAGAAAAACAAAATGGCGGCCGGGTACACTCATGCTCTATAAGATGGGTACCTGACCCTTCAATAAAACCTCAAGTCTCTCAAACTGTAGAAAAACAAAATGGCGGCATAAGAAAAACAAAATGGCGGTCGGGTACACTCATGCCCTATAAGATGGGTACATGACCCTTCAATAAAACCTCAAGTCTCTCAAACAGTAGAAAAACAAAATGGCGGCATCAGAAAAACAAAATGGCGGCCGGGTACACTCATGCTCTATAAGATGGGTACCTGACCCTTCAATAAAACCTCAAGTCTCTCAAACAGTAGAAAAACAAAATGGCGGCATCAGAAAAACAAAATGGCGGCCGGGTACACTCATGCTCTATAAGATGGGTACTTGACCCTTCAACAAAACCTCAAGTCTCTCAAACAGTAGACAAACAAAATGGCGGCCGGGTACACTCATGCTCTATGGGATGGGTACCTGATCCTTCAATGGGTGGAGGGGGGTAAATATTGTGGGCGGAGCATAGACCAGGAGGTTCCACGGGTCACGTGACCGGATCACGTGACTAAAAATGGGCGGGGCTTAACGGTCACGTGACCAAAATGGGGCGTGGCATAGGGGTCACGTGACCAAAAAGGGGCATGGCATAGGGGTCACGTGACCAAAAAGGGGCGGGGCATAGGCGTCACGTGACCAAAAAGGGGCGGGGCCTAATAGTTAAGGTTAGGTCGAGGTGAGACCACGTGGTGGTTAAGGTAGGGTCGAGGCAAGACCACGTGACACTTAAGGCTAGCGGTGGAGGGGATGGAGGAAATGGTGGCCCAGCTCGCCTGTTTTCCCTCTACTATCATTACATAGACATAATAAATAATATTGCTATGTTTCTGGCAAACTGCTTTTCTAAGGCAGGTGGGGGTTCCAGAAACCACGTTTACTCAATTTATTATCTAATTTAATCTCTATTTGCATCGATTCCTGATCAATCAAACTATATTTTAACATAAAAGGCTAGAGACCCCAGACCCCCCTGCTTTGGTCAATAGCTAGGGATATTATCAATACCATTGAAGAACCTTTCCAAGGGTGTCGTGTTCACCATTTCACTTAATTAACTAGATGATGGCATGCAGGGTAAATGTAATGGTAGATTTTGTTACAGATCTTACTTTATTTATGTTACGTTATTAATTAACCTATTGGCTTAATAATTTCTAATCTAAATTATTCTCATTGTAAAAATCTACAGACTGTAACATATGTATTTGAGAATACGGGGAGAACTCTTGCTTATTTAAAATATTATTCGGATGCCACACAATATTATACATTGATGTACACAATGAATCAAAGGACTTATCTTATTGTTGCTCTATGGTCTAGGTCTCTCTCTCCTGTCTCGATGTGCTGCTCAGCTGTACCCTCTGCGAACCTCAGTCTTCTGCCTCTAGCTCGAACCTCCTTCTTCCCAGAACTACCCACTTCAAACTTCTCACCAGAACTCTTCACTACTTCAATCTTCCTACTAGAACTCTCACTACAAACTTCTCACCAGAACTCTCCAGAACTCCACAGAACTCTGTCTCTTATACCGTTTTTCCCTACTCCTTCTTGAAAAGATGAATTTTGTCCCCATTCTCCTTTTGGGACCACTTATTGGCTGAATTTTATTACACCATGTCGACCTGGCCTATCTCTAGGTTTATGGTGCTCTTACTTTCGCTTATCTTAAGCGGCCTATTGGCGGTCTTGAACAGCACCTTCCAGGTACAACTCCCGGCTTTCAGATTCTTTGTTCGAAAAAGAAACTGGTTAATATTGATATTGCTGAACCACGTGGCATCTCTTTAATTTATTCCTTATTTAATTACTATTATGAATCTTAATTATTTCCTTCAATCCCAGTATCCTCAAGACATAACAATATAGATAACGAAAGAACTAATAACTGTAATGAAAAAAGTAAATTTAAAATAAATATAAGATCTAGAAGAATTACAAAAAGAAAAGAGAACACTACCATAAGTATTGCTAGATAGTGAAGACACAGGTCAGAATATTCAAGAATAGGAATCGAGGCACATTAGGTAGATGCTAACAACTAGTTTTAAATTGTATTGTGTTTCAACATTTCACAGTGTGTCATAACCATAATAAATCATAGGTCAACTCGTAATTGTACTTTCGTACTTTATTATGACATAGGGTCCACATTTTTCCTCCTTACCCTTCAAATAATCTTAAGATTTTAAGATTAGCAAAACAAAAACTAATATGGATCAATCATTCCCCAAGTTGAAATAAAATAGACAATACTATAAATGTAAATTAATTGTTGCATATAATCATTGGTTAAAATATAGTATATGTTAATTTATAAATATAATGGGGTAAATATGAGAATAAGTAATATTTAGTTGCCAAACAATAATTAGTAGATAAGATTGAAACACATATACTGTTAATTAATGCTATGTAAAAACAAACAGATAATAATATAAATGGTGATTGTACTGAAATATATATCAGATGAATTATATGTATTTAGATAAATGTTTTGAGAATGCTCAATGTATGTATGCATGGAAACTTTATAAAATACAAATTTTTGAAAAAAAAATAAAACAAGATTTTATTTTTGAAAAATTTGTAGAATAATATAATATATGAAATATGGCAAAAAAACTTCAAAATAAAAATGTATTATAATACTTATTTTTTTTACCAAAGTATTACTTTTTTCGATAATGATTCATGGATAATAGAAATATTGTTCTATAAATAATAATTATATTATTTCATAACATTCTTATAAATTTCAGAACATTATACTCATTTAATTAAAAAGTTTCTTTGCTTTTTCGTCCATTTCCTTTCGATATATCGATATTTTTCTACCGATTATCGGTGGATATCGATATTTGATTTCGCGATATATCAAAATATCGTATATCGATATTTTTCTTTCGATGTTCCAACCCTAATCTAGCTGTGGGCGAGCTATAGTATCACAATAAATAATAGTAATAAATATTTATTGAATCAAAATATCAAAACAATAATGTGACGTTAGGCCGCGTTATAAATTGTGTATCTGTAGTAAATAAAAAGTAAAAATGATTATTTGTTTAATAATTATGGTTATTAACTGCAAGTAAAATATAAATATATTTCCTTCAATAGTAGAAAATATGTTTTTTTTTCCCATGAAGTGTGAATTACAACATTTACAGACAGTTAATAAGTTTTTGATAGATATATAATCTTTCTCACTGAATACGGTCAAGTGTGTCTATAATATGTCATAATGACAAATCTTTTTGTAAGATAAGTATTATTTATTTTTAATGGGAAATCATTATATCTTCAACAGAATATGCTTTCCTCAATTAAAAGTACACTACTTCAGATTCAATATGGGTTAATGTTTTATTTGAAAAAAAAATACAGGTAAATATCCTTGTTTCCTTTCAGAAATGTTTCATTCCTAGCAATCTATTCCAGATTTTTTAAAATGCATGGAATAAGCATTAAGATTCTAATTGATTTATAATATTAATCCATATAGATTAAAAACTGAAAGAATCACGTAGTTCCACATTTATTTAATTAATAAAACATTATTTTATTATGTAACGGCCCTCTTTTTTTACAAAACTATCGGTCATTATAAAACTATTTTTCGAACACCTAAATCAAAATATCAATTATTCTTAACATATAACTCAAGGCAGTGCATGTTAAAATTTGAATTGTTCTGGATTTCCTAATTGTTCTTATTTTCATAACATTTTTTAAAAAAAACGTAAATTAATTAAATATTTTACAATTCATACTTAACACTTTTGTTATTATTTATAAGCCATAGTTCTAATTTAAATTAATGTTTGGGCAAAATTTATGTCATTTGTTTATTCGCATTCATTAAATCCAGTAAAGCAGCTTTTAATTTACCTTGTTCTCCATGTCTTAAAAAAAAACAAAAAAAAAAACTAACATTTCCTGAGGCATACATTATAATTAAAATTTGTTTTACTAAATTTAGGGAATGTGAATAAATAAATTAAATTTTGGCCAAATATTGATTTAAAATTATTATGGTTTTAAATAATAATAAGTGTTAAGTACGTGTTTTAAAATATTTATTTGATTTATGTTTTTACTTGAACACATATGAATTTGTTATATATGAAATAAAGGGGATAAGAAAAGATATTGCGATCGTGAAAAACCTCGAATTCGAGTTTTCAACGGAAACAAACGCTTGAAGGTCCCCTGAGCCCAAATAAACAAGTCTCGCAAAATGATCTGTGTTTCTGTGTGTGTATATATGAGCAGCCTAACTCTAAAACAAAAAGGTGTAAGAAACTGAAATTACGTATTTTAGGTAGATTTATGCCAGTGATGTAACAACTTTTTCGTCAAAATCGATTAACCTGAAGTGCCACTTTATATCATCGATTTTACACTTTTTTTGGAAAACGGATCTAATTATTTTGATTAAACCTGCCTAAAGTCTTCTCCATAAAGCCCTTTTACTTTTCATATATGTAGTACATCACCGAGGAAATGCAGGGGAAAAAGTTATGATGAAGAGAATATTTTATTTGCGCATAACTCGAAAAGTATCCATTTTATGGTAAATTATTTATGTAATCATATGAAAGGTAATTTAACTATCTAAAAAAAATGGGGGGAAGGTTCATCGACATCTGACCAATATTAGGAAAGATACAACATATCAGAATTACTAAATTATGTAAGTACAAAAATATTTATGAAAAGGATCGAAATTTCATTAGAAAATTTAAACAAATAGATTCTGAATATTCTCGTACGGTGCTGTAATTGGAAATCTTTGGCATGCCTTACGTACATCTTCAGCATTTGTTCAGCAATAGCTACGTTTCAAGTTGAATTCAACACTATAAAATGATATTAAGTACAAAATCAAGCCAAGCATATAACACCTACTTATTCATTTAAATTTATTTGAATCGCTGGGATGTGTATTTCTTTTTCAACCGTTGGAAACTTAATTTTCTTGTATTGCTCTGTAGAAGTTAAAATCTTATAACTTACTTTTTGCAGTCTAATTAGACTTTTGCTACAAACTTTTACCGGACGAATTAACATGTTAACAAATCGGCATGAAAAAATTGTTTAACAATTTCAATTTCTTTAAGACCTTGATCATCAGACATTTTGGTACAGAATTTAAATTAATTTTATGGGTTTTTTTTATTAGGTTCATTATCATTTGCTAATTTATTATTTTATACACTTTTTTTTTGCTATATTTTTATTCTACGTCTGTCATTAATGTTATCACTTCATATTAAATATATGTATTTATCTTAATTTTTTCACTTTAATTTACAATAGTTTTCGATCACCTGTAACAAAAAAAAGTATTTATTCAGATCGTGACGCAATATCTGACAAGAAGTTAGTTTAGTTTATTTAACTGTCTTTAATTGTGATAGACATTTCCTGCAAAATCTTAATTTTCCTTCTCCCACTCTTGCTTCTCCGATGAACACCTGGCACTTGGCCGAAATGTATAAATAGGCTTGTGCAAATATGAGATATAAAAAATAATTCTGAGTTCTTTACTGGTAAGTAACTGTTATAGTAGAACATTTAAAAATATCCTCTTGAAATTTACAAGTAATAATTAAAACAAAAACCATAAACACTATAACTATAGCCATCTACGGAATATTTTGAAAAATAACCCAAAAAAAACGAAGAAAAAAAAACGATTCGAAATTACACTATCACCCAAACTAGACAGAATTGTACCAGCTTTTATTATTTAATTCGATCAATTATTCCGATTAAACAAGTAAACATAACTTTTTAAAAGTTCTCAATTTTTTTATTAAAAAGGTAAACAGAAATTCACTACAATAAACAAATATTAATAGATTATAACAAGTACCTAGGCAATTAAAATCTATAAACAAAATAATCAAAAATATTCTTCAGGGAATATTTTCTACGTGATTGAAAATGAAAAATGTTTTTAACAATAGTACCTATGTTTCACACATTTGTCATAAAATTGTATTACACTGGTTTTACAAAACTTGAATCATCATAAGATGGTTAATTTTCAAAAGCATTAACAAGGTAGGAATATGCACTGTTCATTACCTGAAAAATATGTTAATACCTATAAGTTAATAGATTCATACTTGTTGTAGTTAAAAGAAAATCATTACAGTTCTATTTTGCGTGCATGCGTATGTACCTAGGTGTCCTTAGTCGTTGTCATGACAACTTTATTCACGTGAAAGCTGAAGTTCACAACACACACCTTATTAGTTCAAATTAAGGATTGATAAATTATTTGCCACTTCTATAATTTTGTTTTTATTGAAAACTAGCTTCTTATGTTATACAATCATCTTCAGTTCGACTTAAATAGATTTATTAGGTCAAGTTTAGACTAACGTTTATTAATTCTTGCAACTTATTTATTATTGAGGTTAGGAAAAAAAAAAAAACAATCAAAAAGTTTATAAATTCATTTATCAGACCATTTTGTATTTTAGGAGGTTAATGACCTTAAAAAAATACGGTTTATTACTATTTTTATTGTGGTTGTTCCAGGCCATCCCATAAGAAATGACGGTTTTTAAAAATCCGTCTGTTTATGTTGATATCACTAATCCCTCCTTTACAATTGAATTGTATTAACCTATTTTGTTTATTATAGCATTACGTATTCTTCTATTTATCATGTTTTTGTTGGAGAAAGGTAGTCAGTCTGTGCTGAAATTTCACGAGTTGAATTTGCAACAACGGGTGAACACTTGCCTATCTCTCCTCTCCCGTTAAGATCAAGAACTTATCTAAACAGGATAGTAATTGGAGATGAAAAGTGGGTCTACTATAGCAATGTTAGACGGTCGCGACAGTGGTTGAGAAACACCGAGAACAGAAGCGAGAGAAGGACTTCATCAGAAAAAAGTAATGGTGTCTGTTTGGGGGATATGGAAGGAATCCTTGAGCATGAATTCTTTGACCTTTACCATACTATCACTAAACATATCTATTCTGCTCAGCTGGATAGAACGAAGAGGGCAATTGAGGAAAAACGTTCCTCACTTATCAATAGTCGAGGCATTTTATTCCACCATGACAATATCATCACCTTTTTCGCAGTCTCCAAAACTTATTAAGCGGCAGGAACAAGATATTGGATTTCTTTAATTCAAACCCAAAGGGATTTCTCAGAAAAGGTATACAAAATTTTGTTTCATGATGGCAAAGTGTTATAGAAAGATGGTAAATACATTTTAGATTGAGCGTGTTTCATTGATTATTTCCTACCCCTTATATTACACAATTAAATACCAACATTACTTATGGGATGAATTAATGCCGAATAAATAGAAGCGAATTTGAATAAATGAATAAACATTATGTTTTGTATTTTGCTTTCTCATTACCAAAGGTAGGGAAGCTTTGTATTCATGCAGGAAATGAAAAACAATTTTTTCAACATTTTTTCTCATTCAGAATTGAAATTTTCCACTCGCGTTTTACAGTTTAGACATCAAGGAACAAATATAGTTCTGGTTCGGTCTGTCTATAGTCAAATCCATGACAAGTCACTTACTACCATTAATTCGATTTTGATTAAATATTCAGTATTTTTGCGGGTTGTTACCTGTATCAATTTTATAAAATTCTATCTCCTACTATCCCTTATTTCCCCTGTAAAGCGTAAGCGTATTTTCCATGGCACACCTATAATTCGAAAGCGGCTCTTGGTCTAAAGTAGGGAAAATGTTATGGATTATTGTTAAAATGGTCTAGTATCAAATTCGTCAAATTCCATATACTACTTCCGCTAATGCATGCACGAAAGTGTGTTTCTTGGTACGCTTATATTTCAAAAAAGGCACGTCTAGTAGATTTCATTCTCAATCGGCAAATCTTGAAATATAACTACACAAATCGACGACCTTGAAATATATGTAGTTATGATCCCAATTATGAGCTAATTGGCAGACGTTTTCCACCACTGATTAAAACGTCCTTGTATAATATAAAAAATAACTCATATATAAGTAAAACAAACTGTTATAGTGATAAATATTACCACCTTAGAATTGCCCAGACCAAAAGTAGACATGCCAGACTTTTACATCTTTCCATATGTGATGAAGCAGATCTGTATAAATATTGTATAGATTTGATAATTAAGGAGGCTAAGTTAAATGGTGTGTAAATGAAGCTGGAGAGATGTCTATTTAAATAGAAATCGGTAAAGAATTATATATTCTAAAAACATATAGGACTATAGCTCCGAAAACGGTGGACTTTTGGTACGCTGGAGGTGAGACAGAATGAATTGTTCCATTAGATTCACCTTCGGGATTCCCTAGCGCTCCCATATCTCCAGCTGGTATGGCGAGTTAAGGAGACTTAGCCATTTTTTCCGTTGGCAATATATCCTAGATGTATTTCTTTTTCAACCCCTTTCAGCAACAAATATTCCCTAATAATTTGCTCACACCGTATCCCTCAGTCCACTGCTTAAATAGCAGACCCATCCTACCAACTTGTATACAACTCCCATAATAACTGCTTCCTTTGGAAAATCTTTGATTATTCGAGCTATTTTCTTTTGGAATTCTTTGTAATCCCTCCTCTACAGCGCCCTCAAGACACCACTTATTTATTCGCCTTCTTCATCTTCAGTATAGCGCACCAATGTAAACAATATTTATTAATGCCTAAGCGAATATCTATAGTTTGTAACAATTATTTGTAATTAATATGTCATGTAAACACATTATTATTGTCATGTATACACATTATACACAACATATACATGTTTTGGAATATTGTACCAGAATAAATGTAAATTTGAGACGTGGAGATGCAAAAGGAGATAATTCCAAAGTTGAAATTTTTTTAGGAAACCCCAAAACTATGGATAATTCATGGATTTATCCCTTTCTAAAACTCAAACCAAACTTTTAACGAAAAAATAGATTGTAATTAGTACGTTTTGAGGGCTTAAGCAAGTGTCTACCTCAAAGAGGACGCTAAACAGAGCGGAAAACATTAAAATATCAATAATGTTATTAAAAAATGGACTTTTCTCCTTTTGCCTCATATAATATATGCAATTATATTTATGCATATACATACACTTATATATATATATATATATATATATATATATATATATATATATATATATATATATATATATATATTTCGCTTGGCTCTACAGACCTTGTAGATCTTTTGCCGCCTGAACCAGTCTTCTTAACTGAATCAGTATTACTTTCCAGTTTGCTGCATGCTGCTCTGCCTTATCTTTGTTGATCCTAAATATACATCTGGTTTTTGGCCTCCCACGTGGTCTCTTGCCAACTATTGTGGCATTTATTGTTGTGAAGAGGCGTCCTGATGGATTGGTTAGAGCTACATCCCTCGGCCATCTTAACCTCCTTGCCTTCTTATCATGAGATGTTGACTGACCAGTTTCTGTAAGCCAATCTTTATGACTAATAAATATTTGCTTATGAAAGACTATAAGTCTTTAAGAAATAGTCTTTCTTCTCCATGAGTTTAGATTCTGATCCCATATCGCTCCGGCTATCGTGCAGAGCGCTTTCCTTATGAATCTCTCGATTCTATTTTCTAGAATGCCGGTTAGAGACCAGGTATCGAAGCCGTAAATCGGAACTGGTTCTATAACGGCATTGTACTTGAAAGAGAGAAGAAAGTTCTGTTTGCGCTTGTCATACCTGGCCTGTCTTTGTATGCTGTTCATTGACTGAGGTTATTGTGGAGCAGATACTAATGTTAGGGTGGATTTTTCGGCTAACTATCATATATTTTGTTTCATCTTCATTTACTTGCAAGCCGATTTACTCTGCTTCTCTTAACAGAATCTTAGCGAGTCTCTCTATATCCTCTTCATTATTTTCAAGGACCTCTATCTCATCCGCGTACGCTAGGAATTTATTTCCGCGTAATATTGTTCTAATTACCTTCTCTATGGCTAAGTTAAACAGCATGGGCTAGAGTCCGTCTCTCTGCCTCAGACCTGCTCTAACTTCATAGGCTTCAGGCACTTATCCTTGTTTCAGAACTCTGCATTTAGGGTCGATTTTAAACTCCTTCGTCAGTCACACTGATTTGCCGAAAATTCCCAGCTCAGTCATGATTTTTCTACAAGCAGATTCTGTTCACAGAATCAAATGCTGTTTTGAAATCGACAAATAAGGCGTTCACATCCTGTTCTATTTCGCATCACTTTTTTTAGAAAGAAGTCTAGCGGTCAGACCAGGTCTGTTTTAGAAAGACGGCCTTGTCTAGTGTGCTGTAGTTACCACATTCATGCATGGACCCTTTCTTTAGGATAGGGCATATCAGGTCTGTGTTCAAAGCCTCCGGTATCCTTTCCTCCTCCTATATTTTCTATTTATGTTCTAATACCTTGGCTCTTAAGGTCTCCTCTACCCCATCTTTAAACAGCTCTGATTATATGCTGTCCCACTCTGGGGTCTTTCTTCTTTTAAGCCTATCGATAACAATTTCCACTTCCAGAATGTCTGGTTTTTCAACCTCTTGTGGGTCGAGGTCTTCCACGCGGTCGGTCCATGTCTTCTTCGTTAGTGGGGTTCCCCTCCTTAAGAAGCTGCTGGAAATGTTCTTTCCAAAAGCTTAATTCCTTTTCTTTTGATGCCGTCAGTTTGCCATATTTTTCTCGCATTTGTGTGTTTCTCACTTTAAACCTACCCTTTCTTTCCTGATATCTGCGCAGAATTCGCATATATTTCCAGCCGGCTAGTGGTTCTCAATAGTTTTTCTTTTAGATAATTCTCTTTTTGCTTTTCTTACTATCCTGTATGTCTTTGTCCTCTGGCGGCGTATTTATACAACGTAGCTTGATCAGCTTTGGCTAGGTTCTGAGGACCAAAGAGGACTTTCATTTTTCTTCTTTCCTTCACTGCCTCTTCACATGCTTCTGTTAGCCATTTCTTGGCTTTTCATTTCTCTTGAATGCCTATTACTTCCTTAGCTTTATCTTATATCCCGAGCTCTAATGCCTTCCAGTGTTGATCAACCGTGAGGCTCTGAGAAAAGATTCGAATTTATTCTTCAGTTCAATTTGGAATTTAGCTTTTAATTCAGGATTTTTCAGATTACGGACTTCATACCTCCTTCTTACGGACTTGGTTCCCTACTTCGTGGATTCGCTTCAGCCTCTGACAGAATTTGATCCTAATCAGAGCGTGGTTCGAATCACAATCTGCTCCAAGATAGCTTATTATGTCTTGAATGGATCTCTGGTGTCTCTTATTTATCAGCGCGTGGTTAATTTGGGACTTATCGTTAAGGACTTATCCATGTGTACTTGTAGATGTCTGTGTGAGGGAACATCGTACTGCTGACCATTAGCTGCTGCCAGACTAATACATCTCATTCCATTGTCATTGCTCGTTTCGTGAAGGCTTTTGCTTCCGATAATGGGCCTGAATTAGGATTCTCGGCCTATCTTGACATTGAAGTCACCTATGAATAATTTTATATCATATTTTTAAGACCTGATCCACTACTTTTTCTAGCTGATCCCAGAAATCATCCTTCACCTCATCATCTTTATCTTCGATTTGTCCATATACGTTGATAATCGTGGTATTAAATCACCGACCTCTAATTTCCAATATACTTATCCTCTCGTTAATTGGGATGAATTCATAACAGATTTCCTTGCAGCAGAACTAACTATCAATCCATTACCAGGAGCTATAAATCCAGTGTTCCGTTTTAACATTTCTCCCGGCATAGAGCAGTGTGTGGTCATCAATAGTGGTTTTAAAGGAGATATCAATGATGTCAGTAACTACAGGGGAATATCGCTTCTTAACAGTATAGCAAAAGTATTTCCTGGAATCCTGTTGGATCGTCTTATGAAATGGACTCCAGATAATTATATATTACATGAAAATCAAGCAGGATTTAGACCTGGTTACTCCGCATATGACAACTTATTTACACTACATGGGATGATAAATTTAAAAGAAGAAATATACCTATTTTTTATTGATTTTAAATCTGCATTTGACCGAGTTGATAGGAGAGCACTGTTCTACAAGTTAAGTGCCTTGAATATATCTACAAAAGTGCTGAACATACTAAAAAATCTGTATTATGTAACGAACCTCAAAGTGTGGACAAACGATGGCATATCTGAAAGTATCGATTCTTATATTGGATTAAGACAGGGATGTTTACTGAGTCCGCTACTTTTTTCGTTGTTTATTAACGACATGGTGAAATGGATAGTGGATGGAATTCTTATCGCAGGACAAAGGCTGAATATGTTGATGTATGCTGACGATGTTGTTCTTATTGCGGATAACGGCCTCATTTTGCAAGAAATGATTTGTAAATTGGAAGTTTATTGTAGAACATGGAGCTTAGAACTAATCTAGATAAATCCAAAATAATGATCAGGGGCAGAAAAAAAACAAAGTCAAGCAAGAAAAAGTGGTACTTTGAGGAGAAACCAATCGAGACAGTAAACTGTTACAAATATCTGAATATCAATCTAACTCATAACTTATGTTTAAAAACACATTTTAAACTCAAACTCTCAGCTTGCAAAAATATTTTGAATATGGTTTGATATAGATTATTGTCAAACAAGCGCTAGTCCCATTAAAGCAAAAAATCGATGTTTTTAATTCCACAGTAAGAGCAGTATTGTGGTACGGTGCGCAGGTATGGGGATACGAAAACTCAGATTCAGTGGAGAAAGTGCAAAGGTATTTTGTAAAAAGAATAATTGGGGTGCCCGTTATTACATCAAACTAAATGCTCTATACGGAGACAAAATTAAATCACATACCTCTACATAGTTACACCATATCCATACACATAAATTATCTTATAAAGGTATTAAATCTGGAAAATAATCGGTTACCGAAAATAATAGTCCTTAAAATGATCGACAAAAATTTAAGTTGGGTGAGTGCCTTGAGAAGACTAGGTAGGAGTGTTGGTATAGAATTTTCAGCCAAGTGGTTACTAGGCCAGCTAATAACATATTAAACTACCTTCATATCCAGACTAAATGAACAAGCAAGAGATGGATTTATCGAGCGAGCTAGGAGTGCTGGACATCATATAATGTATAGTAAACTAAATTATGTCACCTATTTTGAGTCAGGAAAAGACATACATTACATTAGGCTTATTTTCAAGGCAAGGGGAGAATTATTTAATCTAAACTACCAACCTTGGACAAATAAGTTTTCTGAATTAAAAGGTATTCATATTAAAAGGTATTGGTTTGAAATAGATATGACAACTAACTGAAAAATTGTTGTTTGAAAGGTTCTCTTTCTGATATACATGGCTAGTTAAGGATTAAAGACTGATAAAGAACAGGACAGATAAACAAACAATTCCATTCAAGAACCGACAAAACATTTGTGTCAATCTAGTATATATACGAGTATATATACTATGTGTGTATATATATATATATATATATATATATATATATATATATATATATATATATATATATATATATTTATACCTATAAATATTTTAATCTATTAGATATAACAAATCGTTTGTAATATTCCGGATTTAATTAAAAAATAAAATTATCAACTACTAATAGAAATTTGAGAGTTTCTCTTATACACTAGAAAAAGAAATTGAGTATCTCATGACAAGTATAGAAACTAGAAAAAAAAATCTTCAAATTGCTATAAAATATTATATGTAAATTTTATCCTTGAAATCTTCTTTATTGATATCCTCGTTTAAATGGTAACTACATTGATTTTTTAAAGGAAATTCATTTTAAACATTATACTATGTTAACCTGCATCCACATATAAATTTTGAAGAAAGCTGTGGTTCATTTGTTTGCAAATAATCATTGCATATCATTCATTAATATTTATCGTTGAATTATTCTTATCTAGTTATTGCTAATTAATCAGCATTTGTATTAATTGATAATTCCAGTGGGAAACTAAGAACTGTCTTAGTTCACCTCATAAGTATTGATAATACACTGCTTATCTCAAGTTAGAATACCACTTGAAATTTGACTTTATTTTTTACAATCAACTATTGAAAAATGACAAGTTATAATAGGTAATTCGTAAATTGTCATTCCTAAATCAAATGGCGGCTTAGTAAATTCCGTTCCAAGCAATAAAATAATAATTTTAATAAATAATAAATATATTGATTGTTTATGAGATGATGCATAAGGTAGTTAATCAAGCAATAGTAGAATAACTTACTGTTGCAAACGTTTCCATGTTGGCAGGTATAATTCCACCCGCCTTCAATGTCAAAGGTTTCATCGTCATCTCTTGGAAGATCATCAAGTTGCTCTTTTCCCTTTTGCTGCAAAGATACCACTTGATGCTGTATATTTCGAACCGAAGTTCCAAATTCTGTGAAAAAAACGATTCTTGGTGCTATTAAAAATGTATGGCAATAATAGTATTATAAAAATATTTATCAACTTAAATGTTTCAGAGTGTTCTATTTTCCGTGATATTCTTAAATGTTAGGAATCCTTTTAAAGTAATAATAAGACCTAATGAACCCAGAGGTTCAAAGTCGATCCAACTGAATATATTTGCCTTCATCAAAACCAAAGCTCTCAAGATCATTCCCAATACATTCCTCCAATTCTGAAGCCATCTTCGTTGCAAGCACCAGTTGCCAAAATTCATGATAAAATCTAATATTGATAAAACTATGTTCATTAACATTCATTTTATTTAAACTAATAACAAATTTAATTAATATTAAAGAAATGAGTGTTTAAAAACATGCTATAGGAAATTTTCGAGAATTGATTTTTTCAAACGAATACCTGTTTTATGTGCTAATTTAAGCCTTGTAATATTAAAACCCAAAATTCTTGATTAATCGTATGATTTCTCAATGGATCGGATATATAATGTCAATAAAAAAAAAAAGTCTGCCCCTACGTAAGTGAAAGATGGAATTTCATAAAATTCATACTGGACCATTTTTGTACTAATCGCCAACTTTTCTACAGCTTTGGGTCAAAACGGAACAGCCGTTTTCGAAATTTAGGTATGTGAATGGAAATACGTTCGCTCATGCGTAAGCGAAAGTAGTTGATGAAAATTTATATGAGATCATCTAGGTACCAATCCCCATAATCCTTGAACATTTCATCAAAATCGGATTAATGGAAGTATGTATTATTATGCCTGTCACGTGGATTTAACTACAGACAGACGGATAGAAGACACGGGACCCTCGATGTTCCTTTATGTCTAAAATGTCCGAGTACAAATATCCGATTCGGAAAAAAAAAATGTTTTAACTTGCTGCATGAAAAATTACAAAAAAAAAAAACTTTATTTTTTCATTTTCTCAAAAATTTAAATTTGTTAACACCTTTATAAAATTACATTTGACAATTTCGACGATCGATTTCTCAGAAGGTGAGCCAAGGTTAATTTAATTTCCCTACTACCAAATGAATGGTAATTTACTCATGGTAATTAGTTACTCACGTGTATTGGTACTGGTATGTAGAATTTAGAATATGGTAGGTATATTCTAAATTCAGCCGTATTTTTTTTTCTCAGTGGTTATTTTGGAAGGGAACATTTCTCCCTTTCTCCCTCCCTCCTCCTTTCCTCCCTTTCCTCCAGCCCCTTCTTTCCCGTGGATCCGCCATTGATTGAAGTACGGGTTATCTTAATGAATAGGTTACCAAATTGATAAGATCGGGGTTAAGTTGTTACAGAACTATAATTTTTTCATATATTTGTTGCAAGCATCGATTATGTTGTCTAGATAAAATCAATAGATTCTGCTGTGTGTTAAACCCAATGCATTTAACATCACTACATGAAAATTACTATATTTCTCTCATTACGTTTATTCGTGTGACTTATTAAAGGTTCCTCGTAATATCATATTATTAATTAAGTAGTATAATTATTACATAAAAATACAACTATATACAATTACAATGAATGCTATTATGCTTCGGTGGTCAGGGAAATTTAAAAAAAAAAGGGAAATTTTAAATTTCCCTATGGTTTTCCAAACATCATTGCTATCTTCATAATAAAGTTGGAATAGTATTTTTTAACTATTTCATAATCCCTAATATTTGATCAATGTTATGATTTTTTTAGATGGAAGAGTCCATTAAATTCTGATGAGATGTTCGTAAAAAAGAATCACTAATGAAGACCACCCGTAATTCGATTTATAGAAGACATGCACGCTACTCACGTCCAGTGCCAATCGAAAGAGTTCCAATCGATAACTAAAGGTAGGAGACTAATTTATATTAGCTAATATATAATGGATAGCATTATCATTACGAAATATGACGAGAATGGTATGAATAGTTCAATATTTCATACCTAAAAAACTAAATAATTTTAAATCTTTCACATTAAGATGTTCCTTTAAAATGAGCTATGCTCTTCTCCTTCGGTTTTCTTTTTACAGCTAAATTTTATGAAAAGGATATATTTAAAATTTAACTATTATAATTTCTAAATTCATGATTTGTCCCAACAGGCTGATTAATATCAGAATCGGATGTGCTAAAGACGAATAAGTATAAACTGAACAATACGACGAGAAAGATACAGTAGAATCCCGCTTATTTACATCCGAAACCCGGAATTTTCTTTTTACATCTGATAATTAATTTTTTGTCTGTAACATACAGTTTTATTACACATTCCTTTAAACAGATAAATATGAAAGGAGGTCATAGAAAATTCAGGAAACCCACTGTTTTAGAGGGCATTCCTATATTAATGACCTAATAACAATATAGATTTTTCCCGTTTTTTCTTCTCTTTGCAATATTGCTTTTATATAAATAAATTCTATTTATTTATTTGCTAATTTCTCTATGGGGGAAAGCCCACAGAGTTGGCCATAACTCAACATAATGTCACAAACAAAACCAGTATACAGGGTGTCCTTTTTAAATGGCCCAGCTTGTCCAACTTTCCCTCATTAAATGACAAAAGAACATTTCTGAATAGTTTAAGATAAAAAAAAAAAAAAAAAATGGCAGTTATACTAATACCAGTTATTAAAATTTATCAAAATTGTAGTCAGAAAATTCACTGTTTGCCAACATTGACAGATGTGAACACAAATATAAAGAAAAAAACGTTAAAATTATAATGATTAGATTAGTTTAACTTCATATCAATTAATTGGTGATACCTTAATTTAATTCTTAAAAAGGTTTATGAAATATAAGGGAAAAAATTATTCATTAAAAAAAAATTAAAGAATAAAACATAAAGATTAAAATGAAACAAATAAAATAAGTTTCTATTATATTCCATAGAAATATTGAATTAGACCTATTTATATATCATATGTTCTAAAAAATGGTACATTAAGATTTACAGTATGCTGTGAATATAGCGACCCAATGTATTTATTTGCGCAGCGCCTGTTTCAAAATAAAATGTTTCTCTCTTATAAATAATATGTTTACGTTTAGAAGATGATCGGTAAGACATGTATTATATTCATTATTTTTTAAATTTATAGCTGAAGTTTAAGATTAACCATTTACGGCTATGACTCACCGAACCTGCAGAAATCAAGCTGAGGGCAATTACTATGGTAATGATTGGTACCATAAGCCAGAAATAAAGGCACCGAATATAGCTCCTGGGTGTGCTGGAACGCTCTGAAAACAATTATTTATTTATAATATATAATTGCTAACATTAATTTAGCCTTTGTTAACTAGTTAAACAAATTATCCTAATAGACTAATAAGTATATTCATAACTAAAATATGCCAATTGTAATAATTCATTTTTTCCAAGAAATATTCCTTTGATGGGTTTCTTCTCATTTATATATATATATATATATATATATATATATATATATATATATATATATATATATATTTGTTTTTTCGTTAAGGCTCAGGAATTTCGTAAACTCTAAATGTATCCCATAAATGTATCCTATGCATCGAGTTTACAGATCAAAGCAAAGAGATTTCCCTTAATGTATATATGCACATAAAAGAAAAGAAATAGTTTTGTTATCAACAAAATAAGAAACTAATTATTTGTCTATGATTATTACATTTATTATTCTATTTATAAGTGAATTAATAATATTATAATTAATTTTAATTTAAAAAATATATATTAATTAATATATTCATGTACATTAATGGCAGAATCATTAAGCGGAGACTGGAAGAAGAATGTGCGCACATAATTTCCGAAGAACAAGCTGGATTCAGAACAGGGCGATCCTGCAGTGACCACATCTTTGTAGTCAGGCAACTCCTGGAGAAGGCAATGGCACACAATGAAGAGATACACTTAATATTTGTGGACTTACAATAAGCGTATGATACTGTGCCATTAAAGAAGTTGTGGGAAACGCTGGACGATTTCAATATAAGTACCTACCTTATAACAGCAATAAAAAGCGTTTATGATGGTGCAAAAGCCTGTGTTAAAATTGAAGCCTCTGTGATAGATTCCTTAGTGATAGTTTCCCCATAGACAAAGGTCTGTAACCGGGATACACTGTCTTCGCTTCTCTTTAACATTTATGTGGAACGGGCCCTAAGAGAATGGAAGAAGAAATGCAGGAGTATGGGCTTAAATATAGGAAATAATTGACTATTTAATCTCCAGTTTGCTGACGATCAGGTGCTCATCGCTTCAGAAGCAGAGGATGCAGAGTATATGATGAGAAAAGTTCTCCAGGAATACTCATTATTAGGGCTAGAAGTCAGCAAAGAAAAAACAGTACTCTCTACGCAGCGTAAAAGTGGACAATTAAAGAGAGTCAATCACAAAGACTTATAGCCCTAGAAATGGATTACTGGAGGCGATCATCTGGTATCTCACGACTTCAAAAAGTTCCAAATAGTGAAATAAGACGGTAAGTGCAACCAGTGGAGAACATCCTCCATACCATTGAAACAATGCGGCTGGAATGGTATGGGCATGTGATGGAGGATGGAAGAGGGGCGATGGCCTAAAAGAATTTTGGAATGGAGACCAGTGAGAAAACGGAAGAGGAGTCGCCCGAGGAGAAGCTGGTTGCAGGGCTTCATGGAAGGAATGGTGAACAGGGGAATACGTGAAGGAGTCTGGCAAGACAGGGAAGGATGGAGAAAACTTATATTTGGTGACGATATATGACCGAAGTGGTAAAAGTCGTAAAGTAAAAAACGCTGCAAATTATTACACAATGGTTTATTATTTCCACTTATTTATTCCACAAAAATATCTATTCTGTCAAAGTAAAAAATATGAAGCAGTAGGTACCAAAGGAAAAGAAATTTGAAGCTTGTCACAAGATGTCCGCCGTGAAAGTGCCGAACTGTGTTAATTAAAAAAACTGCGTCTATGCAAGTAGGCTGTGATGTAAAATGATACAGAGAAAATATTTGATGTGCACTTCACTAGGAAAAAATAAAAACGAACTTCATAAAGCTATATCTCAGCTAATAATGGTCCGATTTAGGTGATTTCTAGTTCGTATTGTAGGGATTTTTTGCGGACAGATTTTTTTTTATTCGATATTTGGATTCTACGTATCTTGAAACGTAAAACCTCAAATTTTGAGGGGGTTTTACAAAAAAATTTTCTTTGGTCGATTCGAAAGGTCTATTATTGAAAATAATAAACCAAAAGCATTTACAGATAGAGATTTTTTTCTTTTTCTTTTTTTTTCTTTTTTCTTTTTTGTTATTTTAATGTCTTGTTATGCTGATTCCAAAACACCTTACATTTCTCCTCTATGTTTATAAATGGCCAAGTTATGGCTATATAAGATCTTTAATCGGCAATTATTATAGATTTTTTGTTTTTCAATTTTTTTTTTTTTTTTTTTTTTTTGGTTTCTCGTTATGCTGATTCCAAAACACCTTACATTTTCTCTCTATCTTTATAAATGACCGATTTATGGGCTTATTAGATATTTAATCGGTAATTATACAGATTCTTTGTTTTTCAATTTTTTTTTTTTTTTTTTTTTTTCATGTCTCTTTATGCTGATTCCAAAACACCTTACATTTTCTCTCTATCTTTATAAATGACCGAGTTATGGACTTATGAGATCTCTAATCGGTAATTATGCAGATTTTTTGTTTTTCAATTTTTTTTTTTTTTTTTTTTCATGTCTCGTTATGCTGATTCCAAAACACCTTACATTTTCTCTCTATCTTTATAAATGACCGAGTTATGGACTTATGAGATCTCTAATCGGCCGCCATTTTGAAACAAACAGACGGATTATAATGTCGAGTTCCGAGGATCATCCCGGGGTGACCTGTGACTTTGGTACCGAATCTCAAGAAAATCGGTCCAGTAGTCTCGGAGAAAAGCCGCGGACGGCGTACGGCGTACGGCGTACGGCGGACGGCGGACGGACGGATTTTTTTTTATTCGATATTTGGATTCTACGTATCTTGAAACGTAAAACCTCAAATTTTGAGGGGGGGTTACAAAAAAATTTTCTTTGGTCGATTCCAAAGGTCTATTATTGAAAATAATAAACCAAAAATGTATATTTTAAAGTTCCGAGAACTTTTTTTTTCTTACTTCATGTAAAATTTTATAGTTATTTATTTGTATGTACTATAAGTTATGAAATTACCAAGTATTGTCTGAAAAAAAAAAAACAGTAGAAAAGATAAAAATAAATAAGAAAATTAAAAAAAATACATTGATAATTATGCTCTCAATCTATAGTAGCAAATTTGGACACCATGGCTACTTCTTATAATTAATTCAGGAGGATCTCAATGGCTTACAAGATTTTAGTATATCCTAAAATTTAAGTAAATGAACTCCCCTTTCATAGAATTCGAAATTCCCATCGAATAATGGAAGCTTATCTCATATCTTATTTACATATATGAATCATTGAATCTTAAAAGGACCGTTCTCCAATTTTTTTGGGTATATGAGTTATCTTCATTGTCATGTTCTGTTTGATGTATCGCTTCGTTCTATGCAGAAAGAGACTTTCAGTGGGATGTTTTAGGGTATTAAAGAGCGGTCTCAATTTAGCTGTTTCAGAGCGCTGCATGCTAAAAGGACAGTACTCCGGAGTCTCTTTTAACATGCAGCGAGCCGACGCTCGTGCCAAAATTGTCCATGAATCTCAATTCCATTGAACTTTCCACTCGTATGGTATAATATTTCAAACATTTTACCAGATATGTTCTTTAGAAATTTAAAATATATATAATTATGGAGAAGTTGGTTGGGTGGTGCGATCAGGAAAGACTAACACAGATATGTATAAACTAATTATTAATTTGAGCCAAAGTTTCGGCCTAAGTTTCAGGTCTTCACTAGGACTAAGCAAATCAAGTATGAATTAGGATAAAAAAATACATTATAAAAATAAAACTAAGAAGATAAGGAATAGTAATATAAGAAGATAATGGCACATTAAAATGAAGTAATACTTATCTGTGGATGTTTCTTTCCTCACCGCACCCCAACCAACTTCCTGAATTAGTTCTACGGTCAAAGTGCTTCCATTATCAAATATAATAAAAAATTTACCTTATCATATGCTTTTCTCTTGTGAGTATCATGTTATTTAATATTTATTTAATTTTGTTATTTAATATTAGAATGTGCTATGTAACAAAATTTCAGATATTGATTTATTCTTATTAATAAGGTTATTATGTGCTTATGTGTCTTGTCGTATTAAAAACCCAAGATTCTTGGTAAATCTCGTGATTTATTAGTTGATTGGATTGATCAGGTGTTTAAAAAATTACATGAAAAAAAATTATATTAATCATTTTCTCAAAATTTAGGTCATTTTCTTCAAGTCTGCTCCTCGTTTTAGTGGGCACTAAAATATTCAAGAAAATTGTTAACTTATTCCTCTCAGAGGACACAGCTATATGCCTTCTAAATGGTTAAAAGAAAACTGAGGAAGACGGACAGAATTGTTTTTCTTCATGAGGTCAATAAAATAATAAATAGTAGCAATTCCCGTAATTTTGCAGTTATGAAGATTCACGATTCTTCAACTTTTATTGTGGATGACAATGGTTGATGGTCTACATATATTTAAAAAATGGTTATTTAACAGCTTATATCATTCAATTAAGTACCTTAAAATAATTTGATGATGTTCGAAGTTCTTTCTAATGCACATTCTATAGCAATAGCAAAATTGATGATCCTCAAATAGTGATTTAACGTCGCGTTTCGTTTTACCAAACAAGCGGAAGTACATAGCTTCTGCTCTAGATTCTATATGATGCAAGGAGTTATGCAGAATTTGTAACTGAAGCGTAACGTTCTGTGCCAAGTTGAGAAGAAGAAATCCTGCGGTACCAATGACAAATATGAGCTGAGTGCCAGCTATGACTTGTCCTCCGAGGGACACGTAATAGTTGAAACCCTCCTTGGTCTGGTAAGGGTACTTGCCGTAGGGGTAAGGCAAGCTGGTACTGAACTCCCTCCTTATCACCTCCTGGTCGAAAGAGCCTACCATCTTATCGACGACCGGTGCTAGCACCAGCACTACACCACCAGCCAGTGCCACACCGAGGGGTATTGTGCTCAGCATTCGGCGTTCCCTCACCGTGGCGGATCGCAGATCGTTTTCGCCTGGAGTAGGAGGTTCTTCGTAGTCGAAGAACCCTGAGGACAATATTTTGTGGAAAAGAAACATCTGTGGACGCTTTGTCTGGAAGTGCAGGACCAATAGGAAAAGTAATGTGAAGTGAGTGTTCTGGCTGAACAGAACCATGTTGAAATTGATCATCAACAGTATCGACCAGCTCAACAATATGAAATGGTAAAACAGAATACAGAAGCTAAATATTAACTGAAAAAAACTGAATGCTCGATTCCGTTTGTCCAACTTGATATGCATAGAGAATATTTGCATTCGGTAAAAGTATTGCTTATCGATGTATTGCTCGATCTGTTTATCGATTTCTTCATCCATACTTTCTTTAAATTCCGTTATTTTTTCATACAGCTATTTCCCACAATTGGTAGCAAACACCATATTACCTACCCAACCTTACTGCAACCCTTACAGTTCAATACTGGTCAGAAAATCCATATCTGCTTGGAGTACAATTAGAAATAAATTATGAGGCGAATATTTTTCACACTTTACATAAGTTATACATAAGTTAAACAAGTAAAAAAAGTTTCAGATTCTGCTTTCTATAGATATTTAATCATTTCGTTGTTAACACATCTCAGCGAAAATCGATAGTTTCAAGTTCGAATACATAAAGAAAAATAATAATACTTAACTACCGCTTCATAATATGAATATTGAAACCTATTGATAATATTGTTATATACCAATGTATATACCAAAACCATTGTCATCACTTCCTGAATTTACTGGTGCATTTAAAAAAATTATAAAATCGTCCTACGTGTTTAATGCAGGAAACATAGACAGGGTTATCCCTGTTTGTTCTCTATAGTTGATATCACGCCTAGTTGGGAGAACAAAATTTAAAAAAAAAATTAAAAGTTAACAGCTCATCCTTAATTTCGATTTTGTATTTTCACATATAAGTTTATGTTAAAAAACCAAACACAAAGATGTAACAAAAAACAAAGTGATAACACAATGATATAATAGGATTTCACATAAATTGAAATTTTGAATTATTTTTTTAATTAATATAATTTAGGAGTATAAGAAATTAAGTGGATGTTTTTTAGTTGAAATTAATTTATAGGCCAGTTAATCTAGAGCTTTCGAGCACCGCTGTTAGAAGTCAGTGTTGGAAAGCTATAAACGGTTTTAATCTGTTCATTAGACGTTAGATAATCGAAACCTAAGTTTGCCCCGTTATAAGTAGTGAGAACGGGCAGAAAGGGGCGGGGAAGTAGTGAGACCGGGCAGGGAGGGGCGGGGAAGTAGTGAGAACGGGCAGGGAGGGGCGGAGAAAACCCGAAAAGTTGTTTTTCGATTTTCAATTTTGATTCATCTGTCAAAACGCATTCGACGTTTGAAGTGTTCATTTTACGCAGAATTTAATGTTCTTTAATTTAGAATAAAGTTCACACTAGAGTGCTCCGTTTAAATGTTAATGAGCAAAAACTGAAAAAATTCGAAAATTTGGGGGTTTTCCCTACTCCTCACTTCCTTGTCTCCCCACTTAGAACGGGACAAACTAAGGTTTCTATTATCAGACATCTACTGAGCAGATTAAAAAAATTTCCAGCTTTCCAACATTTACTTCCAGCCAGGGTCCCAGATTAACTAGCCTATGATGAGATATTTGTTTGTTTTTTTTCCAGTCGAATTTTGACTAACTTTGACGTAAATGTTTTCAGACTACAAAATAAGTTTTTACTTACTACTTCTACTTATACTTAATACTAATTTTTCAATTACTTTTTGAGGCCTAATCTGAAGAAGTAAATAATCTAAATGACCCTTTCTGAATCCTTAATAGCAAAGTTTCCAATGGTGAAACTGTCGAGGCATTTACGTGTTTCGTAAGAACCGGTTACTAAAATTGCTATGTACTGTTGGCATATATAGGTACTTAATATAACTGGTTGCAGGGATCTGTGGTTGTAAGTTAATATTGGCATTGAAGTAACATAATTTGAATGATACTGCAATAATTATGATAATTCTCTTTAGTTAGCATATATCAAAGACAAAGACTGAAAACAAAGATTTGTCAAAATTAAGAAATTCACTATTGTGATTTCGGCAAAATTTAAATATATTGCGATTTATTATAATTAGTTATAGCTAGAATCCGGATTCCGATGCAATTAAAGATGGAATGTCAAAATGTATTATTTATTTGGTAATGTGTGCTATAAGTTTTCTATATTGGAATCATTTTGGTTTATTATTTCAACAGAACTGTTCCAACATGAGTTTTGGCTATCATCAAACTGTCGGGCACATGCATAGTTTTTCCGTTCCAAAACTTCTTACAGGATTATGTACAATACCTCGCATAAAATATATATATATATATATATATATATATATATATATATATATATTAGGATATATAACTATTTGGAAATAATGAACCATAATGTTTTAAGGTTAAGACCTACGCTTGGTAATGGACTTTTGCATATCGGAACATGCAACGTTAGAAGTATGTTTCAGCCAGGAGTCAGTAAGATGTTAGAACAGGAGTTCGTGAAGTATAAAATAGATATAGTAGCCCTACAGGAAATAAGATGGAAGGAAGTGGACATAGTGACTCTGAATAATTACACTCTCTTCAACAGTGGCAGTAAGACCAATCTGTTCGGCACGGGTTTTATGATAAGGAACACTTTTAAACAAACAGTAATTGATTACGAGGCAGTCAATGATAGAATCTGTGACTAAGACTGAAAGGAAGGTTTTTCAATTTATCTATGGTGAGCGTGCATGCACCGGCCGAAGATAAATCAGAGGAGGAGAAAGATGACTTTTATGGAACATTAGAAAGGGTTGTTGACGGAATCCCGAGATACGATGTGAAGCTTGTGTTAGGAGATTGGAACGCCAAAATTGGGAAGGAAAGTGTTTTCCATCCAGTTATAGGAAAACATAGCAAACACGATGTTTCCAGTAATAATGGGATACGTCTGATAGACTTTGCTGCATCTAGAGGAATGAAGGTGAGTGACACCTTTTTTGCTCACAAGAATATTCACAAGGAAACCTGGGTTTCTCCAGATGGAAGGACTCGGAATCAAATTGACCATGTGTTAGTGGATAGTTGGCATGCGACAGATGTACAAGATGTCCGTAGTTTCAGAGGTGCTTGCTGTGATTCGGACCACTTTCTAGTTAAGGCCAGGTATAAAATGAAAGTAGTCTCATTCCCAAGAGCCCGAGGAGAGAGGAAATCGATCTTCAATCGAGAAAAGCTGCTAGCTGAGGAGACACGAGATCTATTTAGGACGAAAATTGAAGAGAGATTAGAGAACTTGAAAAATACCGAGTCAATTGAAGAGAATTGGAGGGACTGAAAAAACGCATTGAAGAGTGTGGCTAATGAGGTGTTAGGGAAGAGACAGCAGACAAAGAGAAACGATTGGTATGACAAGGAATGTGATAAAGCAGTTAAAGAAAGAAATGAAGCTAGAATGAAACTAATAGAAGAACGAGAGCCACCACAGAGGACTATGAAAGAAAAAGGGTGAAGGCAAAAAAACTTTGTAGAGAAAAAAAGAGGGCTAAAGAGAGAGAGAGAGAGAAACTTGATAAGATACAGCAGGAATTCGATATAAAGAATAGTAGGAAATTTTACCGGGGTTTAAAGATATTAAGACAGGATATGCACCAAAGCCCGCATTTTATAAGGATGAAGATGGAAACTTGTTGGGAGATAACAAGGATGTTTTGGACAGGTGGGTTAGGTATTTCCAAAACTTGCTGAACGTAAATAGGATAGAAGGTGGTAGTGGTGCGGAAGAGCAGTTGGAAGAATGGAGTGAGGAGGGAGATGATGAAGAGGAAGTGCCACCAGATCAGGAGGAAATAACGGAAATAATTGCATCAATGAAAAATCATAAGGCCACAGGTACTGACGAAATACCGGCGGAATTTCTCAAGTATGGGGGACAGGCGGTAATGTCTCATATATATAAATTGATATGGGATATCTGGACTCAGGAAAGTATGCCAAGAGAATGGAGCAAAGCTATTCTTTGCCCAGTTTATAAGAAAGGCGATAGAATGGCATGCGAGAACTATCGCGGGATAGCTCTGTTGTCAACTGTGTATAAGGTGCTTTCCATTGCTATTAACCGGAGGTTGGTGAGATGGTCTGAGAGGATTACTGGAGACTATCAATGTGGGTTTAGACAAGGGAGATCTACAACGGATTTAATTTTCTCACTGAGACAGCTATTGGAAAAGTGTTACGAGCATAACGTTAGTCTGCAACACTTATTTAAAGACTTCAAACAGGCATATGACACGGTAGAAAGAGAAAAGGTGGCTAGAGATATCAGGTCTCTGGGGGTCCCATCAAAGCTGGTGAGATTAATTGAAATGACGTGGAAGGAAACGTGGAAGGGAAAGTCTCAGGTAAGGGTTGGTGGAGCCCCATCAAACGAGTTTGAGGTGACAGGCGGACTGAGACAAGGTGACTCACTGTCACCCATAGTATTCAACCTGGCCCTCGAAAAAGCGATAAGAACGATAAGAACAAACCCCGGAGGAAATGTCTATAACAGGCTGACGCAGCATTTGGCATACGCAGACGATGTAGTCATTACAGCGCGCACATTACCAGCACTTTCAGGAGCGCTAGAAGAGTTTGAAGCGGCGGCAGTGAGTAAGGGCCTAAGAATTAATGAAAATATATGAGAATATAAGAGGACGTCAAGGACACACCTAGGTAGAGAAGAAGAAGTGCAAATCAATGGGCACAACTTCAAGCACTGCAAGAGCTTCAAATATCTAGGATCTCTAGTAACAGAGGAAAACTATATAAGTACAGAGATCAAAGCAAGAATAGTGGCAGGTAGCAGATGCATTTTTGCGCTAAATAAAATGCTTAAATTCCGAGAATTGTCTCGATCTGCAAAAATCACCATTTATAAGACCATAATAAGACCGGTGGTAAAATATGGGAGCGAGAGCTGGGTTTTGACTAAGGAGAGCGAGATGATCTTGAAGGTCCTCAGAAAGATATTCGGCCCGGTAAATGAGCATGGTCACTGGAGAATTAGGAAAAATAGCGAGCTCGAACAACTCTTTGGCGAGCCTTATATTGTGGCCATTATCAAAGAAGGAAGATTGCGGTGGCTAGGCCATGTGCAAAGGATGCCGGATGAGAGGCTACCAAAGAAGATGAATGGCAGGCCAAGCGGAAAGAGATTGAGAGTAAGACCGAGGCTAAGGTGGTTGGACGACGTGGAGGACGATCTGAGGCGGCTTGGAGTGAGAGGATGGCGAAGGAAGGCGGAAGAAAGGCATGAATGGCTATCTATTCTGCGTGAGGCCAAGGCTCAACTAGGGCTGTAGTGCCATTTAGTTAGTTAGTTAGTTAGAACCATAATGTAATAATTTACAGCGTTTTTTAAACCAATATTCTTCAAAAAAATAATAATAAAGTAAAATATTAAATATTACTTACCCGTGAGTATTAATTATTTCGTGATTTAACGGAGATGAAAAATGCAGTTGTTTAACTATCTGAATTATAACAAAGAACTTACTTCTTGACATAAGTTATACACATTAACCTCATCTTAGACAATTTTCCATGAAAAAGATAATAAAGCATGTATACGCTGTGAAGAGTATATTAGTCTAAGAAACGTCATGAAGGTTATCTTAATTTAGGAAATACGATAATAGTTTTGTGTTTAAGTGTATAACTTTTAATTTGCCCCGGACGGCAGAATTTAGACGGCGGCAAATTTTGAGCGAAAGTTTACTTTTAGATTAAGTAAAAAATATTTTTTTCAGTTTACTGATTTTTTTTTACCTTAATTCAGTCAATAAAATGAGTTTATGCTATTAGATAGTGATATTTATTGAGAAATACATTTCCTAAAGTGCTTATAAAACTGTTGACTTTTATTGGAGAGGAGGAGGTTAAAGAAGAAGCGGCATAACCTCTGAGTATAGAATTAACTCAGTTTATATTTCTATACTCAGTGGGCTCGCCCTCCCTCACCTCCTCGCCAAATATGCTAGTTCCGGTATCTTTTAAAAGATATTCCATTTTTTTTACAGTTTATTTATCTTTTTAATTACATGAATATGATCTTATTTTTAAATAGAAATGCTATTATTTTGTTGCTTATTAATTATTTACTTCATTGGTATATTAATTGTACACTTCATACAATACAATATTACATGATTTTTAAAACACCATACATTTGTGAATCTAGATTAATAACAATCAATAAAACCGATAATATAAATTTAATAATATCTTGCCACAATTTAGTCTTACCTGTCCTTGATTTAAATATTAAAAACATTAAACTCGAAAAAAGGAAGTAATTAAACATTTAAAAAATTAATATAATGCAGAGCAATATAAAATTACAACAAATAAATAAATTACTGTCATGTTTGTCATCCTATGCCTGGGAGGTATTATTTCAAAGTACTGATAACAGCATTTGATTTGATTTTTGAATATGTTATATCCTATGCTAAACTATATCCTGCATCATAGATATACTATAGACCAAAAGTTTTGACAGAACAGAGTCATGTATTATCTAATTAATAATTATCTAAACAATAAACAAGTAAGTAATTTTGAAGTGTAAGCATGCGACCATTCTCCTGTGTAATTAATAATTAATAATTAATTAATAATAATTATTGTCTGATAATTATATGATAGTATACTATAATCTATTTAGAGATTGACCTGAATTAAATTAAAAAATGAGTTTTTCGCCAACCATTAGCGCTTTTCATAACGTAAGATTATTTTCTTAAAAGCTATGTTTAAATCCGATAATGCCGTTAAAATTTCTCGAACTATTAAGAAATGAAAATTCAAAAGTTTTTGATTTGAAAAATTTAATCGAAGCCGCGGAGTCAATGTTGATAAGTTGATAATCAGATTTTATTCAATTACGTTCTATAAATCGAAACTCTGGTATTTCTTGTGGTACACACAGACACTCAATTCAGTTCTAGCAGAGATTGCATGTAGCACGATGGGTTGATACGTGATTAATGAAGAGTCGCTACCCATTCATGAAACCCGGAAGGAAAGCTACGAGGTATTATGTATGACTGACCACCAGTACTTCTTTATGCTACCGCAGGGCACACGAATTCATAGGCCTTACGTATTTCAAAGAAACTTTCGGATTTTTTGTAACATTTTATAATGGTGGCGTTACATACGTGTGCCTCAAATGCTTGTTAACTTCAGACAATTTTTAATCTTGTTTTGTATTAACTATATGTGAGTAGCTCAGTTACAACACAGACCTTATATTACAAAATGAGTCAGACCTTGTTTTCGGTGGTTTCATCCTCTATGTAATACAAAAGCTCATTCTCTACTAAAACTACCTGAAACATGTTAAAAATGCATATAAAAGCGTCACTTGTATATGTTATTCAGGAGAGTTGAGCAGTAATTAATTACATTAGTATTTAATTATATCATCAATTACAATTACTATAATTGTGTTAAGTATTAGCAATTACTCCTTTCAATTACTGTAATTGTTTTTGAGGCTCTCAATTACTATTACTTCTTGACGGTAAGTAAATGCAACTACAATTACAATTATTTCTGAAAGCTAAGTTACAATTACTCAGTTGACATCCGCATGATGGTATAGAAGGATCAATCTAATTAGGGATTGATAAATTATTTGCCACTTCTATAAATTTGTTTTATACTTAAAACATGCATGAAATACTTATCCTATAATAAGGATTAAATTTTCAGCAAGATTCAAACAAAATAGCCTCAACAGACGCTGAGATATATTGAAATAACAGTTTTATAGAAAGTGGATTGAAAATATCTCCCGCTATTCATCACTAATCTATTATGTATGTATGAACTATACATATGTATTCTATGATTAGTCCATTAATGATGATATTACATTCAGAAATACTAATTTGAATAGCGGGTGATATTTACAATTATCAGTCCACATTTACTAAAATTGTCACTGCAATATATCTTGGCGTATCTCTATAAGACTGGTTATTATGTATTTTTCATTAAACTGCACTTGAGGCGTACTTGACCGAATTCAAAACTGTGATATTCCGGCCTCTATATTCCCAAAGTTGAAAATAGATATCCATTAATTTTTTAGATACCCAATTTTTTTTTAGCGCCCATTTTGCATTGGTTTGTCCGCCTATTTTACATTTTCCTGAGGTTTGCGTTAAACTCTGTAGTTCCCTGGATTTTAAAGATATTTGGGTCAAATAAAAACCATGTTAAAGAGCATAAAATGTTTAAATATATTAAAACAATATTTTCAGTCCAGTATTCAGACTTCTATTAAACTGTAAATAAACAAAAAAAAAAATGAGTAAATGTTAACGTTTTCAAAATTAAAAATGTTGAAGATAAAACTAAGATTCACCTTCAATTTCTTTTCTGGATAAGGTGTTTATAATATATTACTTCCCTATAAAGTTTCAGGTCTGAGGATTACATCTTTTGTCTTTAATGTGTCTTCAAATATTGTTATTTTTCTAAAATCAGATGTTTTCAATTAGAAATATCTCAGAAGGGACAAGGTTTATAAATCCAAAATTTTCAGAAATCATTCTTATATCGCTTTGTAATAAGTAGTTAGAATTTTATCACTGAGGCCTTATTATTATTTTAGTTAAAAATGCTTAATTATAGCTAAAATTCTAATTAGGACTTTTAAGCTTACGTAAAAATTAAGAAGTCTGCAAGAGCTTACCTATGTGTTATTAGTGACAACTTGGAGAACTATATTGCTGCTGTAAAGGATTTTCAAAAATACTTCGTTGAAGAAGTGAAGAAAGTACGATTAGAAGTAAAAAAAATATATATATATATATTTTAATGATGGAGCTAACAGCCAATATAAAAACAATATCTCAGAAGGAACAGTCTTTAAAAATCCCAAGTTTTTAGGTTATTTTGACTTGAAACCACAAGGAGGGTAATGTGCTTAGCCTGACTGTTAGTAGGTATCTAACGGTTTGATTGAGCGAATTGTTCGATCGATTTCATGACTTTTGAAAGATTTTGAACTCACAATACTAAAGAAATTTTGTAATAAATGTGTTTAATCTGTCCGCTTGAGGGTATCTGACGATTTTTTGAGAGAATTGCTCAACGATTTTTAAGTGTGCTGGCTCAAATTACCCAGGGAATTCCCGCGAATGTTTCAAAATACTCTAACGAGAGCTCAAAATACTGAAATAATATTCCATTATATTCAAAACTTTTTTTGGTGATGCTGTACATATTAGTATAAATTTGCACTTATCTATTTTATTTATTTATATAATTTATCTATATCTATCTATAATTTTTATTTGTTATTGTATATGTAATGCTTGTAATATGGTATTTGCATGGAGCATACACAATTTTCTTTAAAAAAATACGCCCAATCTTTAGAGCATACTGTGAATTAAAATAGGTAGGTTTATTTTTTTAAATAAAAAAATTATAACTTTTTAATTGGAATTTAATACTATATATTTCAGAACAATTTTGGTTATTTATAGAATATATATATATATATATATATATATATATATATATATATATATATATATATATATATATATATATGTATATAAAAGCACCAATCAGTTTTTATCGAAATTTATTGGTTGCACTACCAATAATTCATTACACAAGCACCAAGATGACTTTTCAAATCCGAGCTATAAAATGGTCAAGCGTTGATAATCGGGCGATGGTATGATGCGGTAAAAGTTGCCAGTCATGAGGATATCATGATGTATCAATATCTTCTCTGATAGGGTTAGCCTTGTTAATTAATATCGGCAACCTACGTGACACCGGGTCAACCAACCGTCAGCGGGTTGTTTTGCATGAGCTGAAATGATCTTGAGTAATCCCACGCTCTGAGCGACTGGATTGAATGGCGCTTCGGTGGTTTCTCTGGGCCGTCTATATATATGGATGAATTTATTATAATTTATTTGACAAAATTTGTCAATTTCCCGTTTCAACTTAATAGGGAATGGTTTCTCAAATGCTTTTATCAGTAAACGTGACCGCTGCTCGCAACAGTGAGATAATGTTTTGAGATTTTTTAATTTGCTGAAAGATAACACACGAAGATGAGATAATATTAATTTGATTTCCAAATGACTTGGATTACTCTTAGTATAGATTCGAGTTATAATGCTATATCTGAATATAAATTCGCTGATTTATCAATGACTATTTAAAAAAAAAATATATATATATAAATACATTGGTTGATTTAGAACCAAACCAAAGACATAGAGATAAGGAAAGGTATAAAAAAATAGTTATTAAAGCGAAACTAAATCTATCTTTTTGCGCGTTTTGAATATTTTTTGCAGATCTTGACGAACCCGTAACTCAGTAGCTATTCCAAATTAAAAAAAAAAAATTTTACATATAAAACTTGCAGCATATTAAACGCTCTTTAAAACCGGCAATGGCACATTTTCACCTTAACTCCACAGGAAGCGAGTCACAGAGGAATAACCGAAGATGGCGGAAAACGCTCAAGGAGGAGTTCGAAACCCTGAATTTTTCTCGAGGGAAGCAGTACGTACAACATACCTGAAAATCAATATTACTCCACCTTTAACAATCCAAAATGAATGATATCTCTACTGGGATAAAATGCCAATTGTCGGAGATGGAGAGATTATCAAGTTTGAGAGGTGTACCTGACCGAATTTAAAATTTTAATATGCAGTAGAGGCAGAATTTGATGCTCTTCAACTATCATTTTATGAGTTTTCGTCTAAGATTGCTCGTTTCCAAACTACAGAATCTGTCTCAGTTTTTGACAAAGTTGAAAAAATTTCCGTTTTCGGACCGTTGTATTATACCACGCTACTTAATTGAATTATTATATTGTGGTACTCATTCGACGCGGAATTTAGTGTTCTTTGATTTAATATATCATAATTTTTTCGATTGAATGCATTGTTTAGAAATTATGGACGAAAAAACAAAGTCCTTAAATTTATATGTTTTTTGGCTGATAAAAGTTCTCCTGAGGTCGCCCGTGTTAGAATTTTTTTTTTTTTTACATTTTTGCATCCATATAAACAAGTTGAAAAAATAAAAACTTCAACAGCACCATTTATGTCACACAAAACCTCTAATGGCCTAATAGCACAAACTTAGGTAAAAATATATAAAATAAATAAATTTTGTTAGCAAACATCATTGGTTGATTTGATATGGATTGGCCCTAGATTGATTACTAACCTTGGGATTTTAACAAGATATTGAGTTTGTAAACACAGACATTCAACTTTAGATAAATGATATTAATTATTAAATGCAGAAGTTTACATGGTAATAAATATTATCTCTGTTATCTATATTAAGGTAATTAATCCATCCACCATATTTTTTTTTGTTTTTCTACACTACAAAGTATTTCCATTTTTATAAAACGTAGGTACTTTTTTTTCTTTCTATGACCTCACCTTAAACGTTTTTGGACCCATGGCTTCTTGGCCTTAAGATTATTTATATGAAATTAATCGGTTGGGAATGACTCAGGACATTGATTAGAATTTACACGCTTGAATATCAGATCATCCTTATCTCAGCTTCACACATCACGTGTTAGCACCACTTCCACTCAGCGCAAATGCATCTTGTCACTGGCTTCCAAGTAAAACAGTATGGAAACACAGTCAAATTATTATTTTTTTTTTTTTTACATTACATCTCAAAATTTTATAGTTGATCTTCTTTATTAATTTATTTACCAATGTTAAGAATGCAAGATTACCGAAAAAAAATCTAATATTTTTCTCATAAAGTTTTTGAATCGATAGTGCAAATACCTTATGAAACAAGTACCTTGAAAAGTAATAAACCACCAAGTACATACTAAATGATATAAAAACATGTATTTTCATTCATACAGACGTTTTTAAATTATTTAATTTTGTTAATTTTTACTTTCCTTATCGTATAGGTACGGTAAGGGTAATTTTCGAGGGTAATTTCGTTTATGCTACAGCATAACAATAATATGTTTTTCAACAGAATATTGAATGTTGCTCCAGAGTGGCTCTGACGATTCTGATGAAACTTATCTAAAGTCTTCTCCTCAACGTCCTTTATTTATTCATATATATATAATTATATATATATATATATATATATATATATATATATATATATATATATATATATATATATATATATAAATATAATTATATATATATCAATATATATATAATTATTTTCAATAGCTGACCTTCTATGTCATTATGTTATAAGTTTGTCTTCTTTAGTTTTCCTCAAGGTCATTATTAAAACCCAATAGTTTTAATCAATATATTTTTTCTAGACGTTTCGGGGATTCATTATTCTCCTCTTCAGTATCAAACTTATTGTATATCCCAGTGATGTTGGATGAATCAATTAATGTTACTATACTGATGAGTCAATCATTGATTCATCCAATATCACCGGGGTATTAGATGCTGAAGAGTGGGACAAAGCATAGAAAATAATATATGGATTAAAACTTTGTGTGTGTATATATACACACACACAAAGTTTTAATCCATATATTATTTTATATCTACCATATATTTTCTCTGCCTCTCTCTCTCTCTCACTCTCTCTCTCTCTCTCTCTCTCTCTCTCTATATATATATATATATATATATATATATATATATATAAGTTAAGCTCTCTCAGCTCGAAACGAACAAAAAAAAAAATTAAATAAATAAAAGAAGGAAAAGGGAGCTTGAAATGACACACACGAGATCTGAACTAAAACTGATTTATTATTCTCAATAATCCTCTCTCACTCTCTCTCTCTCTCTCTCGCTCTCTCTCTCTCTCTCTCTCTCTCACTCTCTCTCTCTCTCTCTCTCTCTCTCTCTCTCTCTCTCTCTCTCTATATATATATATATATATATATATATATATATATATATATATATATATATTGCTTCCACGAGAAAATCAAGGAAATATGTTATGAAGAAAAGAAAACTTTATTTGCATATGATTCAAACAGTAGGGTATGTGGAGATAAAAATACCCAAAGGAAGGCTTGGAAACTGCTTTATCTCTGCTGATAATTCTCCAATGGAAGCGGCTCTTAGACAGGATTTAGTGAAGGTCGTAATGTTTAAACTTCGTGCAAAATGTTAGGATCATTTATGACCAATTTTTCTAATCCGAAATACCATAGCATCCAGTCATACTTTTCAAGTCATTTTGATTAAGTTTCACACTATTGGATTCATTGTTTGTTATTATTTTATTTGGCTATTGCGAGTGAACTATTCACGGGACAAAACGCATAATATATATTGGTAAAATGTTGATTGTTAATTAAGCCAATTGGTATCGATAATCAGGGTAGCCTCATCCATATACATATTTGGGGTATTAGTTTAATCTTGCGGTCCCTTGAAGTCAATGACGTTCCGATATACTCAAACTTATCATAATAATTTAATTAGTGATCATTATTTGTAAAACTTTTCAAATAAATATTTTTATTATTATTAATTAGAAATGTTTTAAAAATCCTTATTTATTAATTAATTTTGGTTAAATTACTTGTGGACGGTGTTTTCAATAGATTTTACAATATGATTCCACTGGAAAATACCTGTTCTGTCAGAGATATGATTCCACAATGCTCACTCAGCATCACAATATAAAAAATCTTAATAAATAATAATAGGTCTGTTTGAGAAATAAAAAATAACTAAATGATTAATTCAATCCAATAGCAGTAAAATATCTATTTTGTTGTATTGAAAGAAATGTCGGAAATAACGAATGATTTTATTCAGTCAACACTATTAAAGATATGCAGAATAAATTAAATTTATTGTTTATATATATATTTTTAAAATATCCATCTTTTTCTTACCCTTATTTGATTTTTATTACCCATTGCGAGGTGATATTATGTCTTAAACACTTTTTTCTTTCTTTTGGCGTCGAAATTTTAATCCAATCAGCATTTAGATTATCCCAAAGCTACTTTAAATTTTGCTCCATCATTTATTAATTAATTAATAATTGTGCCATTCTCATTATACTGTTAAAGAGGTAACACGGTTCTTATCTCGTTAAATTATTCAATAATTATGATTAATTTAAGATAATTTATGTGTGAGAACCGTTATTTGAGCCTTATCCACTGGACCGTGAACTCAATGAGGTCTCGTGTATACGTCAATCCATTTCACTGTTGAGATCTCTTTTATTCTCTCTCTCTCTATCCCATCCATGACCTTTTTCCATTATTTTTCCTTTGCGCCAATCTTCTCTCTTTCATTCAAATAATTTTAGTCTAGATTCAGGATATGTTATTCGGTATCACTCGGGAAGAAGAAAACATACATATTTTTTATGTCTTTAACTATCTTATCTCCGACGTTTCAGCCTAAATTGGTAATCATCTTCAGGGCTACAATTAACCACTATCGGTCCAAATATGTTACATAATTTCGGATAAATAACCCATGCCAACTGTCATTCTCTGAAGTACTTATTTTACAGTATAGTACAGGGTAGGACAGAGTGTAGGCTGCAAAAAAAAAAAAAATACATTTTTACAAATTGCATTAAGTACATAAAAAAGCATTCAAGAAAATTAAGTAAATTTAGCTGAAAATAACTAACTAACTAACACAACTCCTTTTGGATGGTCTTCGTCCGTTCGGGCCTAGACTTGGCTAGACTTATAATTTTTACTCAAATTTTTATCTTGTAAGGTGTAAATCGTGTGAAATTCGTCTACCCGTTCTGTTGGAAAGCCCAAGTGTAGTACCAGGCTAAAAGCCATAATTAATTTAATTAATATATTAATCTGATAGATTTTTCCCAAAGATCTTAAATATATAAATTCATATATAAATAAATATATATATATATATATATATATATATATATATATATATATATATATATATATATATAAGTTAAGGTATGATGAGGCATAAGAATTTGCGATACGAAGGGCCGTTCCGAGTGACGGTAATAAGGGAACACAATCTGGTCACGATTCGGAGTGTGGCTGAGCCACGAAAACAAAGGACAGTTCATATTGAACAATTAAAAATTCCAGTACGAGAGGCTCACCAACCTCAATGATAAAGTCCTCTTTCCTAGGAACAGGTTTAGAGTTTAGTTTAAGTGCAGAAGATGTATTTTTACTTCCTTGTTCGAAATAAAGGTAAAGGAAGTATTGTAATCGCGAAAATTTTCGGTTTTCAGATTTCGACGGAAATATCCATTTTGACCATCCCTGAATCCATTTTGACTAGTTTCGTCGTGGCGTCTGTACATACGTTCGTGCGTTCGTATGTTCGTATTTCGCATAACTCAAAAACGGTTTGCCGTAGAAAGTTGAAATTTTGTATTTAAGATTGTTGTAAAATCTAGTTGTGAACCTCCCTTTTTTGTCACTGCTTGATCACCGGAAGTGGTACTTTACATGAAGTTCATAATTGATTTCCATCAAAAATTATATTAAAATACTATGCAAAACTTTTCAAATTTAGTATTTATAACTTATATATTGATTTAAATAACATACTAGATTTTAGTCTAAATTGGGAAACCGGAAGTGGTACCTGATACATGAATCACTGATGAAGTGATACTTGAAGGTCAGACATTAGACTTTCAATAGAAAATTTTTGTAACTCCCCTCCCCCTCAAAATTTGAGGTTTTACGTTTCAAGATATGTAGAATCCAAATATCGAATAAAAAAAAAATCCGTCCGCAAAATTTTTTTTTTACTTCCTTGTACGAAGTAAAGAAAGTATTGTAATCGCGAAAATTTTCGGTTTTCAGATTTCGACGGAAATATCCATTTTGACAAAAAAAATCCGTCAGTAAAATTTTTTTAGAAGTAGAACTTTTCTTTCAGTAAAAGTTTTAAAAACATTTTTGGAGCTTTTGTTGTATTTAAGCGAAAGCCAATGAAATTCCCTACAAAACGAAATAAAAATCATTTAAATCGGACCATTATTAGCTGAGATATTACGTAAGGAACTTCTGAGACTGATTCTCCTGGCGGCTAGTCATCCTGCTTCCTGACTTATCTATTGGGCTTCGTATCTCTCTGTCTTATTCTTCCTTGGATTATTTCTTTACTTCCTTTAGCTTCCTTAGTCTTTCCTTTTTTTTGTTTCCTCCTGAAGTGCACATCAAATATTTCCTCTGTATCATTTTACATCACAGCCTACTTGCATTGACAGAGTTTTTAAATTAACACTCGAAGTTCAGCACTCTCACTTCGATCATCTTGTGAAAAACTTCAAATTTCTTTCCCTTTGGTGCCTACTGCTTAATTTTTTTTACTTGGACAGAATAGAAATTTTTGAAATATTACTAAGTGGAAATAATAAACCATTGTGTAATAATTTGCAGCGTTTTATTATTTGTTTTAAGTTTTAAAATTGAGTCTAAAATACTAGTTTTCCTCCCCATTTGTGAGATCAACAAGTGTTCATCATGAGAATAAGATATTAGTTAAGTGGGTTTTCCTGCTTAAAATGTCGAAACTGTCCATTTCTAATGCTTTATCCAGTCATATTGACAGTTTTATTGTTGTCATGGAACATGAAGAAATATCTTGGAAACTAGTTGCCTACTGAAGGAAAACGACATATAATAATGGAATGAGACCTCCAGTAACAAGAGTGTGTGTTTGTGTGTGTGTCAATAGATGGATGACGGGACGCCGAATGTCGTTTTTACTGCAATCTTCGGAAACTAGTAACCAAATTCAGTATCACTTTTTGAGCCAAGGATTTATAATTTAATAGGCGTACAAGGAAGTCATGTGTTGCCCACATCAGATATTTTTTTTTAGTATTATCAGTATTTTATTTTTATTTATTTTTTTTTTACTTTTATTGATGTGTTTTTTGTATATATCATTTTTAGGGATAGTTAAATTAGTTAGCATATTAGATAAGTTTTATACTGTTTAGATGTAAGGCATTTTTATTTATACTGTTTTTTTTTTGGGGAGTAAAAGGTATGATTTATGTTTGTTAAAAGAATGTTCAAAAACTGGTGGAGGAGGGGAGGGGGGGAGTTAAGGTATGATGAGGCATACTATAACGGTTAATCCTAAATGTACAAATGTAATACTATATATAGAGGCTTAGAAGGCAAATAAAGTCAGTGTTTAATCAGTTCTTGAGAGTGTTTGTTCTAATCCTTTTCCTTTTTTTTTGTTTTTTGTGCCGAGAAGACCATAAGTTATATATATTTTATATATATATATATATATATATATATATATATATATATATATATATATATATATATATATATATATATATATATATATATATGTGTAAATTGGTTTTACCATGTTAGTGAATATAATTGAATGATTAAGGGGCATAAGGATCAATCTCAAATTATTGATAATTCCATTTTTTAAATTTCCTGACTTTATAAATGGCATTTAAGGAAGGGTTTGTCTTTAAATCAAACATATTTTTAGTTTCTTAAAAAAAAATGTTACGCATTACAAATAAAAAGAGTTTAATTAAAATTTTATTATAATAATAAAATCAACACACTGCTAAGTGAAATTTATGGTTTTATGTGTGTCTTTTTTTAACCCCCTCGAATTGTTAGATAGTTTCACAGCAGACTCCAACGTAAGGTTTTCGTCCATTTGTATCTTTTCACTCAATTTTTTGTCAGAAATTTCTACCACTATTCTGTCCCGAATGAGTTCCTCCTTTAAATTTTGGTAGGCACGTGTTTTTGCTAAACAATACAACTCTGTAATGAAATCAGATGCGAGTTCCCCGACTAGTTGCACCCTACTATTAAATATCCTACTATATAATACCCGGCTATGTTGTAGGCCGCAAATTTTTCCATTATTTAACTTAGTTAACTTCACGCGATAATCACCTCTGCCACCATGTTGTGTTTACAATAATAATTAACACTTTAAACATAAAATTCGTATATTTATTTTTAATCACACTTTTATAGTGTGAATGATGTATCTGTAGAAACAATGTGTTAGTTGACCACTCTCAACTATTTAATATTAAAAAAGTGAGTGCTTTTTTTTTATTGTTTAGTTTTAAAATAAAGTATGGCATCTTAGAGCCCAACTCCCATTCATAATACATAAATTATATCAAACTTGTTTCGCGTTAGTTAATTAATTTCTAGAAAGATATTAAGTATTTAAATGTTTAAGTTAGCTATAAACACAAAAGGAAATTATATTTTAAATAAAGTAGTAAAATAATCTTATAATATAATGTTAAAGCACTTTATGCTAGTTCTTAATAAGAGGGATTGAAAATCGAGAAAGGTTTTAAATTGTAAAAGAAATTTGTATAAATTCTATAGAATTACTATCTTTAAAAGAGGATTAATATATCAAGATAGAAAAATCATCATTTGCTTACATTTGATAAAAATTATTATTTCTTCAAAATTCTTTATACGCGGTACTAAGAAAACTCTTATCACTACAAAACCGGTGTGAAAGCTATTATGTTTAGGGATTCCCAACCTTGGAAGAAATCCTTGAGAATTTGTAGCTTAATTGGAATTCCCTGAAAGATCTGGACAACGCACTTTCTTAAAATTAAATAAAACATGCATCTATTACTTCTTTTCTCTGTATTATTTAATTTTACTTATCTATTTTTTTTTTTGTTTACCTATTAACTAAAACTTAAAGTAGTTCACATTCTCTATATCAATCGTCAAAATATTGATGTTTGTAAGTAATATTTTCCTGGCCAAAACATCAACAATATTAAGAGAAATATTATACATTTTTAACATTTATCGATAAATTGCTTTCTTATATCTTTCGTTGAGATAAGCTGTTGTAATATAGTTTACATTTCGATTCAGTAAATGGGTTAAAATGTGCCGTAATTTAGTTCCATATTTTGAGACTAGCTATTAAGGTCTGTGAGGTTACTAATATGCCTAATCATAAAAAAACGTAATAAAAATTGTTTCGAGTTCTCAGGATGTTAAATAAAAAAAGGACTTTATTTGATGCCAGATCAATATACAAAAAATGTATCAAATCTATAAGTAAATTTTAAGATGCAGTCAACAATCAATCAATAACTCGATCCTCAATAATTCGATTTTTTTTTATGTTCTGTTGAAAAAACTTTCTTTAGTTGAAAAAAAAAGAAGAGGATAACTTGAAATAACTTCACAAGAAATTTTACCTCTCCAATTCGAAGAAACGAGTTATTTACCTTAACGACTAGGAGAAAAATTTGTCCAAAAAAACTACTGCTATTATTCAAAAGCTGTGTATTTTTAAATAATTCAGACTTCTTTACGGTTCAATAGAGTAGTATATGTTTTTCTTTTGAATTGTTTACTGTAATGTCGTTTAATTTTGTTACCTATTTATTTTTTCTATTGAACCTTATTTTCAAGACAGAGTACATGACGCAAACTATTTACACGACAATTTATTTAATGTTGTCAGATTGTAAATACAAAATAATTAATATATGTGTGTATTTAAATGCACCGCCATATTTATAAATGTAACTGGTGTTGAAAAAGACTTTCATATTTTATTTCTGTATCTCAATTTTTTTATTTAAGCCCTCGGATACTCAAATAAAAATACTACCTCTATAACCCGAAATCTCTAAAAGCTAACCTCTATCACTCAAACTATGCATAACTCGAAGGGATTTCACATTTCCTTAAAAGTTCAAGTTATCGAGGGTTAACTGACATATAAAATACAAACAAAATTGAACGAGCTGTTTAGCCATGACACTAATTTAATGCATAGAGAGAATACAAAGTAGACCAACGTAAACATTACTACATTCCGCTTACAAGAAGAAGGGAGGACATAAAGAGATTTGGAGAAGTGACATAAATAATTAACAACCGATGTGAAGCAATGGAGGGCAGAGTCTGTGGAGGGACTCTGTGTATTTAGTCCAAGCGCGATATAGTAGATATAATCATTTTTGGGTAATTTTACTGCAGGGCTTTTCATTGTCGCATGAACTTGTTTTGGGGCTTAAATTGTGGCTTTTGTTATTGTCTATCAGTAATAGAAATTTTACCAAAAATAATTATAGCTTTTTCCAGAAATTGAGAGAATGTAAAAAAAGAGGATTTCGAAAAAAGTTTGAACAAGGGCCAAAATGGTCTTAGAGACATTTTTCAAATCGCTATTTGTTCTCAGAGGAGAACAACCCTATTTTCATGAAATGTATTTGAGGTTCGATTAAATGCCTAAAAAACGTCTTTAAGCATAGGACTGTTTATCGCAACGGCCTAGTAAAGGAGAGGCAGCGGAGGGCTCTCTATCACTTTGCAGTGCTCGATGCCCAGCAGTCAGAGAGCATTCCCCCGACCTCTTCACTTCCTCTCTTCTGCCTTACCTTTACTGTAGGGTTGGAACATCGAAAGCAAAATATCGATACTCGATATTTTGATACATCGCGAAACCAAATATCGATATCCACCGATAATCGGTAGAAAAATATCGATATTTTTTTCCTTTTAGCGAAAGGAAATGGACGAAAAAGCAAAGCAACCGTGCATTAAATGAGTATAACGTTATGAAATTTATGAGAAGGTTATGAAATAATATAATTATTATTTATAGAACAATATTTTTATTATCCGTGAATCATTATAAAAAAAGATAGAAAAGAATAATACTTTTTTTATCTTGAAGGTTTTTTGCCATATTCCATATATAATATTATTCTACAATTTTTTCAAAAATAAAACCTTGTTTTATTTTTCTAAAAAAAAATTGTATTTTATAAATTTTCCATGCATACATTGAACATTCTCAAAATATTTATCTAAAAACATGTGATTCATCTGTTATATATTTCAGTACAATCACCATTTATATTATGACCTGTTTGTCTTTACATAGGATTAATCAAGAGTATATGTGCTTCAATCTTATCTACTATTATTGTTTGGCAACTAAATATTGTTTATTCTCATATTTATCCCATTATATTTATAAATTAACGTGTATAAATTAACATTAAAATGTGCTACATTTTAATCAATGATTATATGCAACAATTTATTTACATTTATACTATTGTCTATTTTATTTCAATTTGGTGAATGATTGATCCATATTATTTTTTGTTTTGCTAATCTTAAAATCTGAAGTTTATTTGAAGGGTAAGGAGGAAAAACCTGGACCCTATTTCATAATAAAGTACGAAAGTACAATTACGAGTAGACCTATGATTTACTATGCATATGACACACTGTGAAATGTTGAAACACAATATAATTTAAAACTAGTTGTTAGCATCTATCTAGTGTGCCTCGATTCCTATCCTTGAATATTCTGACCTGTCTTCACTATCTAGCAATACTTATGGTACTGTTCTCTTTTCTTTTTGTAATTCTTCTAGATCTTATTTTTATTTTAAATTTACTATTTTAATTACAATTATTAGTTCTCTCATTATATATCTATTTTATTTATTATGTCTATTTAATTATTTTCAATTTCATATCGATTTTGAAATTGAGTACTTCTTTGATACTTCTTTATTACTATTAGGATTTTTAGAATTTGTCTTATGCTGCTTTAATCTTGTTTTCAAATGTTGGGACATTTCCCCTAAAGAAAGGCAAAGTATCCTTACAGATAAAATATTAAATAGCATCATTAATTTTTCTTCGTCGTTCGCCTCCCTCTTCAAATGATATTTTGGAAACTACTTCTTATGTCAGAAGCTTTTGACGGAGGAACTGTTTCATTTGCTTCTGATTTAGAAGTAGATGGTGTTGCAGAAACACCTGACCCTGAAGGAGACGAAAAAACGTGTGAATGGGAAGCTTTGAGGTGTGACCGTAGCTTGGTTGTGTAGCTTTGTCCGAAATATTTTGTGGCAATATTTGCACTCCGCAACTTTTACTGTCTCTCGATTTAAAATGTTTCCATACTCCACTTTTTGGCGGCGACATTTTAGTTTCTATTTTCCATTTAATTACCACACTAACAACAACAACAACAACAACAGGTAACTGAACGTTAGTGACGCCTATGAGTTATAACAGTAAGGATGTTGCAACAGCTCAAAGATTGCGTCCTAGATTGATTAAATAATTAAGCTATAATGTAAAGTACAGCTCACGGATAAAATTAAAAATAAGAATAAGAATAAAGGAAATTTCTAATTAAAATAAAATAATAAAGTTTATAATATCAATATTACCGATATATCGGTGTAAAATATCGATATATCGGGTGTTAGGATTTCGATATAATATGTCGGTTTTTCAAATCCGATATATCGCGTTTCAACTATTTTTTTTTCGTATTTTTAAAAACATTTTCTTAATATTTTTTTTATTTTTCTTAAAGAAATTTTTTTCATATCTTAAATCTGGAAAAACACTTTTCGACACCTTTATGAATTACCGTGTTGCTATATATCGATTTTATCTAAAACATAAAAAATTTGTTTCTACTATTTGTCTCCTAATAACTTGGAGAAAGTACCGTTGTAATTTATTTCAAAAAATAAATTATCCCGCCTGGACTAATAAACGGATATACTAGAAAACATTGCAACCAAATGAAAAAAAAAATCAAAAGAATTGTATATTTATTTTTTTTTTTTGTTGATAATTATGCTCTGTGTAATATATTTAGGAGGGAGTTTGTTGAGAAAAATTTAGGAGAAAAATGTTGAGAGGTAAACTATTATCTAGGGGGTAAGGATAAAGTTGGTTAGGAGGGAAGGCGCACAGAAAAAAACCTTGCATTGGGACATTTATTTACATCACGGTCATTATGTTCTCATCTTCCTAATGACAAAACAGCCTTTCTTCATATGAAATATAGTTGTATTTTTGAGAAAATAGATGATACAATCTTTCTGGTCCACGACAAAATGTTTCATTGTCAATAGCTGTAAAAATTAAGTGTAATTTTACATTTATTTTCATCATTTCTCCTAGAATTTATAAAAATAAACTGATCATATTCATTATACGACATTGTGATTCACTTCAAATAACAGCTCAATCCTTTGTTTTATACAGTAAGAAAAGCTAAGGAAATTATCCTACAATAGGCAGATGACAAAAGAGTTTTAGCACAAAAGCAACAGAAAAACATTGCAAGTCATGAAGCAGGAAAGACGTATTTTATAATACCGTCGATAGAAGAACGGAGATGCTATTTTCCTAGATTTTAAAATTTCTGTGATTAATCATTGAATGACACTAAAACAACCAAGAAAAATATTATATAAATGTTTTTCCAATATCTTAAAGTTAAAGTAAGCAAAGGCAATAAACATGATACCACTGAGTAGACCAAGAAGAACATATTCTAAACAATAAAATGATAAAATAGGTAAAGATAAAAATGCGCTAGCAACTGACAGATACGAGTGGTCTAAATGGCTGAATGCACCTCCATGCTGAAAGGCAAAATGGCTAAAGAGAAAAAAGAAGAAACGGTCTGGAACAATTTATATTTTCTCCCAGACAGATTCTATTGTTTTTAAGACGCATTCTACTTCAAATCATCTAGTCAAAAATTAAAATGATTTTTACATCATCCAGTCTCAGATTTGTATGATTTCTTTTTTTATTTGCTCCAATTGCCATCCTCAATAATCATGTCAAATTTCATTTTGATATCTTGAATGCATTTTGAGATATTAATTTTCCAAAATGTGTGAGAAAAGATGTTTTTGTATTATCAAGAACAATAGCGGTAGAAACATAGTTTAAGGAATACTTTCATAACTTAAATTATGAACTGATAGGATATTTAATAAAATCGATTTATTTTTTACTGCCGAAACAATGTCTTTTTAGTGTAGCTGGAAGCAATTAAAGAACTACTGAATACCACAGAAGTGAATACCAACGTATAATTAGTTGGCATCCGCATGATGGTATAGAAGGATCAATCTAATTAGGGATTGATAAATTATTTGCCACTTCTATAATGTTATAAATTCATCTTCAGTTCTAAAAACACACAAAAAAAATATATATATACAGTTTATTTACACACTGTATTTTGAATTGCTTATTTTTGAATTTTTATGTGTTTTTAGAACTGAAGATGAATGTATAACACTCGGAACTAGTTTTCAATAAAAACAAAATTATAGAAGTGGTAAATAATTAATCAATCCCTAACTACGTATAAATGTCAAATTGTATAGTACGTTTAAAAATCATTATGTCCCGAGCATTAATTGTAAACCTACCTTGAAAAATGTTTAAATAAAAAAAAAATGTATTTACTAAAACTCAAAAAGAAACTTTTAATATGAAGTATACTAGTAAAACCTAAATAAATACTGTCGTATCATGACAAAGAAAGATTATTAAGGGATAATAAGTGTTCTGATACCAGGGTGATTAGTAAGACTAATCCGAATTCTTTATTGGATTAAAAACAACAAGAGTGTTTTATCACTAAACGGAATGGTCAATAGACAGTTGACTGTCTATATAGCTCAGACTCTAAAAGTCTACAGGGTAAATGAGAGGACAGAGTGATGTACTATTAACTACTAAGGGATCTAATTTAAAAGGAACAACTGACGTGAAGGAACACGTGAATTTTACTGTTGGGTTTTTTTGGAGGTGGTTTTATAAGCTTAGGAAGTGGAAGGGAGATTTGGTAGGATCGTGGGATCTGTCGCAGTATTGCAGGTGGTTTCAAAGAGAATCGCTTTCAGTACTAGGGAATTAGATAAAGCAGATATCGGGAAGAGAAGCTACAGGTGTAGGAAATGATATTTAAATAATCCTCAGTATAGTTGGAAGGCCAGGAATTGGTGACAATACCACTAACACTAAAACAATAATTCTGTTTTTTTTTATCAGGAACCTCCTGTGCAAGTAGAGGGAATTTAGGGGAGCTGGTGCACAAAACATTTCAGCCAATCAGGAGCCAGCATTTGGTCACGTGACCTATGGCGGGAAATTTGAATTTGAATTTTCAGCTCGACCTAACCTTAACTGCCACGTGGTCTTGCCTCGACCCTACCTTAACCACCACGTGGTCCCCCCTCGACCTAACCTTAACTGCTAGGCCACGCCCCTTTTTAGTCACGTGATCCAGTCACGTGACCCATGGAACCTCCTGACCTATGCTCCGCCCACAAGATTTACCCCCTCCACCCATTGAAGGGTCAGGTACCTACCTTATAGAGCATGAGTGTACCCGGCCACCATTTTGTTTTCCTTACACCACCATTTTGTATTTCTACTGTTTGAGAGACTTGAGGTTTTGTTGAAGGGTTAGGTACCTACCTTATAGAGCATGAGTGTACCCGGCCGCCATTTTGTTTTTCTTACACCACCATTTTGTTTTTCTACTGTTTGAGGGACTTGAGGTTTTGTTGAAGGGTTAGGCACCAACCTTATAGAGCATGAGTGTACCCGACCGCCATTTTGTTTTTTATACATCGCCATTTTGTTTTTCTTATGCCACCATTTTTGTTTTTCTACTGTTTGAGGGACTTGAGGTTTTGTTGAAGGGTTAGGTACCTACCTTATTGAGCATGAGGGTACCCGGCCGCCATTTTGTTTTTCTTACACCATCATTTTGTTTTTCTACAGTTTGAGAGACTTGAGGTTTTGTTGAAGGGTCAAGTACCCATCTTATAGAGCATGAGTGTACCCGACCGCCATTTTGTTTTTTATACATCGCCATTTTGTTTTTCTTACACCGCCATTTTGTTTTTCTACTGTTTGAGAGATTTGAGGTTTTGTTATATGGTCAGATACCCACTTTATAGTACGCAACTTCCCCAACGGTTATATAATCATAACCTATACGACGAAGGGTCAGGTATCCACTTTATAGTCTGTAACCTCCTCTATGGTTATATAGTCATAACCTATACGATGAAGGGTCCGGTGCCCACTTTACACTCTGTAACCTTCTCAAAGGTTACATAACCTTTAAATTGTTTTCGTGTTTGTGCAACCTTCTCAATGTTTACATAACCTTTACAATATGTAGCTGTATCAACATGTAAACAGGTTGCATCTTGTATAGACAAGTTGGATTATGTCCAGGTGAAATACAAATATGGACCTTGAACTGTTTATCTCTAACATATAAATAAATAGCATAGTTTCTTAATCCTATAACTGCTTTTGGACTTTGAGCTCTTAATCCCAAACCTTTCTTATCTCGCTGAAACATAAACACAACAACTTTTCAATGTACTATGTATTTTTAATGGCTGATAGTATAAGTAATGGTCTTAAAAGGATTAACTTGTCAATGTTCTACGTATTTTTATTCTCTCATAGTTAAATAATGGTCTTAAAAGGATTAACTTTTAATCCATTAAGTTCCTATCGAACTTTTAATCTTTAAAATATATTAACAAATCGAAACGATGGTATCACGTTGGCCAAAGAGGTTGCACTTTTTCATAGCTTTGAAATATTTTCAAAGTACACGAGTCGGTATTAATAACTGCGAACATGTCGCAGTAAATTTTAATTAATGAATATTAATTAATACTATTTCTTAATCCCTTAAGGGCTTTTGGACTTTGAGCTGTTAATACCAAAACATAAAGAATGATTTAGGACTTCCGCTAAAAAGTAAACAAATTTAGCTTTCGCAATAATGCTCTATCTCTTAATCCTTCCTTTAAAAGTTAACAATGGACTTTGAACTGTTAATCCTCTATCATTACTCATCTCGCTGAAACATAAACAAAACAACTTTTTAATCTTATATGTATTTTTATTCTCTAGTATAAACTATTAAAACGCCGTAAAAGAATTAAATATTAAATCCTTAAAGTTTTTTATCATTTACAAACAATGATAAAGAGCCTTTTATTCATTTCATAATATCTGGATAGATGACGTCATTATTATTAGCTAAAGTTTTGTACCTTTTTCAGTTCTCAATGTTTACATTTTATGCAATTTTTCCAAATTTTTACCTTTACCTATCTATTTCTTTATTAAATTTTCTATAACCTCCTCAATGTTTATACATTTTCTGTCCGCTAGGGCGCAGCACCTTACTCCAGTAGGGGATTTTCCTGGCGAGTTTACATAATGTCCTCAATGTCTATGATTTATGCAACCTTCCCAATGTTTACGTTTACCCACCTATTTGTTTACGTTTTCTTTAACCTTCCCAATATTTAAATTTTATGTAAATATAGTCTTCTCAACTGATTTTTTTTGCCTTTCCTAAATTGTTTTTCCCCTTTTCTGAACTTGATTTAATTATAATTAACTACCCTGGTTCCTAATTGCACTCGTATCAGACCTTGCGATATCATCGGCTCCTTTCGGCTACTCTCGGATACCCTCGGAGCAGAGCGGCCGGGCCCCGATCATTGTCCTCGGTGACGCTCGTTCGTCCTCGTTTTTCCTCGGGCCCCCACCTCGATCTCCCTAATCTGCCTTAGGATGCTCCCGATTCGAGAATAACCGAACTCCTCCGGCCTTATATGATCATCCAGAATCACTAGAAAAAATTTGAAAAAATCTCCTCTTCTCACCTGGACTTCTTCTCCTACGGTTCCAACCATTCATTTTACTCAGCACGTAGAGGTCTCTCGTCTGCGTATCCCTTGATCAACTCTAAATATTTACATTTTTCATAACTTGAAGTCCCATAATTTTAGTGGTTTTTAGTAATTTTAGCGGTTTTTATTGATTTTAGTCATTTCTTATCAGCTTCTAATGGCAAAATACACTCCGGCAATAATATTATGCTTAATGTTTAACCGAATCCATCATTTTCTTTCAATTCATTGATAATATCTTTTGAGTAGGTCTTTTACTGCTTTACTGGTCTTTTACCTCTAATTTTTAACATTGCTTTATATTTTTTAGTATATTTTAACCAATTTTAGATATTATTTATTGTTTTTATAATTGATTTTACATGTTACTTTATTGATTTTAGTCAATTTTAATGATTTTATAAATAAAATAAAACGTTTTATTAGCAAATATTTGTATATAAATCTGTTTTGAGATGATTTATTATCTAGAGTTGATATTATTTGAGAATGTTGATGTAAGATGTGCTATATTTGGTCCCCATTTGTATGATATTATATTGTTGTTTTTTTTTCAATCCTAATGATGCCCGAATTAGCGAAACGTTGACTGATCAGATATTTACTGCTGTTTAAGAGACTCAAAACTTTATTCAGGATTCTTCCAGAAATATACTGATAATTTAGAATTAGAATTTAAGATAATTTTGAATATTAGAATGTTTGCCATCATCGGATGATAGATAATATTAACAGTAACTAATATGAGCATAATCGTGGCAGTTGGAGCACAATTCTGATCACACTTTCCCCCTTTAAAATTCCAAATATTTACATTATTCATAACTTGAAGTCCCATAATTTTAGTGGTTTTTAGTAATTTTAGCGGTTTTTATTGATTTTTAGTTATTTCTCATCAACTTCTAGCGGTAAAATACAATTCGACAATAATACCATGCTTAATGTTTGACCGAATCCATCATTTTTTTTTACATTATTGATAATATCCTTTGAGTAGGTCTTTTACTGCATGGACTTCGATCTCTAATTTTTAACATAGCTTTATATTTTTAGTATATTTTAACCAATTTTAGATATTATTTTTTTGTTTTTATAATTGATTTTGCCCGTTACTTTATTGATTTTAGTCAATTTTTAATGATATTAGAAATAAAAAAAAATCTATTAGCAAATATTTGTATATAATACTGTTTTGAGATGATGTATTATCTGTAGTTGATATTATTTGAGAATGCTGATGTAAGATGTGCTATATTTGGTCCCCATTTGTATGATATTATGTTGTTTTTTTTTTTGTTTTTTTCACTTCTAATAATCACCGAATTGGCGAAACGTTGACTGATCAAATATTTTCTGCTGTTTAAGAGATTCAAATCTTTATTCAGGATTCTTCCAGAAATATACTGATAATTTAGAAATATTCATATTAACCCTTCTCCATACTCGCTTCATAATTCAAATTATTTGATTTCTTTCATGAAATAATAACTACTATTTATTAGATATTTCTATATCGTCTCCGGGTCGAAATGTCTTGTTTTGTGCAGGAGACTGTCAATATTAAAATGTTTAGCATGATCGGATTATAGATAATACTAAAATTAACTCATATGAGCACAATCGTGGTAGTTATAGCACAATTATGACCACACTTTTTCCCAAAAATACCAAAAGTTCGCCTATGAGGCACCACTATCAGTACTTGTTTCCTCATCGAAGTTTGTTTATCGATTAATCAACAATCAGTTCAATCAATTTTGACGAGTCCATCTTGCTTTTGCACACTAACTTTCTGTTGGACAGAACATTTATGGACTTCACCAGGATGAGAACCATTGTTAAGAGGTGTTTCATAGCACCCTAGGATTTTAAAATGAGTAGCCGATAGAGGGAAAATGAGGTAGTTCGAGCACAATGCTGATCACACTTTCTACGAAGAATAGCATCAGGTCTCGTCTATGAGACATTTTTTCCCAGTTACTTTCGCCTTGCCGAGGTGTGTTTATTGGTAAACACAGCAATCACATACTAGATTTGATTTGTTTTTATTAGATTGATATTTATTTTTTTATTAAGAGGCGGAAGCTGGACCTCATTAAGACTCCAATATCTTTTGGTAATCAACTCCAATCAATCCAAAATGTTAAATATTTCCTCGAAAAAACATAAATTTAACGGAAGGTATTAGCTCCGTCCTCATTTCATAATTCAAATTGTTTGATATCTTTCATGAAATGATAACTATTTATTAGATATTTCTATATCGTCTCCGGATCAAAATGTCTTGTTTTGTGTGGGTGACTGTAAATATTAGAATGTTTACCATCATCAAATGATAGATAATATTAACAGTGACTAATATGAACAAAATCGTGGTAGTTAGATTCTGATCACAGTTTCCTCCAAAAATACCATAAGTTCGTCTGTGAGGCACCTCTACTAGTACCTGTTCCCTCATCGAAGTTTGTTTATCAATAAATCAACAATCAGTTCAATCAATTTTAACCACTCCATCTTGCTTTAAGACTCCAATATCTTTTGGTAATCGACTCGAATAAACTCATAATATTAAATATTACCCCGAAAAGACAGAAATTTAAAAGAAGGCATTAGTCACTTTCTGAAAAGTTATACGAGCTGCGGACATTACATGTGACTATAATCCAAGAGTCATGCCCTGGATAAATTCTACTGTCACAGTCGAATCATAATATTAATCATGGATGGATGACCTTAGTAGTTGAGCTCCTCTAAATACTACACTCTTAATACGAATATAAAATTTTTAATCCAATTTATCACTTTTGCAGGGGAAGTACTGCAGTATATCGATGATTATTAAAACTATCAACACAACTGCATGCGAATCTGCTGACCTCTATTGTCTGTTTTAAGAGCTATTATTCAGCTTTCATGTCACACGAGGGGTCTAGTATGTGATTGCTGTGTTTACCAATAAACACACCTCGGCAAGGCGAAAGTAACTGGGAAAAAATGTCTCATAGACGAGACCTGATGCTATTCTTCGTAGAAAGTGTGATCAGCATTGTGCTCGAACTACCTCATTTTCCCTCTATCGGCTACTCATTTTAAAATCCTAGGGTGCTATGAAACACCTCTTAACAATGGTTCTCATCCTGGTGAAGTCCATAAATGTTCTGTCCAACAGAAAGTTAGTGTGCAAAAGCAAGATGGACTCGTCAAAATTGATTGAACTGATTGTTGATTAATCGATAAACAAACTTCGATGAGGAAACAAGTACTGATAGTGGTGCCTCATAGGCGAACTTTTGGTATTTTTGGGAAAAAGTGTGGTCATAATTGTGCTATAACTACCACGATTGTGCTCATATGAGTTAATTTTAGTATTATCTATAATCCGATCATGCTAAACATTTTAATATTGACAGTCTCCTGCACAAAACAAGACATTTCGACCCGGAGACGATATAGAAATATCTAATAAATAGTAGTTATTATTTCATGAAAGAAATCAAATAATTTGAATTATGAAGCGAGTATGGAGAAGGGTTAATATGAATATTTCTAAATTATCAGTATATTTCTGGAAGAATCCTGAATAAAGATTTGAATCTCTTAAACAGCAGAAAATATTTGATCAGTCAACGTTTCGCCAATTCGGTGATTATTAGAAGTGAAAAAAACAAAAAAAAAAACAACATAATATCATACAAATGGGGACCAAATATAGCACATCTTACATCAGCATTCTCAAATAATATCAACTACAGATAATACATCATCTCAAAACAGTATTATATACAAATATTTGCTAATAGATTTTTTTTTATTTCTAATATCATTAAAAATTGACTAAAATCAATAAAGTAACGGGCAAAATCAATTATAAAAACAAAAAAATAATATCTAAAATTGGTTAAAATATACTAAAAATATAAAGCTATGTTAAAAATTAGAGATCGAAGTCCATGCAGTAAAAGACCTACTCAAAGGATATTATCAATAATGTAAAAAAAAATGATGGATTCGGTCAAACATTAAGCATGGTATTATTGTCGAATTGTATTTTACCGCTAGAAGTTGATGAGAAATAACTAAAAATCAATAAAAACCGCTAAAATTACTAAAAACCACTAAAATTATGGGACTTCAAGTTATGAATAATGTAAATATTTGGAATTTTAAAGGGGGAAAGTGTGATCAGAATTGTGCTCCAACTGCCACGATTATGCTCATATTAGTTACTGTTAATATTATCTATCATCCGATGATGGCAAACATTCTAATATTCAAAATTATCTTAAATTCTAATTCTAAATTATCAGTATATTTCTGGAAGAATCCTGAATAAAGTTTTGAGTCTCTTAAACAGCAGTAAATATCTGATCAGTCAACGTTTCGCTAATTCGGGCATCATTAGGATTGAAAAAAAAACAACAATATAATATCATACAAATGGGGACCAAATATAGCACATCTTACATCAACATTCTCAAATAATATCAACTCTAGATAATAAATCATCTCAAAACAGATTTATATACAAATATTTGCTAATAAAACGTTTTATTTTATTTATAAAATCATTAAAATTGACTAAAATCAATAAAGTAACATGTAAAATCAATTATAAAAACAATAAATAATATCTAAAATTGGTTAAAATATACTAAAAAATATAAAGCAATGTTAAAAATTAGAGGTAAAAGACCAGTAAAGCAGTAAAAGACCTACTCAAAAGATATTATCAATGAATTGAAAGAAAATGATGGATTCGGTTAAACATTAAGCATAATATTATTGCCGGAGTGTATTTTGCCATTAGAAGCTGATAAGAAATGACTAAAATCAATAAAAACCGCTAAAATTACTAAAAACCACTAAAATTATGGGACTTCAAGTTATGAAAAATGTAAATATTTAGAGTTGATCAAGGGATACGCAGACGAGAGACCTCTACGTGCTGAGTAAAATGAATGGTTGGAACCGTAGGAGAAGAAGTCCAGGTGAGAAGAGGAGATTTTTTCAAATTTTTTCTAGTGATTCTGGATGATCATATAAGGCCGGAGGAGTTCGGTTATTCTCGAATCGGGAGCATCCTAAGGCAGATTAGGGAGATCGAGGTGGGGGCCCGAGGAAAAACGAGGACGAACGAGCGTCACCGAGGACAATGATCGGGGCCCGGCCGCTCTGCTCCGAGGGTATCCGAGAGTAGCCGAAAGGAGCCGATGATATCGCAAGGTCTGATACGAGTGCAATTAGGAACCAGGGTAGTTAATTATAATTAAATCAAGTTCAGAAAAGGGGAAAAACAATTTAGGAAAGGCAAAAAAAATCAGTTGAGAAGACTATATTTACATAAAATTTAAATATTGGGAAGGTTAAAGAAAACGTAAACAAATAGGTGGGTAAACGTAAACATTGGGAAGGTTGCATAAATCATAGACATTGAGGACATTATGTAAACTCGCCAGGAAAATCCCCTACTGGAGTAAGGTGCTGCGCCCTAGCGGACAGAAAATGTATAAACATTGAGGAGGTTATAGAAAATTTAATAAAGAAATAGATAGGTAAAGGTAAAAATTTGGAAAAATTGCATAAAATGTAAACATTGAGAACTGAAAAAGGTACAAAACTTTAGCTAATAATAATGACGTCATCTATCCAGATATTATGAAATGAATAAAAGGCTCTTTATCATTGTTTGTAAATGATAAAAAACTTTAAGGATTTAATATTTAATTCTTTTACGGCGTTTTAATAGTTTATACTAGAGAATAAAAATACATATAAGATTAAAAAGTTGTTTTGTTTATGTTTCAGCGAGATGAGTAATGATAGAGGATTAACAGTTCAAAGTCCATTGTTAACTTTTAAAGGAAGGATTAAGAGATAGAGCATTATTGCGAAAGCTAAATTTGTTTACTTTTTAGCGGAAGTCCTAAATCATTCTTTATGTTTTGGTATTAACAGCTCAAAGTCCAAAAGCCCTTAAGGGATTAAGAAATAGTATTAATTAATATTCATTAATTAAAATTTACTGCGACATGTTCGCAGTTATTAATACCGACTCGTGTACTTTGAAAATATTTCAAAGCTATGAAAAAGTGCAACCTCTTTGGCCAACGTGATACCATCGTTTCGATTTGTTAATATATTTTAAAGATTAAAAGTTCGATAGGAACTTAATGGATTAAAAGTTAATCCTTTTAAGACCATTATTTAACTATGAGAGAATAAAAATACGTAGAACATTGACAAGTTAATCCTTTTAAGACCATTACTTATACTATCAGCCATTAAAAATACATAGTACATTGAAAAGTTGTTGTGTTTATGTTTCAGCGAGATAAGAAAGGTTTGGGATTAAGAGCTCAAAGTCCAAAAGCAGTTATAGGATTAAGAAACTATGCTATTTATTTATATGTTAGAGATAAACAGTTCAAGGTCCATATTTGTATTTCACCTGGACATAATCCAACTTGTCTATACAAGATGCAACCTGTTTACATGTTGATACAGCTACATATTGTAAAGGTTATGTAAACATTGAGAAGGTTGCACAAACACGAAAACAATTTAAAGGTTATGTAACCTTTGAGAAGGTTACAGAGTATAAAGTGGGCACCGGACCCTTCATCGTATAGGTTATGACTATATAACCATAGAGGAGGTTACAGACTATAAAGTGGATACCTGACCCTTCGTCGTATAGGTTATGATTATATAACCGTTGGGGAAGTTGCGTACTATAAAGTGGGTATCTGACCATATAACAAAACCTCAAATCTCTCAAACAGTAGAAAAACAAAATGGCGGTGTAAGAAAAACAAAATGACGATGTATAAAAAACAAAATGGCGGTCGGGTACACTCATGCTCTATAAGATGGGTACTTGACCCTTCAACAAAACCTCAAGTCTCTCAAACTGTAGAAAAACAAAATGATGGTGTAAGAAAAACAAAATGGCGGCCGGGTACCCTCATGCTCAATAAGGTAGGTACCTAACCCTTCAACAAAACCTCAAGTCCCTCAAACAGTAGAAAAACAAAAATGGTGGCATAAGAAAAACAAAATGGTGATGTATAAAAAACAAAATGGCGGTCGGGTACACTCATGCTCTATAAGGTTGGTGCCTAACCCTTCAACAAAACCTCAAGTCCCTCAAACAGTAGAAAAACAAAATGGTGGTGTAAGAAAAACAAAATGGCGGCCGGGTACACTCATGCTCTATAAGGTAGGTACCTAACCCTTCAACAAAACCTCAAGTCTCTCAAACAGTAGAAATACAAAATGGTGGTGTAAGGAAAACAAAATGGTGGCCGGGTACACTCATGCTCTATAAGGTAGGTACCTGACCCTTCAATGGGTGGAGGGGGTAAATCTTGTGGGCGGAGCATAGGTCAGGAGGTTCCATGGGTCACGTGACTGGATCACGTGACTAAAAAGGGGCGTGGCCTAGCAGTTAAGGTTAGGTCGAGGGGGGACCACGTGGTGGTTAAGGTAGGGTCGAGGCAAGACCACGTGGCAGTTAAGGTTAGGTCGAGCTGAAAATTCAAATTCAAATTTCCCGCCATAGGTCACGTGACCAAATGCTGGCTCCTGATTGGCTGAAATGTTTTGTGCACCAGCTCCCCTAAATTCCCTCTACTTGTGCACAAGCCTATGATGATGAGTACCGACATTTGTTTTAATGCCGCTGGAAGAAAGAAAGCCTTAGTGTTTTAATTCTGATTATCAAAGTGTTTTTGGCCTCACAAATTAGAAGGTTTTACGTCGCTTGAGCAGGCAGCATTAAGCTGTCTATGCGAGAAGCAAGGACCTTCTGAATTTAGTTCACACACTTATAACCATTGATCCTGTGCATTTTGGATGGTCATTGCAAACGCGAGACGCACCGGAAACTACAAAAATTTGAATTCGAATGGTATATCTGTTGGAATCATTGAGATGCGTGACAACAGTACATTTCAAAAGCAATTTATAACACAACAGCTATTTTATTATTAGATTTGTACATGTGCACCAACGGAAAAATAAAATTTATATATACATAATTTTAATTGTTGATAAAAATTCGTGTTTTTAATTAATTAATTGAAAAATTCTGATAGCATGTACAATAGTATTTGGTGCGCGTGCACACTCTGAATAAAAATCTTTTTCAAATAGTACCTTCTTTCTGTTAATCGGTTCAGTACATCGCCTGAAAAAAAGGATTTCTCCAACAGAAATAATATATAAGCAATACAAATATTAGCATTAAGCTAGGGGCACCATTCCTTAATATTTTATAATTGTTTAAATATTCTAATGTATTTTAAATATTGAATAGTTTTATTATGAGATTATTATTTATTAATAATTCTATTAATATGTGTTTAATTGTGTATATATATACATACACATACATTGTGAGCCGACTCTTAATGCGGAGTAGATGGTGGGCGTATATCATCCATGAGCCCCGCCACCGGCATTTTTTGTCACCCCATTCCCCAATATTTTATAGTCATTTACTAAAAAAATAACTTACTTTTGCCTATTTTAATCTCGGTTTCCTGGTCCAGTTAGATTGTGTGTTATGTGTTGTATAACGCTGCTGATGACTGGGCTACTCTTTTATGTATTGCGTTCCTTTATGTCTGACCCCCGTAAATGTGAATTGGATGACTTAGTATTATGCAAGAGATATGACAAAGAGTCGATGTTTTTAAACCTACGTATCGATCACATCCATGTTTGACTTTTAAATATTTCCGACCATTGATTTATTTTAAAATTCTAGCGTTCGAGATTTGAAATAATAAGTTTCAGAAAAAATATATAATTTAACTAAACTCGTCTAATAACGACTCTCTTGAGAGAATAAAAAAAAAAACGATAATGTTACATTTTTTTTTTCTTATCCTTCCATATACCTTTTGGAAAAAGAGTTTATGCAAACTGCAACCTAAGAAATGCAAATTGCACCATAAGAAAATAACCGAATTTTTTTGTTGATCTAACAATATCGTTTGTATTTCCATTCATATTAATACAATTTTGTATTAATTTTGTTATTTCCTATTTTTTACCGCCGATTATTTGAAATCTTGATAATTTGGATATCTCGATAATTCATATTTACCTTTCGAACCCTTGACCATACGAATTATCGAGATTCTACTGTATTTTATTTTAACAATTTCCTTTATTCGGTAAAATTCCAGAATCGTAACCCCAAAATGGCGAAGGTCTAGAATTTTAAGATCTGTCAGGTCCTAAAAATCTAGATGTCCTCCATGTTTGAGTTACCATTCTGGAGTTTTACGAATAAATATAACAATAAACAATATTTAATTACCAAACAATAATTAGTAGATAAGATTTACATACAAATAATATTGATTAATCCTATATAAAGAAAAATTGATGATTTATATGTATGATGATAGAATTGAGATGTATATAAAATAAATTACATGCTTTTAGATGAATGTTTTGAGAATGCATAATATAGTCGAAAGAGTTATATTATAAATTTTTAATACAATTTTTTTCTAATATACAATTTATTTATTATAGCTCTATTTCATTTTTGTATTGTAACTTTAATAATTTTATTTTATTATTATAATTTGTATATATTTTTCAAATCCCTAAATTATATTTTTTGTTAAATAACATTGTATTGATATTTATTTATTTATTCATACATGTAGTCTCTTATGGATATTAAAATTAAATAAGCCCCTTCCAGAATTATTCCACCTAGATCTGCCATTCGTACCAATGTGCAACGTAGTATTTTCTGTACACTTTCAATTTGCTGCGTGAGCTCTGTGGTGTCTTACTTTATTCTATCTTGGTTTCCTCGTGGTCTCTTTCAAATGACTTTGACATTCACGGTTGTGTATAGACTCCTTGATAAGTCTTAAAATAACATAACACATAAACATAACAAAATAACATATAAATTCCTCATATCTATATAAGGCACACTTTCATAGATAAACATAGAAAACATTAACCTTAAATTAAATCCTGAATCACTGGAGTTATAAATAAAGCCATTTTTAGAACAGTAAATAATGACGATCCACTACTTCCTTCCATTCGCGCGCTCCACCGTTAATAGAACTTCTAAGAAAGGAGTCGAAATAGCAAAATTAACAAAAGAGTCGGAATCGGTAATATTTCCAATTAATAAATGAAAATAAAAAGAGATATCTTTATATTCCTTTGAATATGCATGACTACAGACCGAATGTTCATGTTATTGCTCATTTTACGTCGTTATTTGATTAAGGCTTAGCACCATTTAGCGAACTTTATAGAAAACACCAAAAATAATTTTTCCCCAAATAACAAAATATTTATATTTAAATTTTATTCTGTATTGTGTACAGTAGGAATTTATTAAGGTAGCAAAACTTTTATACAATATATTGTTAAGACTTCTATGAGTGGTCAAGGTGAGAGTGAGAGAGTCGTTAGTATTTGGTGTTATATATAATCGATTTTCAGACCTTATCCAATTAGTTTCGATATATAGTTAGCGAGAAACGATAGAGGTGGTACATAATAATGATAAATGGAATGGTACTCATAATAAATTGAAACCTAAATTTCGACTTTTTGACACTTAGCCCTTTTTCAAAAAAACGACGTCCACATTTAAAACCGATTATTTTTGTATTCAAGATGAATGGAATGATGTATTAAAATTCAATATTGCACAAAGTTGTACGTTTTGGGCTAAATTGTACGATTTTGTTTACTGTTGCATAAAATCGCATGTTTTGCACTTTTTGGGCTAAATTAAATTATTTAGATTTTAATAGCATGCATTAGCATATTTAAATGCAATTTCCCATTTTATATATATATATATATATATATATATATATATATATATATATATATATATATATATAGATTTTAATAGCATGCATTAGCATATTTAAATGCAATTTTCCATTTTATATATGTATATATATATATATATATATATATATATATATATTTATGCAAATATTTATTTATTTTATTATTAATTTCCTTATTCAATTTATTAAGTTTCTCTTTCATCAACATTTAGTTTAATCGTAATTTCTTGTTGAAAAGGTTGAGATGCCCTAATGAAGACCTATAATGTGGGTCGAAACGTCGGCATTTAATAAATAGTTACAACTATTCTATTTTATTATTGACCTCCACTCGGACAATCTCCTTCTTAACAAGAAATCTGTGACAAGGAGGAAGATGGTGAGCATAAGAGACCTGCCTGATTATCAAAGGTTGAAGTGCTCTGATGAAGACCTACAATGTGGGTTGAAACGCCGGCATTTAATAAAAAGCTTCAACCATTTTATTTTAATCTTGACTGGCGTCCGGACTATCTTCTTGGTTTACCTAACGGTCAACCATCAATATAAAGAAGTGATTTATTGTTGTATTAGAATTCGATTTTTTCCCACGTTACTCCACGTTTCACGTAATTTTAATTCAGAAGCTGTAACTCTAACAAGGTAATGATCGTCTTCCTGCGTTAGCGATGTTAGATAAACTTTCCATGTATTAATATTGTAAATTAAACAAAATAGATTATATCTGCCTGTTTAAGGTGTTATATACACAATTTTACTATATTATACGACAATTTTTACAATCAATACTATACACAAGTTTGGACACTTACTCAACGATTTTGTACATTTTGGGTTGTTTACTGCAAGTTTTTCTGTTTTTTACAACACGAAAATCCGCTATCTACTCATTACATTCCACGAAGTTTGTCCGAGGACGAATTATAATATCGGTTATAAGATAAATCTTGTTTCATGAAATATTTGCATTAATTTTAACTCCCAAATTCACGAAACAAATTTACAAGAATCAGAAAATCATCGTAAGCTATGATATTCAAACAGAATTCAAAAATTTTAATACAAGAACATCATTCGCCAATTATACATCAATTAAAAAGGGGCATACGATTCTTATTGACCATCAGAAAAAAACAAAACGTGTACAGAAGAGTTCCGTCACTAAGATCGTATTTTAAATTCTCTTTGAAACTAGCGGAAAAAAAAATTGAAAGTATCAAAATGGCGGAAATGGGAGAAAAATATTGAGACCCACAAAAGGCACTAACTTAATTCATATACATAATTTCAACGCTATGATTTGAAGGGCCTTAAGAAGTGCGAGAAAAAAAAAAACCATAACATTTAAACATAACGAAATTTTTACTGAAATTTAACCTCGCTTTCATAGTATTGTTCTGCCTAGAAAATAACCATGCATACTGAATTTCAGCTTATTGGACCGTAAGGGGACCGCTGAAAGTGCCGAAATGTAAATTTTACAAAGTTCGACTTTACAGGACAATAAAATTTTTTTTTTAAATGTTTCTTGATTTATTATGTTTAAATATCACATTCGAACCCAAGGTCCAAAAAAGTCCATTTTGATGAGAATGATAATTTTATAGAATGGTACTTAGTAGGCACTTGCCCCTAGCTTAATGGGTAAGTGCATACAAAGTATCTGGAAGACACATTAGTCAAGCAGTAGTGGTTTTCTTGCAAGTGCAATATAGTTCGTTTTTCGGAGGGTTATTATATTGATGTAATCATCCAAAAAAGCTTAAGCTTGTCTGAGATTCACATTTTAGAATCTTCATTGAATTTTAAAATGTGGAATTATTGAATGAATTAGAATAATTGAATAAATTAATTGAAAAAAAAAACAATTTTTGTTTCAATTCACTAGTCCGTAGTTGTATCGACAAAACATGATAGTAAGAGCAAGTGTACACCACGCACACTGGTCAAACAACAGAAATCTGCACTTGTTTTCCCTATGAACATGTTTTCCTGGGTGACTGCAGACAACCGCTGTTGAGAAAAAAAAATAGAAAACTGTCAAGGAGGAATGTGAATAACAAATAATTTGGAGAGCAGCTTCTGTATGTTCCACTATTTCAAAAATAAAAGTAAAACAACTAGCCTGCTGGTAGATAAACACTGACGCAGCTGTACTGGAAAGAGTTGAAAGACAACTTTATCAACATGTTGCAACTAATATTATTATAGCTCGTTATACTCCACTTTAGGGAACTTGGCTGATTTCTGATACATCAGTTTTTAGGCTTCATGCTCCGTAAAGGTTAGATCTAATCTCTAACCAGTTGAGGGTTTGGATTTAAAGAGACAATTACGCACTTTCCCCGAAAACGTACTTACATCCTTACAACTTACAACGCAACTTCATCCTCCTTCTATGGCCTTCAATACAGTACGAAAGTTAGTTATTTTGGAGGAAAATACGACTATATTTTGATAGAGCCGAGAATGCCAAAGGATCAACTTATTGAAAATTTCATAGTCAAGAGCTACATAATAATTTTAAATTCCATATTATACATTGAAGTTATAACGGAATTATATAATTATTATGATATACATATTTATAATTATTATACCGACATTTTGTTTGTTATAAAGTACTTTTCCTTCAAGGCTAAAAATCTATTTAAATATCTTATTCTTCTGGAATTTTTTTTTATAAAACACCTGAAAATCAATTTAGTGTTAAAAAATTAGCTAAACTTGTAATAAATAAAGACAGATTTTTTGATAATTTAAGACCAAAACGTCACAAAAGTTGAAATAAGGCCATTAGAAATTTGAAAGTTTTATTATTAAAAACCTTCAATAAAAATATAATAATGAAATAGTAGATTTTCAGCTTCCAATATGAAATAGTGTAAAAAACAAAACAAAATTAATATGGATATGGAAAAAAACCATATCCATATTAAAATTTCTGGAACTATAATATTGTAATGGTAATATTGAAATATTACCAAAATGTTATTTGAACTGAGTCAATAAGGCATCCGGATCCTTCAGATTATTTTTAATGTCAGTAACTCCGAATTGAAAACATCTTATGACCTTGTACATATTTCTTTGTGTGCATTGTATACTATTAATTTCTGTTTATCTGGCCTTGTAATTACAAACATCTCACCGCTTGCATTCGTTGTTATTGGTAGGATCCAGAAGAAATATCAAATGACAAGGAATATAACATTATTTAAACATTCGAATGTACAACTACTAAATAGTTTTAATTATAAATATATATAAAGGGAATCCAACTTCCTTATGGTATTTATTATCGTAACAATAATAAAACCATAGCAATCAAACGGTAAATTTCAAAGTCCTTTCTGTGCCGGAATACTTTAGAAAAAAAAACAAAAAAAAAACGGTTGAAATGTCAGAGGAAGGTCGTCGACTTAGATGGAATGTGCAATAAGACCTATTTCTTCCACATGGCATTTTTACGAGGAATGCATCCACAATATATTATTTACATTCACCACTGTGTGACAATACAAATGTAATATTTTTTTCTTGAAAAAAAAAAGAAAGAAATTAAAATGTTTAAAGCCATCATTTTTCAATATTGCATAATGATTGGCTTTAAACTATTTAGTTGAGATTATTCCTCATGAAAATCTCAATACTTAAAAAAGTAAAATAAAATGGAATTTAAACAATCTTATTTACCACAATCCTAAACTTAAAGGCTTAAAATCACAAGCACGGGAGAGAAAAAAACATCTCAAAGAGGCATTCACAAACCTCAAGGTTATTGAAGAGCAAGGATCGTAGAAAAACTGGTTTAGTTTCACTCCAAATGGAACTTTTTTATGATGCCTTAATTAAAAGATAAAAAAATACTGTTGAGGAGAATTAAGGACGGGAAAAACAATTGTGCTATTAATAGCCTCTAGTTGTAACGTAAAAGCTACTGGAGGACGAATAAAAAGTAATACATTTTAATTCTTCTGAAGTTCAAGGTTCCGTTGCTTATCTATTATACCATATTTATCCTCTTGTTAAAATAAGTTAAATAAGTCATTTAATATTGGTTTAAATTTTACTGAGAGATAAAGACATGCTGTTGGTTCCGTCTCATTCCTCGTCTACTGGAGGGTATTTAAGAAGTTATCCAAATGAAAATAGTCAACGAGAAATTTTTTACAGTCTCAACAATAACGGTTTTTTCCTTTTTTCCAAATTTAGAAATTGTTTTCCCCGGTTCTAGTGCTCCTTTAATTTCACAAAACATCCACTTGGCTCTCTAGTTTTCGAAAAAAAGGTACAAAATTAATAAAAAAACATGATTTTAGGAAATTGATGTTTTGTTTTTTTAATTGTTGTCTCTTGTATGGTTACATTGTTAATTGTTAAATTATTAATTGATTCTTGAAGCTTGGACGACAATATGGAACCAAGGTGAGCTAAATACTAAGGTGAGCTCACTTCGAAAGACGGAAGTGCAAACTACGTCACTAGGCCTTATTCTCCTTCGATAGTGCGCTATTGACTTGAGGTGTTTAGGTTGTGTTTTGTTGTTTTCTTTAATTGTTTTGTAGTATTAAGGAGTGCTTATCTGAAAATATTCCAGGGAAAACTTGTGCAACATGCCATTTGTAGAAACAAAGAAAAACTTCTTTACAATTTTTTTTTCAACTTAAAAGAATTGCTTTGCTAATGAATATTCTTAATCTGAAGGTTTAATAATTAAAAATGTTGAGAGACGTTCTCTGATTATTAATTCCATTTTTAAATACCAATCTTCTTTTTTAGAAGTGATCATTTAATTATTTCAACAATCCTTTCTTATTTTTATTGCATAATAAGAATAAATAAGTCTAGAATGGAAATCGATTATGATGATATGGTATGGCTATTGCGGTGCCAATGACGTCAGCAAAATATGTCGTGCGGGTTTGCAGGCCCAAGTGAGCCTAAGTATTTACTCGACATTTTATAAACGAAGCAGGAGGGTATTGAAACAAAGATACTTTAATTAAATCTGAAGATAATAAACTAAATAATAAAGTTAATTTAAAACAAATATGAGTTTATTCGTTTTTTCCCTGAAAATAAATTTCGCTTGCACTATGATCTCCTAAGCTTGATTTTACTTAAGTTTAAATATATTTTTTAGACCCTTTCCATTTTCAGAATTCCTGTAATGCATATATAAATCTTTTTAGAAAAGACTCGAGAATGTTTTTTAAGGTAAAAACAAAAAAAAAAAAATTTTTTTTAATTTTAGGGCCTAGGTGTCCATTCAATTGAATACCAAAAGATATCACGGATTATCAACCACAAAGGATAAGTATTGAAAATCATTATCAGCATTAATTAATTTAGTTAGAAGTACTTCATCCTTGAAAAAAAAAATAATGAACTCATGAACGGTAAAGTTCTCCAATTGAGGAAGGTACTCCTCTACTATACCTTCCAAGGCATATTGTGTACACTGGTTTGAATGTCATTTATCTCATGATTGTGTCAAAAAGCACAGGTGTGGATTAAGTGGAGAGTGTTAAGGCCTCACCTTAGCAACCTAGAGACTTCTAGGAACAAGTTTAGTAATATAGATTTATGAAATACTGTTGCAAATTAAAATATTTTAGAGAATTAATATCTAACATATAAAGTAATGAGAGTAACGTAATGGAATATAACGTATGGAATACGAAATATAACATAATGAAGAGTAACATATTTTCAGAATTCCTGTAATGCATATATAAATCTTTGTACGAAAGACGTATAAACTAAAAAAAAAAAAGTGAAGCTCTGTAGTTCATAATTTCAACTTATTTATTATTATTAAATAGAATAAGTAGGAATAAATAAGTAGAAATTATTAAATAAGTATGAAAAATTAAAATTCCTAGGATGCCCTACAAAGTTTATCAGACTTATCAAGATGATCCTGCAAGACAGCAAAGGAGTAGTGAAAATTCAAGGAGAACTTTCAAAGCAATTCAAAGGTGTTAAGCAGGGAGACCCTCTTTCTCCAACATTATTTAACATGGTGCTAAATGTTTAATTATATAACATGGTGTGCTATATATTGTGATGTATATACCGCAGATTGACACAGTATCTAGCGTTTGCGGATGATGTAGTAATCACAGGAAGAACAACCAATGCGCTATTTGGAGTGATCGAGGAGTGCGAAGATGCTGCTAGGAAAGCAGGACTGGTAATCAATATAGAAAAAACTAAATATATTACAAACAGAAGGAACAGTATATCGAGGGGGCTGTATACCACTTAGAAAGAGTACCACAATTTAAGTATCTGGGGACTGTTTTATTAGGACGGAGGATAATAATATTAGGGAAGAAATTAAGGCAAGGATAACAATTGGTAATAGGTGTTATTGGTCCCTAATGAAAATGTTTAGGCAACCAGAGTCCTCAAAATAAGAGTGTACCGTACGGTACACATACGGTTGTGTATTTATTTATATATATGGTGATAGAGAAAAATCCTCAAAATCTTTGACCCTGCAAAAGGGAGGATGAAGACCAATGAGGAACTAAGGAACCTGCATGAAACACACGATATTGTTTCCACCATTAAGAGTGCCAGGATAAGATGGCTGGGGCACGTACAAAGAATGTAGCGTGGTAGGCTCCCTAAAATGATGATGGAGGGACACCCAGGTGGAAGAAGAAGCAGAGGGAGACCTAGACTTCGTTGGAATCCACATCCATGAATTTTAAGGGTAGCTGAAGACAGGTCTGAGTGGAAGAGGATCACTGAGGAGGCCAAGGTCCTGCAAGAACCCTCGCGCCGTCAGATAGGATAGGATAGAAATTATTAATTATTAAATTTTAAGATGGAAACTCAATGGAAGCTTAAAATTTCACTAATCCTACTTGTGCAGAAATTAATTTCTACTCAAAGTAGAGGAGGAAGTGAAAGTTGTGTGATGCGCACACCGCACGAGATTTTTTACATATAAAATGCATTACATGTTAAACTAAGACAGATAGATTATTATTATTAATAAAGATTTAAATATGCATTTATGAAAATAAATATTTAATTTATTTTTTATTATTGGGGAGAGTAGTTTCTGTCTTTTTAGAAGACATTTTTGTCCCATATATAGAAATTGTATTCAATATATCGAAAAAGTTTTTCTAGCAAAGGTTAAACATTCCTGAAAAGAATTTTAGATAGAAAGGTTTTTCACATATGGTAGTTGAATATAGTAGTTCAACTGTATATCATAGAGCAGAGAAAAGTTTTGATTTGATTCGACCCACGCTTAGTTGATCGAGTTCCGTTATTCGTTCCATTTGACGAAGATCATATGCATATAAGATATATGATACATCTTTCTTTTTTTTTCTCGCCTCGCCATTATATTTCTTGAAACACTTAATTTAGGATATTAGTATTATTATATTATATTATATTATTATACACGTAATATTATATTTTATTAATTTAATTCAACCATATATATATATATATATATATATATATATATATATATATATATATATATATATATATATATATATATATATATATTTGGAGGGGCGATTTAATAAGAAGAAGGCAAATAATCACCTAAATATCTATAATCCCCAAATCGGGCGTAAGTTTTAAGGGTAAGCATGAAAATTGGATCCAAAATTATTAATAAAAATCACCATAAATATTACTTGAAATATTAACTTATTTTTTCTTTCGTACATTTGGGCAAGATATATCCTCCAATTCCTCCTCTCTATGTACGCCACTGCTTATAAGTTCTATAATATTACAGTTGTTCAAAGGAAATTATTGCAATTTTAAATACCGTTGGCAGCACTGATCTTATGACGAACTGTTGCCTTCATCTTTCAGCTGATAGATAAGATAACAGAAAATATGAAAATTTTATATATTTATAGTGCATACCTACCTTAATGTTTCATACAACTATGAATGGAAGATATGATGTGCTGTATACAAATTAGATTTTAGCCAAGCGTGGCAAATCAACTTAAATATTTTATTACAGTACAATGATGGATATTAACGACCAGAAAAATATTAGAGAATAATTTTAGATACAACAGAAAGTAATAAACTGATACAGACTTATTAAAAGTGTATTTATTGATGTCATGAGTTCAATGGCTTTGGCGAAATAGCTTTCTTTTAACGTAGACATTTAACGAAAGTAGCTCGAACTATCTCACAACATTTGAGAACTCAAACAAAAGTACTAACAAAAAGTATAAACGAAGGAAATGTGTAAATTAAAGTATGCATAAAATTAAACTTGTATCAGACAGTTTTCTAAAATAATATCGTACTCCATTAATTAATAAAACATCTGGTGCGTTGCGCGTATCACACAACTTCCACTTACCACCCAATTTGAAATAAACTTTAAAATTTTCCACTTAGTTATCTTGAAAACTCCATTCAGTTTTCATTAAATAATATAAAATTAGAAATTATTAACTACAATCATCAATTAAGTTTATGCACTTTCTGTCACTATCCGTTACCTTCTAGTTCTAAATATATGTGCCGTTCTAAAAAAAAAAAAAACGTCAAATTGGGTGTCTAAGGGTTTTAAGGCATTTTCTCAAACCTCTTAACTCTGGAAAAAAATTCAGTTGTTTGATATAACTTTTTTCGTCTCTTTCCATTTGGTTTTGAAACTGTTACTTATATTATTTTATATGAAAAAACTGTCAAAAGGCAAAATTTAATTCCCTCACCGTGTCCAAAGCCGACGATGACACCATTAGTAGCCTGCTCCTCAAATGGTATCTTGATTGGGCAAGTGTCCTATTACATTTTAAATCGTCATATTTTTTAGTTTTAAAAACTATTATTAGAAGTTTTTGAATTGTTATTCTTATAAATTACAAATTACTAAAAAGGAGTTTCCAGAGATTTTATACAATTCCCTCATATTCTTAAATTATAGAGTTTTTCAGTAACAGAGGTGGTGTGAGAAAATACAAAAAAAACAAAACATTTATTCAACAAACAGTCATCTTTTCCGCTGTTTTCGTTTCCTGCTTTTGTCCCAGAGAATTCAGTAGCTACTGGGCCGTCACTGTATAAATGAAAGATATTATTAATAATCGTATTTTTATTAGATGTAATGCACTTATTCGTTTTTATCCAATAAGTTTTTGAGTTTTTTTTAATAGATAATGTTATAAGTAAAGACCGGATTTGTATGCAAATGCATATTTTTCCTGATACGTTTTTCAGCCAAAATGATCGACTATCTTTACGAATCAATACATTTGGCATATATATATTAAATTTTATGGTGCATATTTTTGCATATTTGATGGGTTTGCATATTTATGCATATTTGGCCAAAAAAAATTTTAAATAATATTTCTTCCAATTAAAATAGAGAATAAACAATTAAACTATTTTCTGATACACGTTCAATGCGGAATAAATGGTTTGTTTTTTTAATTATTATTGAATGTTTCAATTATAAGATAGATGAACACTATCTACGATGGATTAAAATAATCTATGATCGTAATCATAGTAAAGACAAATGCTCACAGACTAAAAAAAAACTTGCAATTTGTATCGTTGTGGTTGTGATCACAACTGCATTGAACGTGTACCTGTAGTTCGAAATATTTTTTAGAATATTATTGGTATTTCAAAACAAATAAAAATTTAAAAGATCAAATATGTATAGTTAGGTATTTACAGAAAATAATTTTTAGCATCGTAATTTTGATAACTTTTCTAGAACCCTTACCTTCAAGTACTTTCTTAAACAAAGTAAAAAACATCATCTTGCACTTCTCCTTTGGAATTTTATATTCTATCCTGTCAGTCAGTGCGTTGCTTCCGTTGTAAGAATTAGTTTAAATTAACTACGTTTTACTTTTCTTACTTAAACCAAAATGCCCAAAGCAGGAGCACCATTTAATTTAGTTTCATGCTTAACAGTTGGAACCCATTGAATTCAACAGCGAGAGATTTTTCCTGGAAAAACATTTTTTTGCAGTTTGTGCAATAAAAATGAGCCATCTAAAAGAAATTTTCTAATCGACCAGCACGTAAATAAAAGTACTGGTATGAACTTTTTCTTGGAATTTTATACTCTAATTTGAGTTCCGAATGTAACAATACTTAATTGTTTACTGTACGATTGCATGAGAAGGCTTCGTGGAATTTTCCTACACTGGAGAACCACAGCACTCTTTGCCGAGCTTGTTCAAATCTCTTCAATGAAATACACACTTTATTTTGCATAGGCTGCATCTGGTATTCCCTTAATTAGGCTTATAGAATCTTCATTTGCGAAAAAAGGAAGAAAGTGAAAACATGTAATTTAAAGTATTTTAATTTTTAAGAATTATTTAGCAATAAAACAATTCTGTGTAAAAATTTGTTTTTTTAATTTACCTATGTTTTTTTTTCTTATTTATTTTATAAATTATAATTATAATTGTTAAGCGAAGCAGTTTGATAATAATTATACCTTTTTGTTGATTTTCTGGACGTTCCTGACATTTATCGTGTATATTTTCCTTCATATTTCTTCACGTTTCACTGCATATTATTGCAGATTTTACTCCATATTTGAGGACCTTTTACTGCATATTATATGGGATATTTTAATCTTTTTTGCTGCATAGAAATCCGGTCTTTAGTTATAGGTGTTCTGTTGATTCTTCCAAGTTATACTTTTGTTGTTGTAAAATGGCCATTCTAGTTGGAAAAATGTCCGTATAAATAGAAATTTTTAATTCCCTCATTCCTTTGATAATGGGCGAATACAGCTTGTATGAGGGAATGTCATTAGACTTGATAAGAAATAATATATGTATTTTATTTAAGAACCTTCTTAAGCCTACTTGGTGTTGTTAGCATGAAGAATGTCTACACGGGCAAACCGTCGGACTTTCTGATTCTGAGAAACGTCACAAATTATGGAATGAAAGTAAGTTAAAATATAGGACTCCAGGGAAGTTAAATATTATCATAGTTCTGTATCGAATAAATGATTTATTACTACCGAAATCCTCTCATCCATAAATAAATTAATGAAATAATTCTCTCTAAGCCATGATGTCATTCCCTCGAAGGCAATATAGTTCCGCCATGTCAACAATTTCTTTACTTATTTTCAATTAAATAAATATTGATCTTGATGAGCTGCTGGGGATTGGATTCCATTCAAGATTAAACAAAGGTTATTGTACATTTTTTTATAAATCGCAATTTGAACATTCAATTATGAAAAAAAAAAATCTGATTTTTCTGAGAATGGCCAATATATGTTAGTTATTTATTTTTCTAAAATCTTTATCTTACCAACGGTATAGAATAAATCTATATTACTGCTCTATATTTTGTAAAAATTTTACCCTGGAAAAATGTTGTTTCTTTAGTTAATTATCAAATTACTTTACAGCTTATATTCATCCATTTTTTATTACTAATAATATTGAGAGACGGTTAATTTTTTGAAATATAGAAAATTAAAGATACTTCATGGGAAGTAATTTTGAAAATTCGGTCTATAACCTCTGTTTGATTATTTCAATGAAGATAAGGCCGAACTGATATTTAAGGCCATTTAATTGTGCTTTGATATGACGAGTTTATTTAAAATCGTTTGACCCGTTTTCGAGAAAATTGTAAAATCAATTATATAAACTGGCACGTTCGGTTAGTCGATTTTGGGAAAAAACGTTACTGTAACATCCCAGGCATATACCTACCTTAAATACGTAATTATAGTTTTGCACATCTTTATTTTTGAGCTAGATTTTTCACATAAACACAGACGACTTTACGAGACTTGATAATTTGAACTCGAGAGTATAATATTTTATTCGTGAAACGGATAGCTGTTACACACAAGCGAATAAAATGTGCAATGACATGGAAATCCTGTCTCTAGTTATCACTGAGCTATCTTTCTTTGTTGACATGTAAAAACAATTAATCACTTATTAATTGAATGCAAGTGAATACGCAGTGTAAAGAATGAGTTGAATACTCCATGTAAGCAAGGAAGTGAAAGTGGCAAGGAGAATGTTACCTGAATGAGCTGGCAATCCCATACTTCCAAGATCAGCTTCTATTTCTGTTTAATTATTCGATCAGATGGCAGGTATCATCTGACTGTTCCACTGAAGGACGTTACATATTGAGTTACCCGAGTCAGCGTTTTAGTTATTAAACTCTTCTTATCTTGCCTTAAATGCTTTTTATGCATTTTTTGAGCAATCATTAATGTATAAATCGTTTCTATTCTTGCAACACCAACTGGATTTAAAACTGAATTTAGCCTGTGATTAAGATTTTATTTTATTAGCTTATTTTTTACGCAGTGTTGCCACAGCTCGCGGCTCAATAATATTTTGTCAATAATATCAATTTATGGATTAAGAAATTCTGAAAGCAAAACTTACAACCACATTATAATAACCAGAGTTTAAGTTAAAAACGTATGTTGTTGTTTTTTTAAATACTTAAAAAAATTATTTAAAAAAATATGATAGTGCGATTTACAGAGCCGGATTTTCACTATCGTAGCTTAGGGACTAGTAGCAATCTGCCGCCTCTACACTGAGAAAATTCTATATGAAAAATTATTCTAATCTCAAGGGTAATCGTGGGTACGAAGAACCTTATAAGTTTATATTGGCGAGAGCAGCGTAGCCCCTTTGCCATCTATTTATTTCAGTGCAATAGTTCTTCATTTTATTGAAATCGCCGGCCCTGAATATTATAAAATATATTATATATTATAAAATATGGGAGTGGAGTAGCCCAGTGGTAAGGCACTCTGTGTTACCATGGATTCGAGACCGGCCGTGGCAGATAAATATTTCTTCTTTTATTAGCCGTGGATCGACACTATGGGGTCGGTAGGAGGGGTCCTGGGGATCACCCAGCCTCTATAAAGTGGGTATCCTTAATTGGGGAAAAAACTTGGAGGCTGAGCGTGATCTCGGTCAGATCACCTTCTTGCACAACCGTTGGATTAGAAACAGTACGGTTCTTACCTAGTACTGAACTCAAGATCCTTCATTGGTTGTAGTGGTACAGGTGTATGTATTGTGACATACATATAATATATATAAAAACATAATGGCAATCTAATTATATAATACTATAATTATAAATAATTTAAAATCATATTATAACTTATTTATAACTATTATAATGATATAGTAATTATTATAGTTAACTTATATTATAATTATTAGACTTATATAATTAATTATTACTTACGATTATTACATAATTATATCTTGATATGATTATATGCATTATGTAATTATAATAATGATAATATATGATTATAATAATAAAATTAAATAAATTATGATAGTATATATAATATTAATATTTTAACATAAGTATAATGCATACTTAATCAAAAAGATTAATTTTTAAGTTATTTTTCAAATATTCTTGAGATGATTTAATTTATTCATTAATTTTGTATATCTTGTAACATTGTATATCTCATTAGTTATGAAGATTGTTTTTTAACTCATTTAACTTAAAATAGTTTTTTTTAAACCATTTTTACTGATCTCAGCGGCTCAAAAGCATCTCGTTACAAAAACATTTGTAACGACCATAATCTAATTTTGTCCACCTAAATCGGTAATTATTTCCACTGTGCGCCGAGTGTCGAATTTGAGATACGGAATCTAGTAACCAGATAGTGATTCAGAGCCACTTTTTGAACCACCGATTTATATATAATTTAAGAGGCGTGTAAGGAAGTCGCGGGGTATCCACATCAGATTTTTCATTTACAACAATTATCCACTCAACTCTTCCTGCCTTCTTTTATGCGAAAATTTGAATAATGACTGATTTAATCAGAGAATGATTAAAGTGCGTGTTATTATTTATAATAGATTGAAATGATTTTTTTATTCGCATATATTTCTTCATCAAGCTTTTTGGCTGTATAGATTGTTTTAATCAATTCTTATCTTAGGATTTCGCTCATTCTGTCTCCCCTGACGGCAGGCGTCCATCTCGAACAATAAATTCCATATAATTGTCAAGTTCTTAAAAAAAAAAAGGTTTCCAATTGCACTTTTTAAAAACATTGATCTCTGTCAAATGTGATTCCTCAACAATCTGTAAACTGAAATTATTATTAATTTTTTAATCTACGATATTTCGTTTTTAATCAATGTATTTAAATCTTTAAAAACACCAATGAATTATAATAAATAATATATTAACTCCCTTTTGGCTGAGTATATGTTCAACTGTCTTGGAGTGACGAAATATCTCTATGGTGTTAATCTTTTTTTAGACTGTCGATATGGGATGTGCTATCTATGATCTCTATTTGTGTCTAATCCTTTCTATCCTGATGATGCCTGAATTGACGAAGCGTTGATGATTATTACATTGTTGATATTTAGGTCTGACTACATTCCACCAAATATTGGGGCATATATTCACATTCAAACCGTTGAATGGGCCCCATAATTTTTTTTCACTGTTATACTTTCATTTGAAATATAATTGAAATCATTCATTGTGACTAAATGACGATTAATTTAATCAATTGACAAACAACTCTAAGCTAGAAAAAATTTGAAATAATATTATTGGGACCGATTATACACATTATGTACTAACTTTCAGTTGTATGTTTACAGATAAGTAACAGAAAGATATTGCTTTGAACACGCCACTTTTACTGTTTACGATTTACAACTGTTTATGGACAAAGGTTATTCACATTCGACATTATTATATTTATTGAAAACAGGAAAATAAAAACATGTTTATCGCGGTTGTGTTGTTTACTGGTTTTAGGAATAGAAAATGTGTTTGGTACTGAAAGGGGAAAATATTTGTTTGGAAAATCACTGTTTTTTTTTTATACCCATCGTACTATTTATTAATTAATAGGACACCCGATTTTTTGTTCGTAAGCGCTAATCGCAAAAACTACAGAACCAATCTCTAGCAAATATTATTTATATCATCTTCATGATTCCTAGATGGTTTTTCAATAATAAAAGCCGATAAACCATTTTTCCCTACATTGCAGCGCCAAAACGGCTCAGAACATTTTAATGAACATTTAATCGATTATGTAATAATCGTAAGTAATAATTAATTGCCGAAAGTATTCTCCTTCAAGTTTTTTTACTGCCCATATATGAACTACACCCCCGAGAAAAAGAAGGAAAAATTATAACGAAAAGAATATTTTATTTGCGCATAGCTCGAAAATTATGCTTATTTGATAGATAATTAAATTCCCTACCAAACATAAATCGGACCATTATTAGCAAAGATACTGACTGCGCTTTGAACAGTATAGCCATGTTTTTACTTTCATACCGCTGACAGATATTGTAATCGGGTCAAATTTTCGATATGTAGTTTTCAACAGTTCTACAGGTTGCAAATCCGCCTGAGTAAAAAAAGGACATATTTTTGGCCATTGGTCCGTATGTGTCACGAATATCACTTGAATGGGTGAACTAATTCTATTTTGAACTTCAATTAATTCGATTTTTGTATACTAAATTTATACATACTATAATTTTTATTAAATTTATAATTGTGTTCATTTAATATATATATATATATATATATATATATATATATATATATATATATATATATATATGTGTGTGTGTGTGTGTGTGTGTGTGTGTGTGTATATATATACACACGAGGTGTGGCTATTAAATAACGAGACTGACGTTGCAATAAAATTTATTTTTATTTTATAAATAATTACTTACTATCACCTTCAATATACACCCCTTCTATATCCCTACAACGCTGCATGCGAATTTTCCACAGTTGGAAACAGTGCTGGAAGTCATCTTCTGTCAGCTCCTTCAAGACGCGTGCAGCTTTCTCTTTTACAGCTTCCACGGTGACATGTGATGATTTTAACTTATGATACGGAAACGAAGCGCCAATCCATGCACTGGAAGACCCCAACTTCACCGAGAGCCAAAAAAGCTAGAATGAGCAAGTCAAAATTTAAAGCAATGATGATTGTTTTTTTTATATTCATGGGATTGTGTATCTTCACTGGGTTCCTGAAAGTCAAACTATTAATCAATACTACTACCTTGAGCTACTTGCAAAACTACGTGAAAGAGTAAGGAAAAAACGACCCGACATGTGGAAGGACAAATTATGGGTTCCCCACCAAGACAATGTGCCAGCTCATTCCGTGTTATCTGTCAAGAGGTTCCTAGCCCAGTACAGCATCCCAGTGTTAGAACATCCACCTTATTCACCAGATCTTGCACCATGTGACTTCTATCTGTCCCCTAAGGTGAAATCTTCATTAAAAGGGACGAGATTTGAGTCCGTGGAAGCTGTAAAAGAGAAAGCGACACGCGTCCTGAAGGAGCTGACAGAAGATGACTTCCAGCACTGTTTCCAACAATGGAAAATTAGCATGGAGCGTTGTAGGGATAGATAAGGGTTGTATATTGAAGGTGATAGTAAATAATTATGTATAAAATAAAAATAAATTTTATTGTAACGTCAGTCTCGTTATTTAATAGCTACCTCGTATATATACTCAAATCAGGCAATAGCAAAGCATTGCCGGGTCAATTAGTACTTGTATGTCATTATGAATCAAAGTATATTATTTGACTCGTTTTGATGATGGCCATTCTTAATCTATTATTTGTGAACCGAAGAAATTCAAAACGATTAATGAAACTATTTAATTTTATTTATTATTTTTAGAATTTTTTTTAAGTTGCTGAATCTTACAGTAACAATGACAATGTAAAGTACGCGAAACACAACTTGAAATACACAAAATTGCACTTCCCTAACCCACTATTCAAAGTTGCCAGAGGTATATAAACCATTCATACATAGACTGGTTTATATATATATATATATATATATATATATATATATATATATATATATATATATATACGAGTACCTTAACGACCAACCCATCACTTTCTGCTCCTTTGTTAAAAACTTAAGCGTAATCATTGACCAATCCCTTTCCTGGAGCCACCATACCGCACACATCCCCCGATGGCCAATTTTTACCCTCAAATTATTCCATCTCTTCCAACATCTCTTACTCAAACCTACACGTAGACTCCTAGTATCCTCTGTTATCTTTCCCCATTTTGACTACGACTGTGTGGTGTACGGTGGCCTCACGGGAGTTCTTATGTATTGACTGAAGAGAATTATGAATAGCTTTGTAAGTTTTGTTGAAGGTACTCGCCCTTCTGACTGGTGTATACAGCCTTTCCATAGAACTGCATCGTTCCAACATTCCTTCATTGCCCGTTCAGCTACTTTCTGCAATTTTCTCCCTCCTAAAATTCGACATGCCCCTTGTATAGCCACTTTTAAAATCCTCCTGTTCCAATTCCTGTTCACAAACCAGTCGGACGCTGGCTAACCATATCATTATACTGTAATGCATCAGTTTCCATTAAGTACGTTTTATGTACATATCATCTCATTGTTAATGTTGTTCGTTGTTTCATTTATAAATCTCAAAGATTCCTTTCTTTTTATCTATAAATTATTTTCTCTACAATGAAATTTACAATCTTATGGAATCCAAATATTCTCTTTATGTTGTTAATTTTGTTGAAATGTTTTTAGATATTGATTCTCTTTCTTTCACTATTTTTTCTGTGTGCTTATCTTTTTTTTTCTGTATCATATTATAATGAAAATTTATGTAAATTTTTTTTTCTCACTATGAGATGTAAATAATTATTTAACGATAAACGTTTTGTTAAACGGATGAATGTAAATTTCTTTTCTCACTCTCTTTGTTCTTCTTATTAGCAATCATGCATATTGCTTCACAAGGATTCTTTATTATTTATGATTCTCATTTGTTTATTTCAATATTTAAGCCAGAATTGTTATTTATTTATTTTTTTTGTTGTATAACATATTTATTCTTAGGGGACTTCGTCTCAGAATAAAGTTTTCTTTCTATTCTATAAGAAGTAGAAGAAGTTGGTACTATTCGTTTAATTTGTATTTAGTTTCCTGGCATTTCACTATATCGGGCCAATATATAGTGAAGAATAAGGATGTAAAAAAGGTATCTAAAAATTCTGCAAAAAAAAAAAATAAGTTGATAAAATTATTCAATTTCTTATTCATCAATAAATTAAGTCACTTGTGTTGTATAACAATTGTTTTAACCCGGACGCCTACTATGGCAAATAAAAGTTTGGGAGTGAAACAAAATGTTTGGGACAGTCATGTTTGACGAGTTTCTAGAGAGGCAGCACATGCCAAACGCCGCAAAAAATTTTAGATGTTTAAAATGCTGAAAGTTTCCGGAATTTCCACAAGCATTTTACTTATTAAATTCCATTGGAAATGCCTAAGAAATAGAAATGTTTCCTTTTTCGTAAGAAAAATTTGTTAATTAAACAGAGATATAGAATATTGGGTTTGCCTTATTAATTTTTTATTAAATATGTTAAAATTCAGGAAAATACACATTTTGTAATTGCGGAATTTAAAAATTTTTATGTTAATTTCAAAATTATATAAGGTTACAAGCAAAATTTTTGTAACTTTTGTTAAATCTGATATAAGATAAAATTTAAAAATAGTACACCTTGGATGGTAGACCAAGGCTCCTTTGGCGAAGGAGACCTCAGGGCTCTGTGTACAAGAAGATAGAAAAGAGAGACCGAACATAGGTAAAAATGAAGGGTTGTTGAGAAGGCTTAAGTCCTGAACGGACCATAGCGTTAATGAAAGAAGTGAAAGAAAATTTATATTATAAACAACATAAAAAATGATTTCGTAGAACTAAAAATGTTTGCACTCAAATCTATTAAAATGATACGACCATTAATATAAGCTTCCCCTTCTCCCGTCCCCCATAAACAAAATAAATAAACAAACCCCTTAAATTTTCGAATTTTATTTTCAAAACAAAAAAAAATTCTAATGTTCAGCAAAACAAAAAAAATAAATAAAATAAGCTAACATAATTTTGGATACCTAGAAATTTAGATATTTAGAAACACATAATGTCGTGTGCGAGCGGCCACTATCATACTTAAGCAAGGCTCTAGAGCCCGTGAAAGACATAAAATACATTACATAATCTTGAAGAATCATCTATACATACTTCAAGGCCCTTCCTTGGATTGCTACCAAGTCGTTACGTGCCTCCCATGAAATGCTGTCCCAGAACTAGATGGAGCCCCCTTCTAGCACTACAGTTCACAATGGGCAGCACTGGTAGTTACGTTCTCCAGAATCATTCACTACCATTTGGACTTTAAAGGATAATTATCCTTTCTATAATTCAAATATTTCTTTCATTTTTTCACAGTGAAAGTTGCCTTTTAAATCTATCTATCTCTGACGAGTGAAGAGGACATTATGAGTAGGTATTTGATTTTCTCAGTCTTCTAGCTCTGAGATCGATATATCATATTTTGGTAATTATTCCGATAACTACTTCTCACCCGTAATACACCAATCGACGAAATTACTAATCGATACCTGTTTTCGTTGTTAACTCTATACCTCTTCCTAATGCTGTTGGTAAAATAGTTTAATTTGTGAATGTCAATTTACCAACTGCTAATTCCTTTCCATTTTTAATATTGATTTTATTTTATTTAAAAGGCAATATGAGTTTTGCAGGAATAGGATGGTACGCATGGTCAAGTGAAGGTTTGATGAATGGTTAGATTACCACAACTTTTTAATGGAGCAATAATATTTGAGACCTTAGCAGATGCTAGGCATTCCTATATTTTCTAACCTCTTTTCAGACCACCAAAAAATCAACTTTTTTTTTTCAATTACTTCATATATCGCCTAATCCATTTCGACAATTGTGCCAATTTGGGCGCCAAAAATCTTGGGTGAGAATAATATACCATGAGGAATTATGTTTACCGATAGAGCCAATAATTAATTTATAAAATAATAATTTAATTCAATAAAAAGAATATTAATAGCGAGCAAACAAATACCCAATTTAATTAAATATTGCGGTAGATTTCGCGTTTTGGGTTATTGTGAATCAGCAGTTGGTACTCTAAATAATTAAGCATTTAAATTACAAAACATGTTTAACTATTTGTTTTGAAGCCACTGAAAGCGACGTTTAACGTATGTCGAACTGTAATTTTTTTCCATTTTCAAGAACTGTAACGATTCCAAGTGAATCCTCATTCCTTAAATGGCTAATTATGAAGAACAAAACAACTTTGCTAATAATTTGTTATAATGTATAAAACAATAATAAAATACTATTCCAATTTTTTTTATGAATCAATGCCTCGGAATGAATGTCGACCTTCACATACCTGTAGGAATAACCAGTCCTGTTTGCCTTAATAGGAGTGTAAAAGGATCTAAACACCAATAAAATAAACTATAAAAAAAAAAACTAAAATGAACATATGAAAGCTATAAACCTATGATTGATTGTTGGCAATTGATGAGATAATTCTGTAATGAGTAATCCACAATGACTCCTAAATACGAAAACGAATTAACAAAAATTAAATATGAATGAGAGCAAAATAAATCTCGAAAATTATTGCTGTTGCGATTTTTTTAATGTAAAAATCGTTTGGATTATTTAAATATAAAATAGGAACGGTAAAGGGATATCGAGATTCCTGAATTTATAATTTGCGTAACCGAACGATTCTAAATACGTAAATAATACAATAATTATCCTTCCTATTGTTCTGTACGGTGTGAAACATGGCCGCTAACTTTGAAGGAAGCACAACGCCTTAAGGTCTTCGAGAATAAAATATTGCATAGAATATTTGGTCCAAGGAAGGATGAGTCCACAGAAAATTTTAGGGGGTTATACAACGAGGGTGCACTCTGTTAATATAATTGAAGAGATATCATAGCGATGGTTGAAATGGATTTGCAAAGTTGTTGGGCTTAGCAGCGAAGGAATCTCTAAAAAGTTAATTAATGCTGAACCGACTGGTAAGCGTTCGAGGGTTAGACCGAAACGTATGTGGAAGGATTGCGTTAAGGGTGGTCTTACAGATTTGGGTTTGGTCGGTGGTCGGTGGATGTAGGTTTGTAAACAGCGGTTGGTGGTATCGGCATCGAACCTTCGGGTTCGCTAGGCCTTTTATTCATTTATAGATTGGGCAACAATTATATCACATTTTTGCATATCATCTTTTAATGACGAACTTTTTTTATTTAGGAGTTGCAGTTGCAATATATAGAGAAATACATGCAATTTTATTAAATGTGTTTAAATATAAAAAAAAAAAGTGAGTAGTTCTGAGTCACGGTTACTTATAGCATATATTTCAAATGTATATAATCCCTCAAGTACCAGTAAAACTCAACACTGTGACTAAAAACGATTTCAAGTCATTCATGTTATCAGTATAATGATTCACTTGATATGCTATCGTATATACGATTATTTTATTAATAAATATTGTGTCACGTGCCGTCAAGGTAGTACTATATTAACGCGTATCAACCAGACCGTTCTCGTTCCCACTAGTTGGCCATTCGATTGGTTCTCAAAGTGGCTCACAAGCACACCACAAGGGAGCCGTTAAATTTTTAAATAGTTGAATTAAAGCATTAAATTTAATTAAATTAGTAATTGAGCAATTATAAAAATTAATTTTGGTGTTTTGTTACGATTTATTTTACCAAAAATCAGTAGTGTTCAGTTGTCTTATAATTCGCCACATTAAATAAAAAAATTAATTGTAAAGTATAGGAAAGTCGAATATTATTATTGTGGGGTGTTTTCACAAGCGCTTTGATCTTCGAACCTCCCCGATTCGGGAATTATTAATCTGGAACGGCCATGCATTCATTACACCTCGTTTACACCAAACGAGCTATATATAAACAATATTATGCGTGTATATATCTACATTGGTCAAGGGATTTCAATAATTGACATTATTCTGTATAGAGATTAGATAGACGTCAGCATTACCTTATTTCACATTTTGTAAATACTCAAGAAAGCTGAAACATTTAATAAAATATTTATATTTTATTTGTAGTTGGATATAAATCTGCAATGTTCTGACGATTCTGGATAAAAAAGACCACAAACCCGAATACTTAGCCGGTTCTTTAATGGGAACGGTGTTTCATGAGAGCGCATAGTTCTCTCAGGGTCTAGTATGATTCTTTTTTGTTATATTTTATTAGATTGTTGACAATAGTCAAGGTTCAGTATAAATAATACAATAAATTTATAATTCCAAAGCATAATTAACAATAATGAAAACCAAATCAAACGTAAAATAGATCACATTAAAAACAATTTACTCAAAGTTAGCTTTTTGATGAGACCAGGTTGTAATTAATTCCAATTATGAATTTACTTATGTCTAAGTCAGATTTAAAAATTTATATATAAAAAAAAAATAAAAACAGTTAAGGAATGGTAGATAAAGAACTATGATTATACAAAAAACTATGTATTAATTAACATCTTTTGTTAATTTCAAGAATTACTTTGATGACTTCCTGAGCATTTTTTTAAATATAAATTTTTATAATATATATTTAATATTATATATTAAAAAAAATATATATGTATGTATATGTATATAATATATATATGTATTTATGGTACCTACTTATATTTATAAAAATATGTATTTTTAAACGCTATTACGTACTATTTTTTATTTTTCTTAAACAAATTTTGTTAACATCTCAAACGTGAAAAAGCCATTTTTCGGCGCCTTTATAATATTAAATTTAGGATTTTTTTCACCAGGTTGCTACATACCGATTTTATCTAAAACATAAAATTTGTTTATACTATTTTTCTCCTAATTATCACGTTGAGAAAGTCCCGTGGCACTTTAATTTAAAACAAATAAACTATCGCGGCTGGATCATTTGGTTAAGTCAAGATATATATCAAATTAAAGATCATATAATCCTGAAAAGAATGACACTATTTTTAGCATTATAGGCCAAATAATTTTGGAGTTATAAGCATTTCAATTATTCAAAGCATGTCAAAAAACAATCGATTTTTATTTTTAAATGCTTAAAACCCAAAAACTAATATTAGAAAAAATCTGAAATTTTTAATTTTCACCTATTATGTATATTATATACAGAACTTAAACACCAAGTTTCGCTCATTTTGAAAAACCTGCAGTCTACAATTATTTTTTAATTGGTTGATTTTGTGTAGAATGGCTCCTTTGTGTTATTATTCAAATTTATATAATTTACATATTCATTATATTTTTTTAGCATTATTTTTTTTTTTTTTTTCCGCCTTTATAATGTCGCAAAGGTTAAAGTTATCATAAAGCCCATTAATCGTAAAAACAAGTTATGTAACAACATAAAACACGTCCAATAGTAATCTAGTTGAATAAACGAATCTTCTAGGGGATTGGTACAGAAAGAATCAAAGAGGGGAATGAAAAATATAAATGAATAAATAATATTTAATAAAGGGAAACAAATAAAGTAAAAATGATTTATTTGGATGAGATGGCCCAATAGCACAGCTGAAATAACATCGCCTTGATCAAATATTTAATGTCTACAGGCATATAAATAAATAAAACTCATGATCAGGTGCTCTGTAATTAACATGAAATGTTCTTTTTGCCTCTTCTCTTGTCAAAAATAATCAATCTTATAAATAGAAAGAATTTGAAAAATCACAGATACACATATGACGTATCATCTGATAAATACCTAAGTAATTGACTAACACAAAATATGACTGAGATCTCAATTCGGTTTTTTAGTTTATGATAAAATATTTTCATATGGATATTTCAGTTAGCTTTAATTTGTAAAAACTTTACGTTTTGACGAAATACTTGTTTGGATGTCGTATTAAAATACATCATGCAGTCATCGGTTGGTATCAAAGTGATGAAGGCCCACAAATGAGATAATACCCGTTCACCAACTTTTGACATTTTTTTTTCTTTGAGAATTAAAATTGTCAAGACCATGACGACACGTTCGCAAGTGGGACACTTTTTTTGGAACAATTTGTAAGACTAGCGAGGGGGGGGGGGGGGAGGGAGGGTAGTCCCGTCCCACGGATAGTTGGGAAAAAATACTTCTTCTTCTTTTTCTTTCCTCCTCTGCCTCATACTAGCGTGGAGGTGCATCCAGCCACTTTCTCCAGCCATCTCAATCCCTTGCTAGATTTTACATCTGAGCAATTGTTCTTCCCCGTTTCCTTCCTATTTTTTCTATTTACTGATTATAGGACTATAGGATTATAGGGAAAAAATACAAAACTTAATATTTATTTATCTGGTCTTCATTGATTCATTGATTTATTATTTATTTAGCCTTATTTATTTATGTCCCCCTCCCCACAATAACGTTGCATACAGGTTTTCTCTATTCACTATCAGATGTTCATAGCTGTTCTATCAAAGGAAGTTAGAAATTGCCATGGGGCAAGATACAAAGTCCTCGCAATATTGAACAGTTGTGAGGGTTTAGCAGGTCTAAACGACGGATACGGTCGGACGCACTAAAAGGTTTTATTATATAGATATGAATTAAATAAATTGCTCTCCGGAACGGTCTTACAAACAAGGCCATCTGCGCCATGCATTAATAGCCTCGAATAAAAAATTAATTTATAAATGTGCTAAATTGCAAAGATCTTGTCTAAGGTACTTTCATTACTTGCTCGCTAATATATCTCTGAACAGTGTCAATAAATACTTGAACAGGATTTTAAATAAAATGATCAGGTTTCTTTTGGCTAGAAACTGCACTGAAATATACTTTCTCTATAGGAACTGAAAATAATTGCATTATAATTATAGTAATTGCATTCCATTTGGGCATGACTTATACAGTAAAATGTTTTTGCTGGATTATTAATATGATCATTTGAAAGGTAAGATACGCAAAAGTACAGCGTATTGGAGTTTGTAACCATGTTTCTGTATATCCCATGGAAATCTTTTTTTTTTTAGATTACTCGTAAAGTATGCATCTTCAGAACATTCTAGATGCTCTTTTGAGAGATAATTAAATGGCCTACAAAGCTAAACATAAAAAAATATTTTCTGTATTGGGCATTGCACCCAAAGCGGTAATAAAAGTCGTGTATGAGGACAGAGCGCACATTTTGGATTGTTGTCCCCAAGGTTTAATTATATTTACATCTAGTATTTTTCTCTTGAGTGTGGGTCCAGATTCACTTTACTTACACCGTGTAATAGCATTATATATGTATATATATATATATATATATATATATATATATATATATATATATATATATATATATAATGTTTTAATAACTCAGAATACTTTCGGACAAATAATGTGACGGTAAAATAAAGATATGGTAGATAAATTGTTTCGTTCATCCTGACATAATATTTGTTTACTTTGTCTAGAGAAACATTAGGTATGCGAAAAACATTATTAACAGAAGCAGACGAAATACCTATTATGTAATCTTATGTTATGTTTGCCACATCAAAGTGGAATATCACCAACCATTATGGGCCACTTAAGAAGTTAAACATAACAACAATCAAGGTATAACAAAAGTACAGATTCCACTTTTGAACCCAAATCTGATGCAAACGTTTCTTTTAATTTCGAATAAGATCAGTGATATAACTAATGTACTACTAAGCCAAAAATTGAATAATGTGCAGAGAATGTCACCTCGGACTAAAGGATTAGGATGTTTAAAACTGCATTTTGAGGTAATTTTATTGTGCATTTATCAACGATTGAATCGTTAAATCCTTTGTTTGGCTAATGCCTGAATATGCCAAGATGAAAATATTTATTTGTAAAAATTTGTGCTTGTTCAGGAAAAAAAAATAGTTTGCAAAAGATTTGTTAATACCCTATTTAATAACCAGTAAAAATATGCTTATTTTCCTGTTGTAATTTAAATATGTCATTTTTTTTTCATTTAGTCATATTATTTTTTCACTCTTCTCCTTAAAAAGAGCCAACTTTTTTTTTTTTTATTATTCAGAACGCGGATGTCCCTAAACGATTTAGGGAACTGATGCCTGGTTATTGTGATCGAAAACGGGCCTACTTAGGTAAATAAATATTTGCATATCAAAAATTCAAGAATACACAAATAATTGTTTTGCCAAAAAACCGTTGTTCGAAATAATCCTTAATTTTGAAATGACCCTTATATATTCTTTTAATATGTGTTTACCAGATTTTGGAACTAGGAGAACTATTGTTGGGCCCTCCATAAGTCGCTTTTTTAACGATTAACTTGTTATTTTAAAGAAATCCTAATAAGAATAGGTTTTTAAAAATTAATTTTGGATTCTTGAATAAATTATATTCATGTATATTTCAATTTAAAATTGGAATATGAAATACTAAATAAAATATTGGCAGTTTCAAGAAAATCTATTTAAAAAGCTCAACGCACTATACTAACCTTTTTAGAACTATTTTTTTTTTTTTTTCAATGTAATAAATTCTTCGTGTTAGATCAATATCAGCTAAGCCGACAAATATTATCTAAATGGTACTCATAACGATTGTCAAAGCCTTTTATATATATATTGTTTTAAGATAAGACTGATAAAATAAAATAAACAGTTATAAAAAAAACAAGCTGTTTCCGCTTGCTCGCGGTTTAGCCAAAAGTTGAGTAGAAGCATGAATACTAACTTTCCTCAATATTCTTTTTCATATCTTTTACAAATTGTAAAACGTTGCCAAAGTCCTATTTTAATTCGAAACAATTAGAGCGTTAAAAAAAATAAAAATAGTACAATAAAACGTAGGAATATTTTTTAAATAATAATAATAATAACAGTTGTAGGAGTATATTTTATTCATTACTTAGCCTCATTACAGAGAAAAAACTCTGCAAATTATTACAAAATGCTTTATTACTTTCAAAGTTATATGTCATTAATATGTGGTGTGTCCTCTCACACGAGTTCCCTTGCCGATATCGATGAAACTCCAATAAAAAATTGTTTACATGTTTGCTAATATTAATAATAATAATATATAGGTCCTATTAAGTTTTTTTTTGTTTATGTTTAGCTTTTTAGAAAATTAAATTATCTTTTAAATGAACACCTGGGATGTTCCGGGATTACCCAAAAACTAAACAGGTTTCCATGGGAACATTTGTAGAATGCTTTACAAAACAGGTGTGCAAATTTCAATACGCTATTCTTGCAAACACTGGCCCGATTTCTCTGATTTATATATATTTATTTATTTTTTGTTTTGTAGAGAATCTAATTATCTTTCAAATGATTATATAACTAGGCAGAAAATATATACTTTTTGAGTTATGTGCCAATAAAATTTGGATTCCTTCATAACTTTTTCTCCTATTTTTCTCGGGAATATACTATGTATAAGACATCAAAGGGTTTTAAGGAAAAGGTTTTAGGCGTTTCATCGTTAGAGCCGTTTTGGTTCTACAGTCTACAGTGCCCGATTTGAGGCCGAAACTCTATAAAAATAGAAATAAAAAAAAAGATCGGTCTACCCATTCAAAAGTAACGGATACAGGCCGATTCCCGAAAATGCGTTGTTTTTTTTTTTTTTTTTTGGCTCAGGAGCCTCAAAACACATAGATTCGTTGAAAACTATTTATAATTTTAAATTACAATAGTCTCTTTACCTATAGCAGTACGAAAGTGTTTGTTTTCTGTTTAATATTTTCAGTGATAGACCCCTGTAGTCGACCAAGAAAAAAAAACTTAAATCCCCTCCCCTCCTCCCAAATTTGAGATTTTACATTTCAAGATTTGTTTGTATTCTACGCAAATAGCTAATACAAAAAAAAACCGTCTGCCCACTCTTCGCTCTTCGATTTTCTTGAGATTTGGCAACAAAGTCACAGATCACTACAGGACGATCCTCGGAACTGGGCATTACCATCCGTTATTTAGTTTCAAAATAGCGGCCGATTAGAGATTTCATTAGCCCATATTTTGGCTATTCATAAATAATTAGAGGGAAAATTGTTAAGTGTTTAGAAATAAGCATGCAAAGACATAATAAAAAAAATCTGCATAAATGCTTTTGGTTATTATTATTGGTTAATATTATTATTTTCAGTAATAGACGTTTGTAGTCGATCAAGAAAAACAACTTTAGTCCCCTCCCCTCCTTCCAAATTTGAGATTTTGCATTTCAAGATTTGGATTCTACGTAAATAGCTAATACAAAAAAAACGTCTATCCGCCCTTCTCCGTTCGCCGTCCGCGGCTCCGAGACTGATTTTCTTGAGATTGAACAACAAAGACACAGATCACCAGAGAACGATTCTCGGAACTGGGCATTACCATCCGTTATTTAGTTTCAAAATAGCGGCCGATTAGAGGTTTCATAAGTCCATATTTCGGTCATTTATAAAGATAGTGGGAAAATGTGTTTTGGAATCAGCATGCCAAGGCATAAACAAAAAAAAAAAATCTATTTAATGCTTTTGGTTATTATTATTTTCAATAATGGCCTTTGTATTCGACCAAGAAAAAAAATCGTTTACCCATTTTTAGAATATATTATATTGTTTGAATGTATAAAATAAAATACACATTTATATAATTATATATTTAAGATAAAAACTGAAAAGGCCTTGATGCAGCGAAGCGGTCGCTGAACTTCACACCTTGTAAATGAATGATCTAGTGCAATAGCATAATCGATTTTAACAGCCCTAAAATAACCATGAAATGCCGGTTCATAAATCTTGGGTTGCTCTATTATTGCCAGACCTTGTATCCCATTTCAAAATTAATCGCGAGCATTAATAAGGTTTATCAAATTTTATAGTTTTTCGTGTTCTCTATTATTTTTAATTAAGACACTTTACAGCTGTATGTATTGCTATGTTATTTGTATCAGCAGTTTGTATGTATTTATTTCCGACAGTTATTCATTTGATTTTTATGTTTACAATAACTGATTTATTTTTGTTATAAGTTTTAAGAGATAATAAAAAGATCTAAAAGGTAAGAATCGGTTCAGTGATGCGTTTATATCAGTTCATATGCTAATTATTTTCCTTCCTCTGTTATATATCTTAGCTTTCAGAATCACATTTTTTCTATAATGTATATTTTGTTTGTCTCTTATATTAATGATCTGACTGACTCTTGGCTGCAAGATGGCATAATTGCGTTAACTTCTGCACAATAAGCTGCGACTGAATGAAGAAAAATCAAGGTCATCCTCTTCAGCTCCAGACACCTCCTTAATTACCTTCCTTACTTGTCTTTTTCTCTTCCATACTTCTTTGATGCCCAATCCCGTAGAATCAAAAAGACCTCTCAGTATTCTTTCTTGATTTACTCATCCTACGTTTCACTGTAAGATTAATTAAATATATATTATGTTATGTTTCACGGCTTACTAGTGTCGAAGAAAAACGATATGTATGCAAACGGTGTTGCAACTGGGATACATTTTATGATTTTTTGACTCTTCTTTTTGTTATCTCATTATTCATCCTATATTTATCTGATTTATTAATTTCAATAATAACCTTTGTAATCGACCAGTAAAAAAGTCCAAGGCCACCAAAATCGCAAGCCATCCCAAGTTGATCCTTGGGCCTCGACATTACCTTATACCATTTCGTTTTAAAATGGCGACCAATTAGAGGATTCAAACGCCTATAATTCGGTCATTTATGAAGATGGAGATAGAGAAAAATATAAAATGTTTTAGGATCTCTATACCACATCCCTTTAAAAAAACGCTGCAAATTATTACACAATGGTTAATGTGTCCATTAAGAGGAATTTGCATACCCTTTTGGTTTAGAGTTGAGACAATTAGATCATCTTTCAAATGAGCATTTGGAATGTTTGGGAAAAGTTGAAATATTTTCGAGTTATCAAATAAGTAAACGAAGGTGAGCCAATTTCCTTACGAACATGTACAGAATACTTTATAAAACATACTCGTATCCACCAAGTGCTACGCTGACCTGTAGCACCGAGAAATTAGTGTACAAAGTTCATTGTGTTATATCTTAGCTAATACTGTTCGATTTAAATGATTTTTTTTTTGTTTTGTAGTGAAAATTAGGTTATACGGATTTTTTTTTTTGCTGAATCAAATTCTGTTTTCCTAGGAGAATGTGCACCTCCGTAAAACTCCACAATATATATATATATATATATATATATATATATATATATATATATATATATATATATATATATATATATATATATATATATAATGAGGTTTTGTGATTTATTGTTTCCATATTTCATGTAGTCAACAAATTTTAAATATTAATTAATACATGCTTCAGTATTGATATTTATACATAGAGAACATTAGTAAAAATAAAAAACTCACGCTGACCTTTCCTATTTCCGCGTCGAAGCCACTGATACTCGAAACAGAGACAAGGTGATCAACTTTTTTTTTAATAACTAAACTTTTCCATTCCAGCCAGATGTCTTATTTTTAGTTACACATTCTAGAATAGTATGTCTTCACTGGTTTAATACCAGTGACGTGGCGAAAGAAATGAGCTGGGATCTCAAAGGGCCCTGCTTTGCCACCCACAAGGGGAAGGGGAGAGGGGAATATGTAGCCAGAGGATTCTGTATCCGAGTGTATAAATATTTTATATAATTATGGATGTGATTAATATTCTTATTTTATTATTATATTTTAGTTCGACTTGCTACTATTTTACTTTTTTTTTTTTTAATTCTTCATTTCTCATTATTCTTATTTATATATTTTGATTGTTTTTTTAATAAATATATCTATATTTAGTAATGCATTTTTTTTTTGTTAGAAATGTATCATGTTCATCACTGTTATTTATTTCCCAAGATTGTGATATTTATCAATAAACGAGTGCTTTGGAATAAAAAAAATAAATAAATAACAGTACAAACAAGAGAAAAAGTTGTGCTCATATTGCTGAATATACTTAAGTGGTCAAAGCCAAGATAGAACAGTCAGGCCAAACACTTTACACTTCAGTACCGTTACTTGCCAAGTAAAGTGGAAAGAAATGTGATAAAGATTTTTTTTTTTTTCCAGTGATGCCAGAAAGTTGTCGTTTTTAGTCATGAAATATTCCACAGACCATTTCAGTTTTAATAAAAATATTAAATTTATTGAAAATGCTTTAATTGTCATTGATTTCCTATAAAACTTCTAAAAAAAAATGTTTAAAGAGATATTTTATTATTTTACACATATGTAATGGTCTCGAAATCAATAACACATATTTTTATTCAAAATATAAGTACATTCTAAGAACATTTCGGTATCCATCCTGCAAATTTGTAATTGAAGTATTTCTCAAGTGCTATGTACATTTTTTTGTTAGGCACTTCTTGGTTTTTCGTAAGCAATTATTTATAATGTCCGTTATCTTATTGTTTTTACTTCCTTGTACGTAAGTAAAGTTGTTTGTAATCGCGAAAATTTTCGGTTTTCGGATTGCAACGGAAATATCCATTTTGACCATCCCTGAATCCATTTTGACTAGTTTCGTACCTATCTCGCATAACTCAAAAACGGTTAGCCGTAAAAAGTTAAAATTTCGTATTTAGGATTATCATATAATCTAGTTGTGAACCTCCCCTTTTGTTCACTGCATGATTACCGGAAGTGGTACTTTACTTGAAGGTCATTACTGATTTACATCAAAACTTATATTAAAATATTATGCATTCCAATTTGGTATTTAAGATTCACATATTAATATAAACAACATAATAAATTTTGGTAAGCATTGGCAAACCGGAAGTTGTACTTTACTTGAAGATCATAAGTTAGACATTCATCAAAAAATATATTAAAATATAATGTAAAACATCTCAAATTTGGTAAATTAGACTATTATATCAATATAAGTAATTTAATAAATTTTGGCTGAAATTGAAGATCCGAAAGGGGTACTTTACTTGAAGGTCATAAGAAACTTACATCAAAAGGTATATTGAAATTTATTACAGAGATCATATGTTTCGGTGATAAAGGTTATAAACGCAATTTTTTTTTCACTCTAATTAAATAATTTTATTAATTGTTTTAAGTGTTAAAATTGATTGTAAAATAATGGTTTTCCACCCCATTTGTGAGATGAACAAGTCTGCAGCAGGAGAATAAGTGGGTTTTTCCCGCTTAAAATGTCGAAACTGTCAATTTCCAATGCTTTATCAGTGATATTGACAGTTTAAATGTTATCACGGAACACGAAGAAATCTCTTGGAAATTTCAGTTATCATGAGACCTCCAGAAACAAGAGTGTATTTGTGTGTGTGCGTGTGAGTGCTCGCGCGTGTGTGTGCGTGCGTGCTTGCGCGCGCGTGTGTGTGTATGTGTGTTTTTGTGTGTGTGTGTTTGTGTGTGTGTCAATAGATGGATGTCGCGACGCCGAGTATCGTTTTTGAGATTCTGCAATCTTCGGAACCTAATAACCAAATTCAGGATTACTTTTTGAGCCAGCGATTTATAGTTTCATAGGCATACAAGGAAGTCAGATATTTTTAATAGGCTTCATCATGTATATATATATATATATATATATATATATATATATATATATATATATATATTTTTTTTTTTTTTTTTTTTTTCGGTTGGCTCTACAGACCTTGTAGATCTTTGGCCGCCTGAACCAGCCTTCTCCACCTCTGCCTATCTTGGGCCACTGCTTTCCAGTTTGCTGCATGCAGCTCTTTCGCATCTTTGTTGATACTATCTATCCATCTGGTTTTTGGCCTTCCACGTGGTCTCTTGCCAACTATTGTGGCATTCATCGTTGTGAAAAGGCGTCCTGATGGATTGCTTCGAGCTACATGCCCCGCCCATCTTAACCTCCTTGCCTTCATATCATGAGATATTGACTGACCAGTTTCTGTAAGTAGTTCTTTATTAGTCTTTCTTCTCCAGGATTTTAGATTCTGATCCGATATCGCTCCGGTTATCGTGCGGAGGACTTTCCTTTCAAATCTCTCGATTCTGCTTTCTTGGGTGCCGGTTAGAGCCCAGGTCTCGCATCCGTACATCAGAACTGGTTTTATCACAGCATTATACACCCTAAATTTGAGATTTATGGAGATTTTTCGGGATTTCAGTACTCTTGAAAAAGAGAAGAAAGCTCTATTTGCGCTTGTTATACGCTGGTCTATCTCTGTATGCTGGTCATTGACTGAGGTAATTGTGGAGCCGAGGTATTTAAAGCTGTCTACTTATATATATATATATATATATATATATATATATATATATATATAAGTTAAATTTTAAATGGAATTATGGTAAATAAATTTAAGCAGACATCACCATACAATAGTAATAAATCAGTCTCTGACGCATATTAAGCTAAAAAAAAAACTCTCATCATTAAAAATAAACTGCGTATTCAGAAGAAAAAATAACTGCATATGTGGGTCATTCTGATGAGACTTGTTAAATTCGCCTCTTTTGACTTTGAGATTGTTTTTACATGCCTCTAATTATCATGGAGTTGACTACAGTTTTTGTGTATATTATCGGTGACAGTAGCCTATCATTAGTAAATAGTGAATGGGCAAAATATTAAACTTTTAAAATTCCAAATTCTCAAGTATGTTATTGTCCATATTGGCATTCGTTGATGAACAAAAGTTCTAGCTCACATTTAAAGTATTACTTACAAAGCACAAGTATGCTATTTTCAAAAAATGAATTATTTTAAAAATTTTCAACATTTCCAATGGTTAAGAGATCATCAAGAACTTAAGTTTCCAGGGTTTGGTGAAAACGAGTGTTCAAGCATGTCACCACTATGATTTCATTTGTAGGTTCGGTTCAGACACTAGCGGTAACATACTTGAGCAATAGCGGTAACATACTTGAGGACTCGTTCTCACCATTCCCTGGAGACATAAGTTCTTGATGGCCTCCTAACCATTTTAATAACAATTGACTTTAAATGTAAATATTTTGGTCATTCACTATTTACTAATGATAGGTGTACTCCACCAATAATACACAGAAAAATGGAGTCTGCTCCATGTAAAAACATCCACAAAGTCAAAAGATGAGAATTCGACAAATCTCATGAGAAGGACCCATGAATGAAATTATCAGAGGATTGTCATAAATTTGCAGAAATGCTTAATTTTATATACTGAACAAACAGGATTTATTTGCAAATGAATACAGCTGATCGAAATGTAATTGAAAAGGGTTAGTATTGCTCTAATAAAAACTTCAATACTAGTTAAATACTCCTTTTTTCCTAAAATAAATATATTTGTTGTTTAATGGAATAAAAAAGATACCCGACAATGAAACATAAAAATACACTATCGTTTTGTTTAAAAATCTACATTTTGACAGCTACAAAACAAATTTTAAATATCAGGCATATATTATATTTTATAACAGTGATTCAATCAGGGATTAGGCGAATTAAGGAGAATATTTTGCCGTCATAAATTAAAGTCATATAGGAAAGGGTTTTATTTTATACCAAATTTACTAATGAACTTTTTTTGTCATAAAACCCTTCAATGCATCTTCACCCGGGGTGTCCAGAGAGAGGGGTTACGACGAATTTTTTTATTTTTTTTTTGGAGGGGCAAGAAGTAGCATTATTTTATTTTCCATGGCGAAGGAGGGCGGTGTCGTTGTTCGAAGAAGAAATAGAAAAATGTTTTCTGAAGCTAAAATTATATAAGTGGTCGTCCAGTCAAACTAGGACTGAAAAGAACAAAAAGGGAAAAGTTTTGTCGTAGACGTAAATTTTGGTACATCCTAGTATTTTGGGTCTCTGAACTCGCATCTAATGTTTGCTGACAGATATTTTTTCCTGAACCTTGTTTTTCAAAAAACGTCAAAAGTTTGCCACTTTTTTTTTTAGTTTTTCTTCGACATCATTCTCATAGGTCTCTGCAACGATGAAAACGTTCCGTGACAGCACAGCATGTGGTCACGACCTGCATCGCATTTTAAGTATTAAGAGCCAAGATGATGAGAACCACGGGAATCTACGTCCTCACTGAGGAAGAATTTCCCAGGTAGCATAATGAAGAAAATTTCCCGCGGTTCAAGGAATTCATCATGGCTGAAAGGCGCTGCATAGTAGTCCAAATCCAACTTTTTGGGGACAAAAAACGTGATAGAAAAATGAAACAAAAGTCATTGTCTTCAGAACTAAATATTCTTGAGTTTCATGGTAGCGAAATTTTCTTTAAAAATGATAATTTGAAAAAAAAAAAGTGTACCATTTTTATTTAATTTTAGTTAAACGTCTGTAACATTGCGCTGTTTACAGTTGTTTTAGCTATTTTTTTAAATTTCATTTATAAATTGGATTTTAAACAAAGGGAATTTTAATAATATATCTTAAATGCGTTATTATGGCTATTTTTCGGATTTTGGCTCGAAAAATTAGTTATCAATGAAATATACACGAAATTATATACAAACATTCAATTAAAGACCTCTTAATAGCAATTTTCGCAAAAATTGTTTGAGCATAGTGATTTTGTCACGGGCAGTAACGCGAAGCACGTCACCGTCATTTCGAAAGTGAACGGTTCTCTGAAAAAAGGATATCTAAAATTCAAGAACCATCCCTTTTAAAAATTTTCATAGCAGTTAAATGAGCTGCAACTTACAGAATAAATCTACTTCATATTACGAAAACACTTTTTTTTAACACGTTTCTTAAAATACCAATAGAAATAACATTGAACTTGTTATAATCTATTTTCAAAATATGCAAGGTTGCGTAATATGATCAATATAAAATGCGAGCTGGAAAATTAAAATGAAAGTTGAGTGTTTCTGAAATCCTCAATTCGAAAAGCGCTAGTACTTTTCTACCGCAACTATTGTAGTTCAGTAAAATTGTAGTTTTGTCAACAAAAAAAAAAATCCGAAGTTATGTTTCTCAACGGTTATTTATAATTTTTGGGGTTCTGAATCCGAATGTCAACTTTTCCGCGTCGTGCGGATGACGCATCATCCTTAAAATTTAACAAAATTGCAAAACTTCGGCTAATTTTGACAGCATAACACGGCCAAATGGACTATATTTTTGCGTATTATTCAAATCTTCATTGCTCTCACGAGGCTGAAAAGTTTAAATGCGTGTTCTGTACCCCAAAAACAAAAAGGACAAGTGAGAACTCAAGTTAATCATTTATAAGGGTCAAACTTCAACGAGTCGGCCACATTTAATGTAATTGCTATGGAAAAATTTTAAAAGGGATGGTTCTTGAATTCCAGGCCATTTTTTCAGAGAACCGTTCACTTTTGAAATGACTTGTCTTTCGCGTTACTGCCCGTGACGAAATCACTATGCTCAGAAAAATGTTTCGAAAATTGCTCTTAAAAGAGGTCTGTAATGGAATGTTTTTGGCAAAAAAGGTTTTGCATTATTTTCGAAATTTCGTGTATTTTTCATTAATAAAAAATTTTCCAGGCAAAATTCGAAAAATCGCCATAATTACGCATTTTAAGATATATTATTGAAATTATCTTTACTTAATAAATAAATTTAAAAAAATAAGTTCTTACAAATTCAAACCGCGCAAAGTTACAGACGTTTAACTAAAATTTAATAAAAATGGTAAACCGGGTACACAGAATCCCGTGTAGCCGTATAGATGAAGTAGGATGAAATTTTCACACTCGCTGCCATTTAAGCATATCTCTAAACAATCGAAAAATCATTTGAACCGCTAAAATCCATCCACTCCTTGTCGAGATATAAGACGAAAAGCGAATTAAAAGTCGGAAAATTTTCACACTCGTTTCTCTTTAAGAATATCTCTAAATAATCAGAAAACCTCTAAAATCTATTGGCCCGTTCACGCTATTTGAGAGGAAAAAAATCAGAAATTGTTCACACTAATTTTCCTTATTTGTTATTTGGAACAACAAATGAACAAAATATTCGATATTCGTTTTTCAATTTACTAATTGTTAGTCGAAATAAAGCTAGCTCTACATTGATTGGAACGAAAATCGTTAGCCAAGATGTTACATTGTGAGCTCAGGACGAAGATGGAACGGAACGAAAAATAGAGACATTCCGACATTTACAAAGTTGTGAAACGGATAACCTGTTCCGTTCCAGATGTTAGTCGCAACGACCCACCCCTAAACTTGAGGTCTCAACGAAGGGGAAACGAAAAGAGAACAGGAACCAGTCCCAGTGGTGGAACGGAACGAGCCGTTCCGTTCCGAGTGTTATTCGGAACGGCCCATCCCTACTGACCTACTTGGCAGACGTTTTTAAATTACTGCATGCAATTTACTATTTAACAAAGTATGTGCGGAAAGCTTCGAGATAAAAATAATTATGCTTTTAGATCGGTTATCTAAACTTCATTTTGTTTGTTTAGTCATTCAACCAATTTTTAAAATCGATTTGATAGCCTACTAATTCTGTTTGCCCTCGTACACAAAATATTTCGATCTCCTTTGAAGTCACATGATTTTATTGATCGAGAATTAATTAGAAAGTACTTGAAATATACATTACTTTATCTTTAGACCTCTTTAAATAATCCATTAATTGCTCTTGTAGTATATTGCCTGAAATAAAAAAAAGAATACAATAATCAAGAATTGATCGACATTCATACAGAGAATGCGAAAATGTGGAAAAGTTTACAATTTTCATAAAATTAATTAGATTATGAAGTTAATATTCAGAAGTAATACAATTTAAATTTTAAAAAGTTGTGATTTTTATGTTTGTTAGGTTGGCATCGGAACGACGACATATTTATGATAATGTTTAAAATGCCAGAAACGTGATTTTACAGAATGTGGTGCTATATTTAACACCTATTTAAATCTGTCACAGAGAAATCAATTCAGAGTACACAACAAATTGTTGTAAAGAAACGGTTTCATATGATATAAACATCTATTCAATATCTATCTATATATATATATATATATATATATATATATATATATATATATATATATATATCAGCAATTATTCAATCTATCAGCAATTATTCAATCTATTCAATATATCAGCAACCTGAAATAATGATTGGTGGCCAATATCTTTGAATGAAGTATCATTTATGATCATCGATTTTAAACAATTTTACGATTTTCTAATAAACTGCTCCAACGATTTTTGATCTAACACGTTATATAGCAATATATATTTAAATTGTTTTTACTATCAGTAAGTCTTATCCTCATTGAAATAGTCCGATAGGGCAAAAATGGCGAATTTTCAAAATTGCTTCCACTGAAGTACAATTAATTTTGATTATTTGAAATTACTAGCCATCTCACAGTAGTAAAAAAAAAAATGGATAAATACGAACGATGAGACAGACAAACAAACATACACACCATTTTGCGAAACTTTGTTAATTTTAATCGGAGGACCTTAAAAAAGTGCATTTCCTTTAAAAACTTGGATTCGAATTTTTCAGTTTGCCGGCTTTTATCATGCCTACAAAACAAGACACAAGTAATAAGTCAGAATGGTATATACGTATTTTGAAAATATAAATATGAAGCAATGAGTATAAGAAATGGTGAAATATATGTGACAATCATAATTATGAAATTTCAAATTACATTATTATCGTATCAAAAGCAAGAATAAAAAACATAAATACGATATTAATGCTTATTATGATATACAATTAAATAACTCCAAAAACGTAAATATGGGACACAAGTAAAAGGTGAAAAATTAAAACAGAAAGATATAAAATGCATATAATATAATGTTTGGGGGAAATAACTCAACAAAACCTGATTATGACCGACAAATTGAGTCAAAATGGGTCAAAAAATGTGGAGAGATCAAATAGCATGCATAAATCGTATGATTCATGTTGACTGCCCCCCTCCTAATTTTATAACCACGGTCAACAGCTTAGTCATAATATCGTAAGCACATAAGACTTTCTTGATAAAGATAAGTATAAAATATTTATAATATTATAATAAAATTATTATCATTCTAGTTAGGTGGCCAAAAAGTATCAATTTTGCTTCTTTGCGAATAGGTAATTTAATACATCATTATTTATGTTAAAAGTATTATTTTGAACTTTAAAACATTTAATAAAATATCTTCAGTTGATTTTTATTTCCAAATTAAATTTTTGATTATTAAAAAGTTTTTGTTATTTTTATCCATAAACTCTAAAGGAGGTTGCACTATTATTTTAATGAAAAACTGCCACAATTTGATTCATAATTCATGTTTAAATGATCAAAAAATGAAGATTACTTTTTTTTTAAGCTATAACAATCTGATGTTTTATCAGTAAGTTAAGGGACGGCGATAAACTTAAATTAGCAAACATTTCCACTTTTCCGAATTGGGGCCCTCTTCTTCCAAACGAACGTTTTTTTTTAAAATTCTATTTACACATGTCTCTTTTAATTAAATAACATTAAAAATAATTGCAAAAGTTTTCTACACTCTTTGTTCTTGTCATAAAACTCATAAGTTTTGTTGAAAACAAAGATTTCTCTTGCCAAGGGTCTTGATAATTTAAATCAACACTATACCTATAGTATCTAGCTTGGGCCAGAGGCAGTTACTTTAAGGTTTACCGGGTTATTACAAAAGTACTTGTGCATTTTTTCAGATTACATATTTTAAACATTATTGAATACTAATCTTCAAAGTAAAGTCCATTGTTTTCAACTACTTTCACCCATCTTTCTGCCAGTAATTGAATTTGATACCGGAATCACTACCTTGGTTTTGAGGCAAAGAACTCTTCGCATCCAATTTTTAGATCCTCGTAATTATCAAAGATCCGACCTTTTAAAAAATGAGCCATTGGTCTAAACAAACCATAATAATGATGGTGCAATATCTGGGCTATACGCAGGATGAGGCAAAACGTTTATTTCTTGCAGTTCCGATAATTTTTCCTAGGTCAAACGAGAACGAAGTGCAGGGGCATTGTCGAGTTGCAATAGGCTTGGGTCCTGTTGACCAAATCGGAATAAATTTCACTCAAAACTGCATAAACTCTGTTCTTTCACATTTTCATTTAAGTGCCTACTACGGCCGATAAATCACGAGTAGTTGCTTGTGGATCCTGGTTCACACATTCAGGACTTTATCATCAACGACCGATGGGCGACCTGATCTGGGTTGTGCAATATTTCGACGGGCAATTCTTCTCCTTCTATGGCACAAATTTCTTCGGCGGCTGCCCTTGTGCTTAAGTCCTTTTTCCAGTAAAGTCTCAAAAGACACCAAATCACGATTTTTTCTTCTGACATTCCACGTGCGTTTTAAAAATTTATTTATTTTTTTTTTTGTCAATTACAAAGGTTCATTATTGAAACTAATAAACCAAGAGCTTTTATATAGATTTTTTTTTTTAATGCCTTGGTATGCTGATTCTAAAACACTTTACGTTTTCCCTCTATCATTATAAATAGCCGACTTATGAGCATGTAAAATCTCTAATCGGTCGCCATTTTAAAAAGAAACGGCGAATGGCAATGTCGAGTTTCGAGGATCATATCGAGGAATCGAGGAAACGTAAAACCTCAAATGTTGAGGGGACGGGCGTAAAAAAAAAAAAAATTCCAGTTCGATTACAAAAGTTCATTATTGAAAATAATAAACCAAAAAAAGGCTAGAAATAATATCTCATTGTTGTAAAATAGAATTCGCCGTAAAACCGCTGACGGAATCTACTTAAGCTATTTGGTATTACTTTCGAGCTCACTTGCTTCTATTTAAGGAACAGTAGGCACCACTTCTTCACTAAAAATTTCTATTATAAAAATGTCCAATGGAATCATCCTGACTTCACATCTTGTCTTTTGTTCTTCATTCAAGGGAATTCGAAATAATATTGTTATTCAATCGAATCATTGATAATGTTACTCAATTAAATAAAGTTGTTCAATTAATGTCTAAACTGAAATTGCACTGGATGGTCGTTTAACTTTAACTTTTTCTTTATGCCTAATCATACAAAAGAAATAAAATAAGTGTGAAATAAATGTAATCAATAAAAATGCAATTGTTTTGTCCTAGTTAAAATCGCGATTTCTCAAATATCTTTAAATTGTAATTCGTTTCAGAAGAAAATGGAGAGAGGAGGGGGGAGGGTTGAAGAAATCACAAAGATTTGCTTTTTTATGTAAATCTTTGCATTGCGTTTAATTAACTAAGTCTTTACTGTGAGTTTTGGCAGGTTTGATTCTCTGTTTGACCTGTCATCTCCTCCTCCATTGTAATTCACTTCTAGAAGATAGGTTTTTCCCAACTTTCAATCACTGTGCGCCGTTTCTTAAAATAAGAAATAAATAAATAACACTGCAAATTATTACACAATGGTTTATTATTTCCAAATAGTAATATTTCAAAAATATCTGGTCTGTCCAAGTTAAAGAAATTAAGCAGTAGGCACCAAAGGAAAAGAAATTTGAAGCTTGTCGAAAGACGATCGCCGTGAGAGTGCCGAACTAGGAGTGCTAAGAAACTGTGTCAATGCAAGTAGGCTGTGATGGTTAGGACATGTAATCAGAGGGTAAAATGATACAGAGGAAATATTGGATGTGCACTTCAGTAGGAAAAGAAAAAGGAAGGACTAAGGAAGCTAAAGGAAGTGCAGAAATAATCCAAGGAAGGATAAAGCAGAGAGATGCGAGGAAGTCAGAAGCCAAATAGATAAGTCAGGAGGCCTAGGACCACGATGACCAGCAGCGCCGGAGAATTAGTCTACGAAGTTCATTACGCTATATCTCCGCTAATACTACCCGATTTAAATGATTTTTTTTCCCCATTTTGTAGGGAATTTCATCAGCTTTCATTCGAATGCAATAAAACCATTTTATTTTTAAAAATTTTCGGACGAATTTTTTTTATTCGATATTTGCATTCTATTTATTCTATGCATTTATTCTACGTATCTTGAAAAGTAAAACCTCAAATTTTGAGGGAGGTTACAAAAAAAATTTCCTTGGTCGATTGCAAAGGTCTATTATTGAAAATAATAAACCAAAAATAGAAACTCTATTTATTTAATAATATATATTTTTTTAACTGTATCTCCTCTATATTAGATAGTGATGATTTAAATCGTTAGTTATCCATTTCTAAATGCTGAATACTCGTACAACATGTATTCATCGTTTTAAATTGTTCCTTTTATTAAACAAAAAATATAGCTAATGATGCGATTGACATTACTGAAACATTCAGGAGGAAAATTGCATCTTGATTCACAAATGAGGTTATTTCACTTCGATAATTGTCGATCCGTTAGTTCAATTGTCTAAAGAACAGTTATCTACACAATCTCAAATCATTCCTTTCTTCTAGTTTGGTTATGATCAGAGGATTGGCATCAACATGAAATATGAAATTTATATTTGTATGGTGTATTAAAATGTGTAATAATGTATTTCGGACTGCTTCTGAAAGAAACAGTTAATACAACTTTTTGCCCATTATTACAATTGTTTATGAACCAAAAAAAAAAAATCATTAACAGAATACAAAAATCCACCATAAGATATCAAATTATCCCAAGAACTATGGCACGGAATTGAATTAGAGAGAAACCAAGTATACATCGCAGTCAACAAGTATATATAACTCCACACCTTAAATCTGATAAAAATTGCAGACTAAAATCATTTAAAAATTCCCCGCGTAACAAGTAGCCTTGCAGTTTTACACCGTTGAGACATCGCGTGAATAATTGTAGCGTCAGGGTTCGAACATAGGCACCGATGACTCACGCATCGATACGTCTAGTCGACTAATGCAGTGCCAACTCTGGCTTTCAACCTTTCAACTGCAAATATTATAAGTCATGTAAATTAATTCATCCGTTAGGTTAGAGTTAGAATCATAATTTTTATTTGTCCATAATTTTATAAATATAAATATTTTTGTATGGTCTCTTTATGGTAACCCCAAGAACATTTTATTGACAAACACACAGCGGTCAAAATGACCGATTTGGTGGACAAAATTATTTTATAAACCTATCCTACAGAAAATGTTACGATCAAAAAAGTTGCAGTAAACAACTCAGGTCCGCAAAAATTCAGTTACAAGCTAGAGTAAAAAAATACTGAAAAAAAACGTTTTGACTGAAATCATAAAATAAAATATTGATAATGGTATCGGTATTAAAATAAACTTATTTCCAGGCTACAAAAATAAAAACTTTCATTCTTTTTCAGCATCTGTAAAGTTAGAATTTTTTTATAATAAATAAATGAAAGGACACACAATGAAATAACCATTTCTGCAGCAGATCATAATTTGTGTGAACTCGAGTATACTTGCGAGTATAGTATTGGCAGATTCTTACGCTTCTCCTAGTTGTTCTATTGATAGAACACCATTCTGGATGATTTCAATATTTTCATTTTGCAGTATTTCATAGGAAAAGTGGTTTCAATCAAATGCTCTGAAACTTTTTGGGAGTTCGTTTTTGTCATTCCGAGGAAAGGTCTCAACGGGCATAAAAAAATTATATGATAGGATTTTGAGTTATTCGCGAATTAAGGTCTCATTTTACCTATACCTGAATGTTAAGGCATAGCATACAATATTGTATTCAAGGACGTAAATATTTCAATTCTACCAGGTTCAGATATATATATATATATATATATATATATATATATATATATATATAGAGAGAGAGAGAGAGAGAGAGAGGGGGAGAGAGAGGGAGAGAGAGAGAGAGAATATAAAAGAAACTTTATTCTGGAACGAAGTCTCTTAAGAATAACAACATTTCAGGCTTACATATTTAAATTTAAAAAAAATATTAATAATATAAAGACAATAAAAGAAGAACAATTCTTGGGAAACAGTACAAACGATTACTAATAAAAAAGAGATAAACGAGATATAGGAAAAAACATGCATCCATCCGTTAAACAATATCTTAATCATTAAAATAATTATTTCTGTTATTATTATTCTCACAATGAAAAAACGGTAAAAAAAAAATAGGATACGGGAAAAAAAGAAATGCTTTGTCTAAACATCCTTGATAAAAAAAATAAACATAAGGAGCATGTTTGAATTTCTTAAGAATCAAATTTTAAATGCATTGATAAAAAAAATAATAAATTAATAAAAAAGAAAAGTATCCTTGGGATTTACAAGGCAAAAAAGGAACTGAAATGAAATTTATATTCATTCGTACAACGAGTGCGTAATGACACTAGGGTTAAAATATCAAAAGTAAAATTCGACATTTTGAAATATCGCAAAACCAAATATCGATATCCACCGATAATCTCTAGGAAAATCGAAAGGGAAGGAATGAAAAAGCAAAGAAAAGAGCATTAAATGAGTATAATATCAAACTGTGAAGAAGGTTATAAAATAATACAATTATTATTATTTAAAAAACAATATTTTTATTAGCCATGAATCATTATAAAAAATGATAGAAAACAATTATACTTTAAAAAAAAATGTTATAACATATTTTTATTTTGAAAATTTATAGCCATATTTCATATATTACAGTTTTATACTAGTATAATAATAAAAACTTTAAACTTTTAACAATTTAATTTATCTTATAACGCTTCCGACTATATTGTGCATTCTCAAAACATTCATCTAAAAACATGTTATTCATTTGATTTACATCTCAGTACAATCATCTTTTATATAATGTAATTATCTATTTATCTTTACATGGGATTAATTAACATAATTTGTGTATAACTTTTATCTAATAATTAATGTTTGGTAATTGGTAATTTGGTAACTCCAAAATCTTATCCCCAACATAGCGGGCGTCTAGATTTTTAGGACTTGACTAATCTTAAAAATCAAGACCTCCGCCGGTTACGATTCTGGAGTTTTACCTTATAAAGGAAATTGTTACTTAAAATAAAATACAGTAGAATCTCGATAATTTGAATGGTTAAGGGTTCGAAAGTTGAATACGAATTATCGAGATATTCAAATTATCGAGATTTCCAATAATCGGTGGTAAAAAATAGGAAATAACGAAATTAATATGAATGGACATACAAACGGCATAGTTAGATCATCAAAACCTTAGAATATCACATTTGAAAAAAAATCGGTTATTTTCTTATCAATGGTTTCGTTAAGTATGTACAGAGCAGAAAATACGTTTACACAAACATCCGAGTTTCTTAATTTTGAGGTTGGTGATTCCCTTCATCGATGCTTTCTAAGAGTTGCATCACTACTTTCTTGTGATAAATGTTTTGAATCGTAATTTGTAATTTGTTTGTAATTTTTTATTCCACACCTATGCCCATTCGTTAAAATTTTCACTTGTGATACATGCTTTTGTGTTTGAACGATTCGCTGTCGGTAACGATTTTATTTTTAAAACACCTTGCTTTCGCAGATTTGCCAATCATGAGCGAACTTAATTTTTCAGATCAATCCTTGTTGGCAGCTAACAATATGGTTACAGGTTTCACAAATGCTGAACGATGGCAGTTTCATCTACCTTGGGTGTATATATATATATATATATATATATATATATATATATATATATATATATATATATAAAGCCTGTGAATGGGTTTCTTTCCTGTGAATTATCATAAGCCTGTAAATTTCACTTTCTGTCCGAAAAGCTTTAGACAAGCTTCATACATTAGTAATAGAAACATATATATAATGTTTTATGTATGTTTTCTTTTATTTATTTTATTACAGTTATACATTAAATGATAAAAAGCTTTCCAGGGAGAGAGTGAAATTCATAGACTTCCTCAATTCCACGCAAAACATTTTCACACATTTCGCTTTCTCTTTCCAACAAAGTTCGCAATGAAACTTCAACAAGTGGAACGAGGACCGTCACGCACCCCACTTCTACGGCTATGTCCATTTCGTCTTCAGCTGTGAATAATAACCTACAATTCTTCTTCTTTCTTTAGAGATTTCTCAGAGTTCGCCAATCCTGCTCCATGATGGACATATAGTTATTATCTCTCCATCATCGCCATTCTTATAGGTTATAAACTCTTATCTTTTGTGAAGATTATTATTTTATATCTTTATCTAATGATTTTGGAGAAGGCCTGTCAAAAGACGAAATGTTTATAATTAATATTCATCATTTTCTTAACTGATTCTCTTAAGAAGTTATATATATATAAATATATATATATATATATATATATATATATATATATATATATATATACACATACATATATACATATATATATATATATATATATATATATATATATATATATATATATATATACACATACATATATACATCTACATATATACATATACGTATATACATCTACATATATACATATACGTATATATCTCATGTATATATATATATATATATATATATATATATATATATATATATATATATGATATATATGAGATATATATGTAATCGGTGATTTCTATAGTATTTTTGGTGCTGAACGGAAGAAAAAAAAACCCATCACGTATACTTTAGTTACAAATTCCACTTAAAATTATGGCCATTTAGTCATTTTAGGCAAGAAAGCGTTCAGCGTTCAATCTTTATTAGGCCTAAAAACAATTATGCTCTCTTCACTTAAAGGTAATTAATATGTAAAGATTTAAAGGTTTTATGAGTAAAGTAGCATTCCTTGCTTTAAACATACAAAAGCAAAACTAGCCAAATCTGGTTCAAACTGGACCAGTCTGCATCTGTCCTTCTGTCTGTCCCCTCCCTTCCTTCCAGTTGTCTCTTCCCCGGCTTGGAAAAAACTTGGAGGCTGGTGCAAAAAAAGCTCTGCATCCTCCACTATACATCAAATAGCATTACCGAAAGAATGAAAATGTTTTAGATATCTTTGTGAGCAGTTCTCTATTCTATCAGAAGTGAAGTTAAAAGGAGTGTTTGTTGTATTTGACATCCGAAAACTGATGGAGGATGGCAAATATGAGACCAAAATGGACCCGAAAGAAAAACCAGCATGGGTATCTTTTATGCTTGTTATAACCGGTTTTCTTGGGAACAAATAGGATCTAAACTACAAGACCATGACGGCAAATATGTTGAAAAGCTTCAAGCATATAGGCTGTAATATGAAGCTAAAAGTACAGTTTCTCCACTCGCACCTCGACTACTTTCCAGAAAATCTTAGTGTTGTCAGCAAGGAACAGGGCAAAAGATTTCATCAAGATGTGAAGGAAATTGAAAACCGATATCAAGGAAGGTGGAATGTTTATATGATAGCGGGCTATTGCTGAGTGCTGAAAAGGGACGATCCTCAGCGAGCCCACCACAGAAAAAGCACAAAAATAATTTTTATTGGAAGCGAATACGATACGGCAAAGACCCATGCAGATCATTCCGTTTTATTAATTTTGTGTCGTTTTTATGAAAAATATTTTACTATATATGATTTTAATAAAATATAAAAAATTCATAATTGTTTTTATTTATCTATTCCCAAAATACATCTATGTTTTGTGAAAAAATGGCTTCCGTTTCACGCAAGAACTATAAATGAATCGCTCATTTTGAAAAGGGGTAAACAAACTCCTTTTCAATAATAATCGAGTTGGCTTCTCAAGAACAGTCAAAACGACTGATTCTGGATTCATAGATAAACAAGGTAGAAAATTAAACTTACAGGTAAATAATTTAAGTAAGTATGGGTTTTTATTCGGAATGATATAACCAAATCTGACGGTAGTTTTTAATAAAAAAATTCTTTTAATATACTTCACTCCGTAGAAGAACGTTTTTTTCATTGCATAGAATTCAACGGATCGCGGATTATTTATTTTTATAAATAATAACAAATTATTTATTTAAAAATTTGTATCACTCTAAAATTTACATTTTCAGAATCACGAATAATGTTTTTATATTACTTATAACACATTGAACACGGTCTTAAATATTCAAATTTAATATACTATGACATCCAATATAGATGCCATATGATAAATTTAGTTTGAATATAAAAGAGCAAAAACTCAACCAGAGACATAAATTAATTACTATAAACAATCGGCAGATTCCAAAACACAAAGCCTCAAGTCTCTAAAATACCGGCAGCCAACTAATCAGTCAACGTTTCGCCAATTCAGACATCATCAGGACATACATTTCAAAAATCACATCTATGAAGATCAAATACAGCACATCTCACATCAAGACGCATAACTGCCATGCGATTTTTGGTGCATGTCTTGATGATGCCTGAATTGGCGAAACATTGACCGCTTAGTTGGTTGCCGGTATTTTAGAGACTTGAGGCTTTGTGTTTTGGAATCTTCCAATTATTTATAGTATTTATTTTGACTATTTAAGACCATATTCAAAGTTTTAAAAGAAAGTAAAAGCATTATTCGTGATCCAGAAATTGTAAATTTCAGATTCATATAATTTTTTAAAACGAAATAATTGAATTTTACCGCGATCTGAAGGGACCATTGATTTATATGTTATGAAAATAGTATTATTCTACGAAGTAAAGTATAGTAAAAGAATTTTTTTATTCAAAACTACCGTCAGATTGGATTTACCATTCAGAAAAACCCTATATTCAAATTTTCGGACGAATCTAAAAATAAAAATTCAAATGTTTTTAATGATTTATAAAATCGCTCATAAATCGGAAACCCGCAAAATACCTCAATTTTCTTTTTATTTGGTAATGATATTTTTTTTACACAGACCTTGCGATAGTTGTTTATAATATGTATGGAATGAAAAACCTTCCCTCTTTGTAGCGAGTCCAAGAACTTCTATATCGGATACAATGAAGGTGACATAGAGTTTCAAACCCAAACAAACGCACTTTTTTGGCTTTTTGACCACACTCGAAATTGAATTTTTTTATTTGTTTTCGTTGATTTTTCAACATAAAGATTTTTTGGTGTACTGTGTCAAAATCTGTCATCGCTTGTAGTGTGAAAAAATCTATAAAGGTAGTTTACTTAACAATTTAAATTCTTTTTCAAATTTATTTAACTAAAAACCAATGATTTTATCATGATTATATTTTTCCTTTAATATACTCTGAAAAGCAGATGTTTTTCTGGAAAAAACATGTCAATATAATTTTTTTAACTCGAGATATAAAATAAGGCAGTTTCATTGTGTTTTATTTACTTTTTTTTTTTTTTTTCCTCCTATGGCCCATTGGATGAAATGGTTGGATATGTGTCGACTTTTTTTCAATGTACAATCACCCAAAAAATGTTGATCAAAATCGGCAACGGGCACGTCGTGCACTCCCCTGGTTTGAGTCTTTTGGACCGATATGACTTTTGATTTGTGTTCAAATGTGTTGTAATCCTGACTACGTGCCTGAATAACGTTGGATGTAAATCTGTAATCTGATGTGAATCTGTAAACCAAATATAAAAAAAATGGAATTTTTTTTAAATATATAATTATGGGGACCATCCATGGTTGAATCAATTAGGATTCATATCATCCATCGCCCGAAAGAGCTTTGTTCTTTTTGATTGTTTATTCGACTGGAATATATTTAGGAGTGTTGTTAATTATAAGCCATAATTTAACATCACATTAAAATATTTAGCGAACATTATTTCAATAATTATTTTTTTTAAAATATATTAAACAGATGAAAATACAAAGAGAAAGAAAAAATGAATAAGAGACAACAATTATTATTAATTCGTTATCTTGAGGTTCAAAACAAAGGCTATTGTTCCTCAAATACCAGTTATAATTTATTTATTTATTGACTCCTTACCTTACCTACCGGCAACACGGGTTTGCAGTGATGGCATATCACTTATGCCATCTCTGCTATAAAACATATAAGTGTGTTATATCACAATATAACACTAAACGCCAACTATCCGCTAGACCGCTACATAGAGTTGCAATCTCGAAAGGAAAATATCGATATTCGATATTATGATATATCGCAAAACCAAATATCGATATCCACCGATAATCGCTAGAAAAATATCGATATATCGATATAACGAAAGGAAATGGATGAAAAAGCAAATAAAGTGCATCAAATGAGTATAATGTTTAACAGTGAAGAATGTTATGAAATAATATAATGATTATTATTTATAAAACAATATTTTTATTAGCCATGAATCATTATAAAAAAAGATAGAAAAGAATTATACTTCAAAGAAAAAAAAATGTTATAACATATTTTTATTTTGAAGACTTTTAGCCATATTTGATATATTATAATCTTATAGAAGTTTTTCAATAATAAAACCTTCAAACATCTCAAATTTTTATTTATCTTATAACTCTTCCGACTATATTGTGCATTCTCAGAACATTCATCTAAAAGCATGTAATTTATTTGATATGCATCTCAGTACCATTATCATTTATATAATCATCAATTTTTCTTTATATAGTCTTAATCAACATTTTTGCATGTAAATCTTATCTACTAATTATTGTTTGGTAATTAAATATTGTTTATTGTTATATTTACTAGTAAAACTCAAGAATGGTAATCCCAACATGGAGGGATTACCTTCATTGCCTCTAACTTGACCTTCGTGTTCGCTGGCCTCCCATTATCTGGTCCTCTACCGCACAGATTAAAGTGGGCTGGACCCACTACTGTTTTCCATCCGTACACAACAAACTCATTATAATCCGCTGTTATTAACTGAGGGAAATCAGTTTCCGTGAGGGTTTAGATCCCTCTATCCCTCAGCAACTTGAATATATTGGCCTCATAGGCGGTGCAGGCCTATTAAATACCAGTTAATAAATAACCAGTCAACGTTTCGTTAATTCAGGTTTTATTAGGACTGAAAATCACATAAATGCCGAGTAGAGACAGTACATCCCGCTTCAACAGCCTAATGAAATTGAAATAGTACAAAAATATTAAACAGTTCAACATTGTGGGAACGAATATTTCATCATTTTAAGACGAACGGTTTAGGGAAATGGGCTTGGAGAAATAACACAATCTGCTATTTCCATAATATTACATAGTTTACTTGATATGCATGATTACTATGCAATTACGGTTTTCAAACCAGAAGCAATACTGAGTGAACCGTCAATGAGATAGTGCATTATGCCATACATAAAGTAATATACTTTGGCAACTATTGGTTCGTATTTTACCAACCCCATCAGGTTACCTAGAGGTTGCCACCCAGAACCAGAGTGGAGGCGTCGGAATTTATTTTTTGCGTTGCACTAACGCATTCGATCTTGAGACCTTTACTCTCTACTGTTCCCAATGTCTGGAAATCCCTCCCAACCGCTTTACGCAAAACTTTTATAGGCAAACAATTTAAGAAAGAATCTTGTGGGCGGAGCATAGACCTAAAGGTTACGCTCAAGGAGGGAAAAGCTTTCTCCCTCTACAAAAATTCAGGCAGCTACCTTTTCAAGTACACCAACTCGATGTTTTTTTGTTTTTTTTTAAACATTTTGATTTGCTTTATACAAAGTCCATTCAATATTGTGCATTAATTCAAATAAGTTGATTTTTATTTCAATAACAAAACGTTATTGTAAGGCGCATGCGCACTAAAAGTTGTTTTCTTATGACCCAAAGGACTTTATTTGGTAAATAGATAAGCTCATAGCAGCAAATGAAAAATAAAGACACCAGATGCTTAACTTTTCTAATAAATTTTAACAATTGAAGAGTCAAATGGGCGAAAATGATAAGTAAAATTTTTCGAGTTCTGATATAACTGAATTGAAATCACATTTATTCACTATAATGCAGATTTGTATCGTCACTTGGCACATATATTAACTCAGTTCTGAACCAACCATCAGGTTTATGTGAATAGGAGGAGGAAATATTAATAATATATCACTTCACACCCTTATCCATTGCAATTATTCAGTATTTCCAAAATCGTCACATATCACCTTAATCCACTAGACCCTTCGATTGCCCAGTTTCATTTTATCCTTCAATTTCAGTAGTTGCTCCTCCAATATTTTCTGTTTGTATAATAATTTTATACAAACTTATAATAATTTTGTAATTATAATAATTACAATTATTAATTACTAACAATAATTATTTTAAATGGTCCAAAGCCCCAGGATAAAGATAATTATTCCAAAGAAAAAAATAAATAAAGTGGCCTTCACTGATTTTTTTTACCACTGTGGGAACCATACAAACTGCGTTACATTATTCTTAAAGTTATCATGGTTTTGATTTGCAAATGGAAGTGGCTTAGATATTCAAAAATATTTGTCGATTTGATGGAAGTTTTGAAATAATCCTTTTTTATATATTTAGATTCTCTCAAAAGATCCACATGGGTCTTGAGAAAGGGCTTCCCATCGCTCAGTGTAATAATTAAAAAATTAAAAGTAATCCCCAGAAAGATTTGATATAACCGGAAAAGGTAGCCGATGACGAGGTAGCGGTCGAACTATCTCAACCTTGTGGCTGCTCACGGACAACTACTAACTTATAATTAGTTGATTTATAATGCAGGCTGGCTTCCGATCGTCCCATCGCTGAATTATTATCAGCTAACAGAAGATTCACTTAAAAGTCCTAACCTAGCTGCTAGCCGGGGCATAACTTACATACCATACTGCTATACTGCTTTCCCACTGTCAAACTCATCTGGAAAAAATCAGGACGTATGGATTAGTATTATATACATCAGGGAATAGAAAAAGGCACCCTCTATGGCACATGAGATAAGGCTGAAATCTGCGATATTTTTACTTGTCGAAATAAAAATAAATACACTTTTTTTTTTTTTAA